>JAJJWW010015041.1:0-345401 GCA_023531295.1 Papaver armeniacum | reverse complement strand
CACATCATCTCTCGCCTGTCCCCGCTCCACAATAAATATCCTATACCTACACCCCATCGACCAAAACCATTTCTCATCTTCATCTTCTCTTTATTTTCTCCCCAACAACTCCAGAACCACCTTACCTCCTCCCTCTCCCGACAAAACCCGAAATAGACCACCTCCATCATCTCCTTACCCTCGTTACTGTGACCCACAGTAAATCTGCTCCGCCACTTATCTTAACTTATCTCCATCATAGCTTCTCCATACCTTAGAAGCTAGGTTAGAGATAAGTTAGAGCTAGGGTTTCACCAACAACCTGGCATGGTCGATTCGGAGGAGGAAAGAGGTTTGGGTATTGTTTAATTATTTGCTCGAGTGTTTGTGAGTTATAAATTGTTGTTCTTGATGTGAGAGAAAACAGATGCTTTTTAGGGTTTTTGTTTTGTAACTTAATTTTGAATCTGTTTTATCAATTGCATGATGTTCTAAGTTAATTAAATCAAAAGGGTGTAGATGAAACCCCGATTTAATGTTAAATTGATTTGATTCTCAAAGTGTTCTAGTAGTTTGCAATGCTTAGGAGTATAGTTAACCTTTGAATCGAGCTTACACGTGATCAATGGTATCGTAAGAAGACCATTGATACTAGTGGTTAGTGAGGGGAGTGAGTTAAGCAATTATCCATAGGAAGCCTTCAAGGGAAGGAACTAGAACACCGGTGAGAATTAGAACTATATAAAGATAGGATTAGGAGGTGAATTCTATCACCTTAGTGCCACTCTATTATCCATTATACAACCCTTTTGCTTATTTGTTGCCTTAGATTAGAAAAACAACTTCAACTAGTCGTATCGACAAAACAACATTGGTATTATGTCTTAGAAATCGATTAGAAAGCTCTTAATTCAACCTTGCACACCCCATTTCCCCGAGGATCGACTCATGCTTGCCTACTTCACTCCAACGAGGCCTTGTGCACTTGCAGATATTACACGAGGAAAACATCTTTTCAAAGCCTACCGGGAATCTGAGTTAACAAATTTGTTAGTTAATCGTTTTCATGTTTAAGAAAAAGCCTCGCTTATATTGCATATATTTTTCTTTTGCTTAACAAAATTTCTTTGGTTTGAATTGATATATATTCCATTATGTGTGTATGGATACGTGTGTGTGTGATTCAATTGTTTCGGTTAAGAAAATTGTGTCAATTTATTTGGCTTATTGTTTGGTATCTTCTTTATTGTTTGATATCAAGTGTTTTGCTAACGAAATTTCGGTGCAATTCTTTGTGCTATAATGTCTATGTTTGTTTCAATTGCTTCCCGATTAAGAAAATAATTGTGCAAGTCAACTTATTTTGGTTTGTATGTATTGTTTATGGCCTAACAAAATACGGGTTCATTTGTTTAGTCCAATTCGATTCAGGATAAGAGAAACTAAGTTAATTTTGATCTTAGTTAGACTTATCAAATTGAAGGATTCGGTTATTCAAGTCTAATCGAATGCCTTGACAAGAAATACTAGTTAACTAACCTAGTACTTGTCTTGTCTAAAGTGAAAGGTCTAAGTTATTGTATGAATAATTAGAATCTGATGAGAAAAATAAAGTTAATTCTGATCTTTATTTTGGTCTTATCAAATAAGCGATTGTATGATTACAATCGGTTTAACAAGGAACTAAGTTTCTTAGTCAATTTGTTAAACTATTAGGGAAAATTGCTTCGGGCAATTGTTTCCTTGATAACATATTAAAACCAAATTACTTGTAGTTTTGGTTTTGATATTGGTTATCTAAAGTGGTATGTGAAACCTTAGTGCTTAACTCTTATAGGTTGTATACAAGTCTTTTATATTTGTAAGATTCTTTCGGTTTGACCTTTATATGCTCGAACCTTTGTCATTTGTGACAAAAAGGGGAGAAATATATGGAGTAAACAAGTGATTTGTAATCACTAAAGAAAGGGCGATTATGCTTAAATGTTATACCTAACGAAAGAGTAAAGCATTGACTAAGGGGAGCAACATATCATATTGTTGTTGTAGTTATCTTGACTACAAAGGGAATAACAAAGATGTGCGGATTAAAAATCTACCTATCTTACTTTTAGGTGGAGTATTAGCTTTGTTATTCAAATGTCAACAACGACATTTATTAATTGAATATATGCGAGTTCTTGTCTTTGTTGAAACTTGGAATTAAGTGTATGTATAATGAATTCTTGTAATTTGTTTATCCATATGTATTAAGAGTTTTGTCACTAAAATTGACAAAGGGGGAGATTGTTAGAGCATAGCTCGGTTGAACCCACCAAAGCGTTGGTATGTCAAGTTTGGTTGTCATATTTTAGTGAATCAAAACTCATCTAAGAGTCTCTTGATTATGTATTAGAGACAACTTCATATAGGTTAGATTATAAAGTCTAGGATTATGAGACATACAAGTATTACTCAAGATCAAGAATGTGAAGAAATAACGAGCTACAAACGATGACATCATCCTTCCTATTGAGGTTAGTAATATTGACTTACAACTGTTTCATTCCTAACGTATTTTTCAAGTCGTGCTATATTGAAAACATAATTGCGAAAAGCATGAATGATATTTATACTCTAGTAGTGAGACATGATCACATGATCATAGTGTTAATAATTAGAATACGAAGTATAACACTTATCTTTTGAACGTCATATATATGACATCGACATATACGTATGAATGCTATTGTGATTATGTGTATGGGTAAAGGTGAAGATTTCATCCTAAGAAACAATGTTTATATTTGTTTAAAAGGAAGTACATTCATGAACTTGTTTTATGAATTGAAAGGGAAATCACTAGGCTTATTGGTACCGTTATTCATTGTATATCTTTGGATTACCAATATGTGTGAGTTAGTAGAACCGATCATAAATTGTTATGTATCTTGGTATAACTAATCACAATGCCTGACTTATGATTTGGTATGACTGGTTTTATTAATTAGTGTAACCGATCATAAGTAATCACCGAGGTGGTATGATCGATATTTGTAATTGGTGTGACCGATCCTAGTGATTGGTGTGACCGATTACAAAAGAATTGTGTAATTCGATCCTTGTAATTGGTGTAACCGCTCCTAGTAATTGGTGTAACCGATCCTGGTAATTGGTGTAACCGATCCTAGTGACTTGTGTAACCGATGACAAGCAATACCATGAGTATATGGTAACGAGATCACATCCTTGATCCTAGTAATTGACGAATCAATCCTAGTAATTGGTGTAACCAATCCTAGTGACTTGTGTAACCGATCACAAGCAATACCATGAGTATGTGGTAAATCGTTCCCGGTAATTGATTTAACCAATCTTGGTAATCGATGTAACCGGTCTTGTTAACTTGGTGTTCGATCACAAGTAATCCATATTAAGGTAGAACCAATCCTTGTGATTGGTAGAACCGATTGAACCCATGATTGTGACTTGATATTTGATCAATTACATAGTTGTTCCCCGGAATACACCAACCAATTCTAAACTTGTTTGAAAGTGTGGTATAATCAATTCCAAGATTGTGAATATGAAAAAGGATTTACAAGGAAAAGATGTCAACATACTTTGAACACAAACAAGAAACTCTTATCTTTTATTGTTCAAAGTTATTCCTTAATTACTCAAGGAGATCCTAGTCCTAAATAAATTAAGAATCTTTTAATTAAGGTTGTTAGTTTTATATGCTTTAATTACCGGCAATTAAATTCATATCTCTAGAAAATAAAAATTAGTAATGTGCATTTACTGATTGGAGATTTTCCATTGAGAGATTTCGTAAAATATTGGACAAAGCATTTCCGGAATTATGAAAACCATTTGGGCATTTAATGCATATCTTGAGAATATTCGGTTTTGGAAATTCCTTGGTGTCCAAACAACCTTTATAAATACCTTAGTTTTCATTTCTAGCAAACTATCCTAAGAGCCAGAAAACTTCATCTTTTTGTTGTTTACAGTGGAGTCGACTATCCTAGAGGAAAGTACCTAATTAGGCGAAATCTCTTACGACCGCTCGTTTAAAGACTTCTGTGGGATCAAGAAGCTCTCGAGTACCGTTGGTGGGAAACTAGATAATTGTATTTTATTATTTTTTTGATTGATTTGATTGACTAACGGTTTGTTGAACTTTGATTGCACCTAGTTTGTTTATTCTTGAGAATCTTCTCTTCTGATATAAGATTCACTCAAACTAGATCGAAGTGTCGACGGGATCTTTAGAACTATTTTTTAGATCTAAAGACATCTTGTGATAATCCATTGTTACGGACTCCGTTAAATAAGTGATTGATCACAAGAGATTCAAGTGGTGTTGAGGAGGTTTAATTGAAGATTAAAGAAGATTTAAAGATGAAGAAGATTTCTGATTGGTTTATCATATCTTTGTGTAGCACAAACCTTGATCGGATGGGATCCAACTAGAATCGGATTTATTCGATTGATTAGTTGCGTGAGATCGGCATCGATTTATAGTTCCTTGTTGGATTCTATATTGATTGACCTGCCAAATCTAAACTCTGCTACTTCGGTAGTTGTTGGATAGATTGATCTAACCAGCAAAGGAGTTTATTAGTTTAAACGGAAGATCCTTTGCATATGACTTGAGATATCTTCATCTGTAAGAATTAAGAGAGTTGTTACCAAACAGATTTGTTGTTCCTTTACTGTTTGAAATACGATCCAAAGGAATCGTTCAGTGCGTGCACTTATTGAATGTCGGCCTTGAGGATCTGCGAAGAAACTAAGTGAACTAGGTTTAGTTGCTTGGTCTTAACTATACGAAGTTGGTTTATATTTTGTATAGAGGCTTAATTATGAGAGTATTCAATTACGGACTTGGTCCTGGTTTTTCTGCATTTGCGGTTTCCTCGTTAACAAAATCTTGTTGTGTCTTTTACTTTTCTATTTCCGAAATTATAATTGTTTATTAAAATTAAAATTAAAATACACAAACGTTAACTCCGTATTACTTGATAGTGATCTATAGAGTTTGGTTAAGTCCTAACCTATTATCAAGTAATCACACTTTGATTGTTGTATTGTCTCGATCTTGTATCCATAGACGATCACACAAAGTGTGAATACCGATTTGTAGTATTGTCTCACTTTGTCCATAGACAATCACTTTAGGTAAGAGGACTTATAGGTGGATATTTTAAAGATTGTGGTGTATTTGGGTACCTCGTATTTTCACATATTGACATTGTATTTCAACCTATTAACTTCAAATGGACTAAATTCTAACTTGTCTTAGAATCACTGCACTTTCTTGGGCTGCTTCCCTTTCTACTTCATAGTCAGACTCGTCAGTAAGGTAAAAGAATAACACTTATCAATATTTGGTTGTTTCATGGGAACCTGACATTCATCTATAGTTGAGACAGATAAAATGTTTTCCCTGATAGGTTCCATATGAATAACATTTTATTCCTAGTAATGCGTTTGTCGAGATTACACTTTTGTTCATAGAGTCATATTGCTACAAGCACGACTTATGAGGTCTTAGCGTGTTTGCCTGCTCTGATACCAATTGAAAACGCGGGTGGTGGGGGTGGGGGTATAACAACCACACCCAATATTTCGTTTGGAAATCTATATGGACTAAACTCAATTATAATTCCCAGAAATGGCCGTTCCAGGACTTGCTTCGGTCACAAAGTAAAGTAGAAGGGTTGATCTTAGGGAGGGAAGCGAATAAGGTGTTGGGATCAAAATGTTGAATTTTGAAGGTGTGGCTTTTTATGACTTGTATCGAGAATATGGAATTGGCTTGCGGAATGTAAGCTATCGGTTCTTGGTGTTTTTCTGGATACTGGTGTTAATAACACTTGTGTTGTTGTCGATATAGGTTGAAAACCTATTTATACAAGTCATGATTGAGCGCACCCTGATCTCGTAGGAAGTGGAGACAGTTAAGTAGTGGAGAAGTGGATTTGTGTAAAGGTGGTGACCATTATGTTTCCGTTATGATGGAAGATCGGTCACCTTATACCCACTACTCTCTTCTTTGCAGCTTAATCGTCCGCCCTTTCTCGACACTTTCGTAATGGGCGCATTGCACGCCGCACGCTGTAAACCGCCAGACCAATACCCTGATGAACATCCCCCAGTTTGTGACATGTTTGATGTCTCGAGTATTTCATAGAAAATATATAAAAAGTTGTTGAGCGGGTCTTGCCTAAATATTCGACTAATCACGCGCAAACTACGTGGCGGGAAGTCATGTGATGAGCCAAGTCATGAGACTGCCGCAAAGAATATCATGTGGCGCTATTAGGTCAAATAACTAAGTTATTTGTGAAGCCGATACTCATAGAATATCGTATGTATTCAACGCATGTAGAGCATCACTTTTAAGCAAGCAACTTAAAATAATTGATGAATGTGAAACATCGTTGTATTTGAGCCTGTCTTGGTTGGTCGTGAAACTAATGTCTTAAAAAGAGCATGACCGACCATTTTCGGGGAAGTCTTGGGAGCTATTTATACATGCCAAAGGTTGGCACATCGATCCTTATAGGAGAATGATGGCTGGTGACTATGATGACATCCTATTGGTCGCCTAAGATTTAATCTAGGCCGGTCAATTCGGCTGGCGAAGTTGGACGCCCGAGATGATTTGCGCGATTAATGGCTGCCTTAAAATTCATGTAAAAAGCGCGACCAACCCCTTTGGACAATCGTTTGGGAGCCATATGGGTAGGTCGTGGCTTGGCCGATTGTGGCTTATCGAAGGGGTGTGGCCGTTGATCATGGCTACATCTTGTTGGATACCTAAAATAGGAGTTAGGCCGGCCGATTCATCTGGCGAAGTTGGGCGGCCGAGATGATTTAAGGCGATTAATGGCTACCGTTGATTTAAGTTAGGTTTTAAAAGCCGTGTGGCCAACCTATTTTGGGCCAACGTTTTTGGTGTTGGCGCCATGTTGGGAGTTGTTCGTCAGCCAACACTATAGTCGAGCCAATGGTGAGCGTATCCGCACCTTGCCCATTAATTGAGATTGATTCTAGGCCGGTCAATTCGGCTGGCGAAGTTGGGCGGACAAGATCGTTTTGCAGCAGCAATATGCTGCTGCTAACATAATTTATGGTTTTATAACTCGCACGGCCAACCTACTTTGGGTGAGCGTTCGGTGGCTGTGCTTTGCGAGTTGGAAGGATTTGATCGACCAAGGCATTAGTGGGCCCGCCGGTGTGTATGGTGATGCTTGTCCGGTCGCGTTAAGGAGCGGCTAAGCTTGATAAATAGGGTGGCCAAAACGTACGACCGTGATCGTTTTAAGACTGACATGGGCAGCCTATGTTAGATTCCTTAAGGAATTAGGCACGTCGACCAACCAACTTCCAACTTTATTTAAAAGTGCGTGTGGCGCATTTAAAGCGGTCTGATTGGTCGATGGGAAAGAAGGGGCCAACAAGCAATCTTATGGGCGTGGCCGGCCAGCCACGGTGGCGCTGTTAGAGGCGAATCATGGCCAAGTGGCGTGGGCGCCTCTCCTCTTGCTATTGCTTTTACTTCTTGTTTTCTTCCTTTGGTAGGATTTTTCTCCTATTAGTCCATCGCGGATTAATTTCCTAGCTTACCTAGGTCCGTTCTCGACCAATATGGTCCGAGATATTGCGCAGGCGTAAAAAGCCAAATTTTGCAAATTAATTAGGTCAAAATTTGGATCTTGTGAGCTATCACAAAATTGATCAAATTTGATAAAATATGTGTGTTAACACAAAATTCTTTTATTCTCAGAGAGCAGTTAGCGCGTCTTCTGACTGAGTATTCTCATGCAGACCTTAATCTTGATACTTCGGGAAATTCGTGCTACTCAGCTGCGAGTGAACACTAATTGTCATGTCATACCGATATTAAGGGTTCAGCCGGGGAACATGGCACTGGAAAATGTTCAATAAGCTATACATTAATGAATAATGCAGGCATGAGATAAAATTTACAGAATGTTTGGGGTTGTTGCTACACACACCATTCTAGGTAAATTTTATATATAAATATACTGAATTGCTCAATACATATGTAAGTAAGGAGGCTTGGGCACTCATTACTTTTAAGTGGCTCGATTTTTTGCAGAAAAACGACGCATTAAATATAGGGTTTCACAATTTGGCCTTGAACTAAAAACCACCATCAACATTAAGTTCCCTTCTTAGCACGTAACAGTGACATTGTTGCGGGGTAAGCACTAGATGGTGACGGTCAAGAGATAAATGATCAAGTCAAAGTGAGTAAACGTTACCGGTGAAGTGACAGCCTCTCCTCGAACAAGAAACTCGATCCGGCAGACCACGATTGTACCTTTCGAGTATCTTTGGTTTCGATCTAGTCACGCTAGCGAACATGTTCTCGCTAGGATTTTGAGCTCCGCCGAAAGCATTCTTCTTTTGATTATCTCGGTCTTCTCCCTTTAACTAGGGTTTCAACAAGAAACATGACTTTGTTGGAATTGAATCCTTGTCTATCGGATAAGTCCCTGTTGAGATTGTTCGATGTCCGCCTCCTTTTAGGGTTTTCGCAGCGTATATACATATGCGAGGCGAAATTAGACCATCCTTCTCGATTTTGAATAGAGATTCTCCTGCTAAACCCATATCCTTTCATCATGTCGGACAGAGTGGATCATCTTCAACCCAGCCGGACTCTTCTACCAAACGCAGCGGCTTGTACCCCAGTATGACTTCAATTACATCTTTATTTTGAAGTAGTAATTCCTCATTCTCTTTTGACTCTAACATCGTTTTTTCGAGTGAGCGAATCTCGGTTCTCGTGACAACTCCCCTGTCCGGATCCTCCGAGTCAAGAAGATCATATCGGTATACTTTTTCACTGGTGAATATGTATTCGTTTGCCATGGCCGGTAGGTAATAAAATTTTCTCTCCCCCCCTTTTTTTTTGTAGAGGTACCCTGCTGGAACATGTGTAACAGTGGTCGACGACGATGATCTGGCCACTCCTCTTCCTTCAAGCTCGAACACGCCTACTGCCGCAGACCTGGAAGACACTGATTTGGGTATCTTCTCCTACGAGTACCCCCATGCGGGCTTGCCGCTTGATATTCACATGAAGTGTTTATCCTCTAGCTACCGGATTTATTGGTGAGTTCCCCGTATGGAAGGGAGTTTGTGCCTCTGCACACGAAAATATGGAGGAAGTACGGCTACATTGTTACTTGTAACGTAGTGCGACATTGCTCGTATGCTTTGGTTACTACAGTGAACTGTCTTCTGCCCATGGTCGTGGAGATGGAAAGTATATCCATTCGTAATGTTTCTGAATCAACTGTTGAAAAGTGGGAAAACATGGTATCTACCTGCGAATCCATGGAGTTCAACGTGAGCTGGCTGCGGCAGCGTCTTGACATCATCAAAGTTGATCGAGCTGGTATCATTGCCAATGTCGTTCCTGCTGCAAAAGCTATCTTGGAGGAGGAAAAGGCCTTGGATGTGGAATCTGAGAAGGTGGAACAGGCGATCCAAAGCTTGAAGAGTAGGACCGAAAGTTATCAGGATAGGCTGAAAATGATGCTTTCAAGGGACTACAACTTGTTGGATGGCCTTTCTACGAGCCACACTTATATTGTTTTGAATAAGTAGGCATGCGAACGTTTGATCTTTCTCTTTTGTTTTGGGTTTTGAACATTTTTTTTTTTGAAAATGAATTGCATTGGGTATTGGTAAGCAAATGGAGTTTACATTAATATGCTTTAACTAATGAAAAACTTCAATAACTCGGATATGAGAGGAAATGAAGAGTGCTGATTGACCATGTCATGAGATGGAATAATGGTCGGGCGTAGTATGCCTTGAGCCATTTTCCATTGATGACCGCTTCCAATTTTCCTCGATCCTCTTTGACAATCTTGTAGTACCCACTTTGTTATATGCTTTGGTGATCACGTAAGGACCTTCCCATTTTGGAGAAAACTTTGGTGCGCACATGTCTTGCTTTGAATGTGTCGGCAGTCTTTAATACCGGATCTCCTATTTGAAACTCTCGAGGTTTTACGGTTTTATCATATGCCTTGGAGATCCTCTTTATGTATGCCCGAGCATGCTCTTCCGCCTTAATTCTCTTGGATTCCAGAGTATCCAACTCCGCTATTCGAACTCGATGCTTGGCCTCATCCCATTGAACTCCACTTGTTGCCGCAATCCTAGCCGACGGGATTTTGATATCTGCTTTGGGAGAATTACGTCTGCGCCATAGACAAGTGAATAGGGTTAAACACCGGTAGAGCTCCTAGGTGCGCCCGATATGCACACGATGCCAGGCGATTGTTCGTGCCACGTCCTGGGATTATCATGCACTTTGTTCGACCGAGAATTCGAATCGAGTCTTGTTGGTGCTTTGGATTGCCCATTCCCTTGATGGTAATACGGAGTGGAGAAGACCTGCTTAACTCCATATTCTTCAAGTAATTCCCGTACTTGCTTGTTGGCAAAGGGAGTACCGTTATCAGTAATGATGTGCTTAGGTATACCAAACCAGCAAATGATGTATTCCTTAATGAATGCTTTGGAATTATCGCTCCAGTGGTTCCTCGAAGAGGAATAGCTTCAACCCATTTGGTAAAATATTCCGTCGTGGTTATGATATACTCGTGTTGTTTTGACGATGGTGGATTGATTTTCCCAATAATATCAAGTCCACAACTTGTACAAAGGCCAATAACTACTTCTTGAATGAAGGGGAGTACAAGGCGTGTGGATGAGATTCAGTGAATCGACATTCATGGTATTTATGAAAAAACGATGTCGCACCGTCCTCCATAGTTGGGCCGGTAATACTTTTCGTGCACTTGGAGGAATAACTTCTTCTTCCTTGGTGTTCACCTTCATGTGTTTATTTCAACATAGTCGGGATTTCATACTTTGCCAAATATCGTAGCGAGGTCGCCTCCAAAGCTTTTGCGGTATAAGATTCCCTCATGAAACACAAATATTTTGGCCCTTTGCTTCATCTTGGCTGCATCCTTCTTGTTGGCGGGCAAAGATACCATCGCGGAGATAGTTGACGCATTGTTCTCTTGATCCCAAAGATATCCAATGTTAAGAACTTCCAATTGATGCGGTGTCGCTTGACAATTAGAGAATGACCCTTGGAGCGCTCGGGATTGGGTCTCCATATCCGGCCAGTAGTAGCCAAGGCGTTGAAGACGTCGGTAAAGAGTCACCGCCAACGTTTGTCCACAGATCTCATCGTTAATAGGGTTAAGTTGTAGATGTGCTTCTTCGTCTTCGAGACATCTTGACAGAGACCCATCTGGATTCTGGTGGTATAACACTCCATGAAGCATGAAGAAGTTTTGTAGGGTTTTGAGACTAACCTTTCCTTGGGAAAGAGAACTGTTAAGCTCTTGAACAATCAGAGTTTTCCAATCATTGGTTTCGATATCTTTGGACCGTGAAAGCTATTTTGACGCCACAATCTGGTCTCCTCACGATCAAAGTCTCTTCCAAACCTTCGACTTGCATCTTCGAGGCTAATATATCTAGGCAATCGGCGTGTTTGTTGTTATTAAGGCGATATGGATTATGGTCGCATCAACAAAGTAGTTCAATAGCTTTTGCGCCTCGGATCTATAAGAGTCTAGTGTTACCTCTTTGAGTGAGTATACTCCATTCATCCGATTGACCCGAGTAGTTTAGAGGGCCTCTTACTTCTATGTGTGTGGCTCTGCTTGTTTGGATAAGTGACAATCCTATTAGGAAAGCTTCGTATTCTCTTTGAATTGTTGGTGCATTTTGAAAGTCCAGCTTGAAAGAATGCAAAAAGACTTCACCCGTTGGAGACACTAGAACTACACCCGCTCCTTGAGTATTACCGCTAGGGGTAGCGAACTGTCGAAATATAATAGCCACGCTTCCTCTTTGACAAAAGATATTTTGGAAATTCTCGGGAAGGTCTTCATGCGGTCACGGTAGTTCCTTCTCCCGGGAATGCCGCTAGTAGATCTCTCTTTCGCTTTCCTTTAAAAGCCCTCGGAGGAGTGCACATTATGTCGAGCTCGACATTTGGAGTAACCATTTGGCCTTGGCCAACGATCAAGCCGGCTTTGAGAGTTAGAACTTGACGGGATCGGCTCTAGCTATTAGCACCACTTTGTTCGACAAAGAGATAATGTCAATTTACGAATAGCGTGAACTAGGGATAGAAATGCTTTTTCTCGCCTTAGGATACCCGAGTTCAACATCCCTCCAAGTACGATCAAGTAGTATATAGGGTGTTCGGTCCTTCACCATCTTCTTGAGCAAGGAGAGCCCCAACAAAGCAGACATCGGGCCGGAAGCGGTGTAGAGGCATAGCGGTCTTCCTTGTATGGGAGATTTCATAACATTTGGTGATGACAATATTTACTTTGGATCTTCCGAAATGCTTCTTGTTGCTTCGTGGTCCAAATGAAGCTTGCTCCCTTTTTCAGCAAGGGGGTGAATGAAGCGATAAGCTGAGCCAAACTAGGTATAAAACGCCGAATGTAGTTTACCTTGCCCATGAAGCTCTGGAGTTCTTTCACAGTTCGCGGAGGTGTCATCGTGAGGATAGCTTGGGTCTTGGTCGGATCAACCTTGATTCCTTCAGCAGTGACTTGAAATCCTAGAAATTTGCCGGAAGAGACCCCAAAAGCACATTTCAAAGGGTTCATTTTCATTTGTATTCACGACACCTTTCGAACACTTGACGTAGAACGCCTATATGGGTTGCTCGAGTCTTCGATTTTACCACTTTGTCATCTACGTAATCTTCAACTTTTTGTGCATCATGTCATGGAAAATTGCGGTCATGGCGCGTTGATAGGTAGCACCAGCATTTTTAAAACTAAAGGCATTATAGTATAATAAAGTTTCCGAGAGGAGTTCAAAAGCTTCTTACTTGCGTCGTGTTCATACATCTTTATATGGTTGTAGCCGATGTACCCATCCATGAAGGAGAACATGCCATGTCCCAGTAAACGTCTACTAGCATGTCAATGTTGGGAAGGAAAATCGTCCTTGGGGCGGCATTTGTTCGGATCTCCGAAATCGACGCAAAGATCTAATTTGACCACTTTTTTCTTTTACAGAACCACATTGGCCAACCGGGTGGGATGGTGAATGGGCTTGATGAAGCCGCGGCTAGTAACTTCCCCGAATCTCGGTCTTGATTTGTTGCTCCACATCATGTCCGAATCTATGCAGGAGATTGCTTGACCGCTTGGATCCAGGTATTATATGTAGATGGTGAGTGACCAGTTTTCATCCAGCCGGGCATTTCCTCGTATGTCCGTGCGAATATGTCTTGGTAATCCTTAAGAAGATTCACAATTTTTCGTGCGTTCATCTGCACATAGAGTTGAACCGATGGAGACATGCCTCGGAGATTCTTCATTTCCAGGATGTTGACAACTTCGAGTTCATCTCGTAGTGGATTCGGTGCCATCTTGTAACTGTTGTGGGAGCGTCCGGTACTTCTTCTTGCAGCGTGTCATTCGTTTGCATTCTATTGGTCGGAGACTGGGCGTTAGTCTCCCAGTTAATTGCTAACAACGGCGCCAATATACGATTTTCCCTTTTTAGTCACGACTCGCCACAAAAGTCCGCTCCCTTTTGGTATGAAGATGAACCGAGTCTTTGTTTGATGAAGAAAGATTGGCGTGTCCCTCGCGCAAAGGCACGCCGCGAGATCTGGTCTCTTTGTTCGATGATGCGAGCCTGTCTTCCTCCTCGATCGACGTCCATGCAGGGAGTGGAGTCACGAGAAACCTTGCTTAATGAGTCTTGTGAATTTTCTTTTGGCTCAAACAGTTCCACGCCGAAAATTTGTGCATATGGAGACAATGACGGACATACGAACGACTTCTTTATTCAAAGATAGTTTTCAAGCATTGGTAATATGTTGAGGAATGATCTTATTATCATAAAGCCACGGTCTTCCCAAGTATCATGTGGTAGTCTGTCTCATTCTCTATTACCTCGAATTTCACTTTCGACCGGACACGCGCTATTGATAAATTCAGATAGATGTACCCATACGTGCTGGTTCGATTTCCTTCGAAATCTGTCATCATGGTAGGTCATAAGATAATTTTATTTGGCCGAACCTTGGCTGTCTTGAGAGTCTTAAGCGGAACAACATTTGAGGACGCTCCTGTATCAATGAGAGCCCCTTTGAACTTTGAATCTTTGATGCGTGCAAAAACATGCAAGGCTCATTATGGCCATCTTACGCCATCATGTCGTCTTGATAAATGTAACATTGTTTATGGACATCTCTCGATGTTCTTGAGGCTTCGGGGACGTGAATGAGCCAAACGCATATCCAGCTATCTCGATTGATCGCAGCAAACATCTCCGCTCGTTGGTCCTTTGAGAGGTATAGAAGCTCACATAAGCTTTCCACTAGAGAAACCGCTTCTTGTTCTACCTACTCTGGTTTGGTAGTGAAACTATTGACTTGAAGAAGATCATTAGTTGGAGAGTTAGACCTCGGTCTTTGGAATTTCCGAAGCGTAAGAGCCCGGCTCCAACGATGTCAACCTGACGAGGAAATTGAGTATGTTGTTTATCGTATCTTTCATCAGGTCCATGTTCCTCGTGTGGATTTCCTGTACTCGTGCCAACTCGATCAAGGTTGGAATTTCTCTATTGGACATGCGAAGATTGAGCATTGGGAGGAGAAACATTATCATCTCAAGGATTTTGACCGGATCTTGGAGTTGTTAAATTAGTCCTAAGACCAACCATCTTTGCGAAAATTGGAATTGCAACAGAGAGATTAACCTCCCACTGTGGTCGCCAGTTGTTTTGGGGTAAAAATTGATTCCCCTGGAAATGGTAAAAATTGGGTGTGCGGCCGAGAAACGAATCTAAACCCTAACAAATGCACTTGCACGGGAGTACTATAGATTCGAGAGATCAATCAGCACAATTCCCGGCCTAAACCAAAAAATGGCCGTTCCGGACTTGCTTCGGGTAACAAAGTGAAGGAGAAGGGTTGATCTTAGGGAGGAAGCGAAGAAGGTGTTGGGATCAAAAATGTTGAATTTTGAAGGCGTGGCTATTTTATGACTTGTATCAAAATATGGAACCGGCTTGCGGAATGTAAGCTATCGCTTCTTGGTGTTTTGGATCGGTGTTAATAACACTTATGTTGTTGTCGAAATAGGTTGAAAACCTATTTAAACAAGTCATGATTGAGCGCACCCTGATCTCGTAGGAAATGGAGACATTTAAGTAGTGGAGAAGTGGGGTTGTGTAAAAGGTGGTGACCATCATGTTTTCGTTATGATGGAAGACTGGTCAGCCTTATACCCACTACTCTCTTACTGTTGTTAACCGTCCGCCCTTTCCTGAAACTTTCTCGTAATGGGCGCATTGCACGCCGCACGCTGTAAACCGCCAGACCAATACCCTGATGAACATCCCCCAGTTTGTGACATGTTTGATACCTCGAGTATTTCATAGAAAATATATAGCAATTTGTTAAGTGGGTCTTTCCTAAATATTATGACTAATCACGCGCAAACTACGTGGCGGGAAATCATGTGTGACGAGCCAAGTCATGAGACCTGCCGCAAAGAATAGCTGATAGACGCATTTATGTGTCTAATTTGTCCTCAATGTTTCGTATGGTTAGTCTCGATTTTTGTACTAATTTTGGTGTTTTTATGTGTGTGTAGGTGTTTTTGGAGAAATACACTTGTGTGGAAAAAGTTGCTCAAAAAAAGTGTTATTTGGACCCCGGGAGAAAAGTGATAAAGGCACCCTCATTTTGGATAAGGGCACCCCAGGCACCCCAGCTGATAAAGGCGCCCATGTTTTGGATCAGGGCACTTCATCCTCTCCATTTCAAATTTTGGTTTTTGCGGGAAATTATTGTTCTTCACCGTAATTTTGGTTTGATTTTTGGACGTGTTAGAAGGAGATTCAATGGTCAAATTTCATGGGATGACTTGTTAAAGCTAACACTTGGCGTGGTGTGGCCGATTGTTTGATTAAAATTGACCGGATAACTCGCGAGGAGAAAAACGAGCAACACGTACGTGGAAGAAATATTCACGGGATTACAACGAGTTAGACGTGTGCTTCGTGTTTGGACAGAGGTTGGTTCGCAGAAGCGTGTAGAATTTAAATAAGGAAGAATCGGGAAGTCAGCAGACGCGTGCATGAGAAGAAAAAGGAAACAAAATATTCCCGAAGGGGCACGAGTTAATGAAGATAATTCCGAAGTTATTACGAGGATTCCGAGGCTTTGTCGGGTATATAAAGAGTGTTGGGATGTCGAGAAGAGGGGGAGAGATTGGGAGGTGTTAGAACGCAAAGAAGAGCCGAAAATCAAAGTTACTGAGAGAAGACCATTCTCTCACGCTGCTAAGAACACGAAGAACGACCGCCGCCGGGGCCGTTCTTCTACGGTGTCTCACGACACATAGCCGAGGGTCGTAATACGGAAGGGCGAGACTTACGAGACAGACGCACTTATTCTCTATCGTAGTTTGTAACAGTGTTTGCAACATCTATAATCATTGCAAACCCGATTTTCATCTTATTCTCCTTTGTTCATCATTTGTAAACCATTTTTGAGCAATAATAATGAATTTTGAGCGTGTTTCCAACATGATGAGCTAGAACCCATCACTGGGACGACGGAGGAAGCTGTTTTGCACCCATGTGGTAATTATATTTAATTCCTTTATGACTATTTGCACTATTATAATTGATTTATGATTTTTATTGATTATTTGTGAATTCGTTAGATGTCGCATGCTTAGTCTTAGGTACTTTAGATGCGCCATGCTTGTGAGTTACATATAATTCTTTATAAAATCTACCTTGGCAAAGAATTAGAGTCGATATTTGTTACTTTATGAGCCTTAATTGTCCTAATTAATAGATGAACCGCATGAATGTAAGAATTGGTGGAATCCCGAGTCCCAAAGAACTCTCTCCATCTTGTGACATAAATTGTATGTATTCTTTATATTTATTATTTTTCTTTATTAAATCCTAGAACCGATTTCATCAAGTCCGAGTGAACGACAACCTTACTACCACTTTCTACAACATTATTGTAGGATCATAATATCGCAACGTACAAGGCTCGCGGGATTAATAAACGACGGTGTCGCGAGGGAGTCGCAGGGAGCTACAATAAACGACGCGATGAATAACGACACCCAAAACAATTGGAAGACACAAAACCTGCGAGAGTTAAGAAGTGTCGCGAGAATGAATATTCGTGCATTTGCGACACTTCGCGAGACATTCCCGAAAATAAAGGATAGCTTAGCTGTCATCCATTATGTATTACCCTATATAAAGGGGGCAATGAGTCTGTTGAAAGGAGGATCTTTTTGGGGGGAATTGTTGAGCAAGTCATTAGGAGAGAGAAAGTTTAAGAGTGTTTTAACTTCTAAGTGTAATTCTATTTTCCTGTGTAAACACTTCATGAACTCAATCAATAAATATTCTTGATCTTACATCTTTCAACGGATTAATTAAGCAAAATTGAGTAAGGGGTGTAGTGTGGGATTTCCCGCAACTACAAGATGTAGGATCATAATATCGCAACGTACAAGGCTCGCGGGATTAATAAACGACGGTGTCGCGAGGGAGTCGCAGGGAGCTACAATAAACGACGCGATGAATAACGACACCCAAAACAATTGGAAGACACAAAACCCAGCGAGAGTTAAGAAGTGTCGCGAGAATGAATATTCGCGGCATTTTGCGACACTTCGCGAGACATTCCCGAAAATAAAGGATAGCTTAGCTGTCATCCATTATGTATTACCCTATATAAAGGGGGCAATGAGTCTGTTGAAAGGAGGATCTTTTTGGGGGGAATTGTTGAGCAAGTCATTAGGAGAGAGAAAGTTTAAGAGTGTTTTAACTTCTAAGTGTAATTCTATTTTCCTGTGTAAACACTTCATGAACTCAATCAATAAATATTCTTGATCTTACATCTTTCAACGGATTAATTAAGCAAAATTGAGTAAGGGGTGTAGTGTGGGATTTCCCGCAACTACAATTATTGAGTCACATCAATAGCATGTGGCGTTATTAGGTCAAATAACTAAGTTATTTTTGAAGTCGATACTCATAGAATATCATATGTATTCGACGCATGTAGAGCATCGCTTTTAAGCAAGCAGCTCAAAATAATTGATGCATGTGAAACATCGTTGTATTTGAGCCTGTCTTGGTTGGTTGCGGAAACTAATGTCTTAAAAAGAGCATGACCGACCATTTTCAGGAAGCTGCTGGGAGCTATTTATACATGCCAAAGGTTGGCCGATCGGTCCCTATAGGAGAATGATGGCTGGCGACTATGATGACATCTTATTGGTCGTCTAAGATTTAATCTAGGCCGGTCAATTCGGGTGGCGAAGTTGGATGGCCGAGATGATTTGCTGCAGTTAATGGCTACCTTAAAATTCATGTAAGCAGCGCGACCAGCCCCTTTTGGACAATCGTTTGGGAGCTATATGGGGAGGCCGTGGCTTGGCCGATTATGGCTTATGGAAGGGGTGGCCGTTGATCATGGCCACATCTTGTTGGCTACCTAAAATAAGAGTTAGGCCGGTCGATTCATCTGGCGAAGTTGGGCGGCCGAGATGATTTGCGGCAGTTAATGGCTACCATTGATTTAATTTAGGTTTTAAAAAGTCGTGTGGCCAACCTATTTTGGTCCAACGTTTTTTTTTGTGTTGGCGCCATGTTGGGAGTTGTTCGTCTGGCCAACACTATAGTCGATCCAATGGTGAGCGTATCCGCACCTTGCTCATTGATTGAGATTGATTCTAGGCCGGTCAATTCGGATGGCGAAGTTGGGCGGCCAAGATAGTTTTACGCAGCAATATCTTTGCTAACATAATTTAGGGTTTTATAACTCGCGCGGCCAACCTACTTTGGGTGAGCGTTTGGTGGCTGTGCTTTGCGAGTTGGAAGGATTCGATCGACCAAGGCATTAGTGGGCCCGCCGGTGTGTATGGTGATGCTTGTCCGGTCGCGTTAGGGAGCGGCTAAGCTTGATAAACCGGGTGGCCAAAACGCATTTTAACCGTGATCGTTTTAAGACTGACATGGGCATCCTATGTTAGATTCCTTAAGGAATTAGGCACGTCGACCAACCAACTTCTAACTTTATTTAAAAGTGCGTGTGGCGCATTTAAGGCGGTCTGATTGGTCGATGGGAAAGAAGGGCCAATAAGCAATCTTATGGGGTGTGGCCGGCCAGCCACGGGTGGAGCCTGTTAGGCCGAACTGGCCGGCCAAGTTCGCGTGGCCGCGCCTCCTCTTGCTGTTGCTTTTACTTCTTGTTTTCTTCCTTTGTTAGAAGTTCGCTCCTATTAGTCCATGGCGGCTTAATTTCCTAGCTTACCTAGGTCCGGTCTCGACCAATAAGGTTCGAGATATTGCGCAGGGCGCAAAAAAGCCTAATTTTGCAAATTAATTAGGTCAAAATTTGGATCTTGTGAGCTATCACAAAATTGATCAAATTTGATAAATTATGTGTGTTAACACAAAATTCTTTTATTCTCAGAGAGCAGTTAGCGCGTCTTCTGATTGAGTATTTTCATGCAGACCTTAATCTTGATACTTCGGGAAATTCGTGCTACTCAGCTACGAGTGAACACTAATTGTCATGTCAAACCGATATTAAGGGTTCAACCGGTGAACATGGCATAGGAAAATGTTTAATAAGCTATACATTAATGAATAATGCAGGCAAGAGATAAAAATTTACAGAATATTTGGGGTTGTTGCTACACACACCATTCAGGGTAAATTTTATATATAAATACACTGAATTGCTCAATACATATGTAAGTAAGGAGGCTTGGGCACTTATTACTTTTAAGTGGCTCAGTTTCTTTGCAGAAAAACGGCGCATTAAATATAGGGTTTTACAATTTTGGCCCTGAACTAAAAACCACCATCAACACTATCCCATCAACGAAGTCACCACAAATCGATTGTTCAGCTACATCCTTAGTTCTGCTAGTCCTAGAAGGCGTACATTGTTCTTAATTTTGGTTTACCATCTCCCAGAAGAAAGACAGATCTCGATAGATGATTCGTCTACGTAAGTTCGCACGAGTCCTGTCAAGACACCGAGTAAAGGCGGAACAACAACTTCATCTTGTCCTCAAAGACACATGCGGTAGTATATCGACATGACTCTCCACGGACGTATCTAACCCACAGATTATTGCATGCCTTGAAGACTCAATCTCGTACGCTACAATGGTCTTATTTCATTTTCCAAGCATCCTGAGTCAATGAAAATCTCTATTCATACAACAAACTGGGGACTGACGAAGAACCGTGCATCATGCATCTTTGTGACTAACATGAGGGGGATCAAACATCCAACTCCTAGATGAAAGACTCTTACACCATTAACCCAGAGATTCCGGGTGCAAAACAAATTGGTAGAATTCGGAACGCTTCAAGTTAGAGACTTCTCACTAGAGGTGTATGAACGAGAATCAGATATCATTTCTGATCCTCAGCTCTCACGATCGACCATCAGGCACAAACGCTTCAACCTTTGATATCAAAAAAAGAATTGCAGGATACTATCCAACGAGAATGAACTCAATCCCATGACGTAGATGCCGAAATACTTCCACAAGTCAAAATCGTGGTTTTGTCGCATCCTAAGAAGGATTCACCCATCTAGGGTTAGCATCACGATCAAGCAAGCTAGGTTTTACAAAACCCCGTATAAGGATTTCGAAAGGAAGCATGTACCGAGATTACCCCAACGCGTTAGAATCGTTTCTCTGCTCAAGATTCACGGCTGAGACAAATTAAGGTTTCCCTTAGGTCAAAAAGTGTCCATGGATTATTTTCGCTCAAACCGCTTCATACTTCATCCAAACAACTCGAAAACTGGGAAAAACGGTTGAGAATTCAACAACGCACCCTTGATAAAAAAATATTCGTCTATGTCTCTCCCATCATGTGTTAAAATGGAATGATGTCTCGAAATACAATGCAAGATATATGATCAAAATACTGAAAGGCATTATTGCTGAAAAATCCCTAGATTTTCGAGTTTGGTTTCACATGTGCTTACTACTGACAAAGGAAACTCTAAGTCTGGATTTTTCACTATTGTATGAAAGTTGAGTCTCTTGAGTTCGATAGTTGGGGTCATCCACTAAAATCGACGTCAAACGAAGTTTTTACATCCTCTCGGAGTGAAAGACGCGCAAGGGAGGACTTCCTATTACGAATTTAACATAGGGTTTTCACCTACTCGCATACGCAACAAAGAAAGCGAAGGTTTGCATTAAGTTCGAGCTCATTAGCAAGCCTTTACTTCACTATATGAGTACAAGCAAGAACCGAAGAAGGAAATTACCAACATTTAAGAAAATCATATGGCAAAGTGGCCTCTACTTCTCGGAAGAAAGCTCTCTTCTTCCCTAAATCCTCCATATCCTTTCATCCACGTATCCTCGCCTACCATTCTCTCTTCCATAAAGGCATGAGAAACGAGGATCGGAGTTTAGCTTGTTCCGGTCTCTCCAACGTAATCCAAATAGACTACCTCACATTGAAAGAAAAGATTTTCACGGGTTGTCATCAAGTTTCCCATATCTACAAGATCCTCAGAAGCAAGGACGTTCAGAGTTATCATTATCATGAAGCTAAAATCGCCAGCAAGTGTCTCATCCAAAGTTAAATAAGACATAGGTCCCGTGAAATTCTCTCAGGTCGGTCGGTTGTCTCTCTATATCCGGAATCTCTTTTTGAAGGTCTTCTGAAATTGTTGAAGCCTGCTCGCCAAGGTCGAACTCGTTCTCACCATGATGAATACTCCACGAAGGATAGAGGGATTATAAGAAGTACACTAAGGAGTAAAAACACACGACTAGGGTTCGCTTACATGAGTAATCGGCCTTTTCCCTTAAAACCTTGTCATCATGTAATCCCTTCAAGCCTTGTCCTCTCCTAATCCCTTCAAGCCTACCCTCATGCCTAGAGTCTTATCCTTATCAAGAAATATATCTCACATCTCATGGGATACTCGCATATTTGTTTGGGTCCACACTTTCCATGAAGAATCAAGAGAAGACATGATTTTTCATAACTAAGGGTAAGAACGTATAAACATGCCACAGACGCATTTTGGCTCAAGGGGATCAAATTCACGACCTATGACAAGCTAAGAAAGGTTAATTAGGTCATAAAACTCCAACGGGTCGTTTCCTAAGAGTCTTAATACATCAAGAGTTCAAATGCAGCAAGGATTCCTTTCGAAAACAGACATCTGCACATTCCAGCGAAAAGACTTGAAAACTGACGACAATCCATAAGGAATTTCGGGCCGGGTACTTACTGAAGCAAATATGTTCCCCCATGTCTTCCCAACAACATACCAAAAGGGCGCATCAAATGGAAAAACGAGCTAGGAGATGTGGTCCCAACACCAAAGTAAGTGCAATCAAAAACTCCCGAACTTTTTATACTGGGATTTCTCAAGTCAAAAGCATACAAAGATTTGATTGACCAAACGAACTCTGATTCAAGTAATTCTTTTTTTTTTATTATACAAATTATTCTTTTACCTTTCAAATTTGGTGTCGGGGACTCAAATCGGAGTCTTTATGAAGAGTTTACAGCCATTCTCCTAAAATACCTCAAATCTGGAGTTTTCTGACGAACACATAAACAAAGTGAATTCTTGACAAATATGACTACTTATATTCATTCAATGGTCAAAGGAATATGAGTATATGATCAAGGAGGGATATCAAGACTTACCTAAGATGACTCAATGGAGAAAGAAGGATGGGTATCTACATCAGCAAACTCAAGATGTTAAGTACTTCTGTTAACTTCTATGTCATCATTTGAAGAGTAGTATCGTTTTTGGAAGAAGAACAAAACTACCATCGAAGTAAAAAGAAGATGTGATCATTCTAAACATTCATGTCATGTTTGGAATTCTCAGGATCAAGAGTTAATTGCAGGCATTAAGTATAACGAACGGGTTTCCTGTAAAACTAATTCTACTTCAAGCAGAAAGAGGAATATGACTCCAACAAGGAAACCCAAGCCACCTAGTTGTCAAAATTAAGCCAAAAATGTTTTTTTAACTCTCTCTTCATGTGTGGTCAGCCTCATGCGATGGATTCCACTCGGATCTTTTCTCTCCCTCATGAGCACAAGAGCAGACATAATTAGGATTTTGACAAAAATAACTCTGATTTGAGACTTTTCCCAATATTCCTAAAAAAGAGGATTTTATCAAAAGATCCAAGGAAGTCTTCAAGTACTCACATCCATGCCTCTATACAAAGGTCACTCAAAACCTCTCCATTTCATGAAGGCATCGTAAACGCTACACTTGAAGGCTTTTGAAATTTTGAAGAAAAACAAAAAGAAGTTTGACTCGAGTCGAGAATCTAAGTTCTTAATCCTCTCCGCATGCATCAAGGATGTGCCTATCTCTGTCTATTGGGTACATCATTATATCTAATATCTCTCGAGTCTCTTCCCTACACCATAATGCAGCGGCAACAAGGCTCATAAGGGTTTCTTACATAAATACCTGTAGTTCAAAATTTTTGATAAAAGGAAAGTCTAGTGCAAATAGAATTCTTGGATTTGTGGAAAGGGTGGACCGGTTTCTAAACCTAGCACACGTCCAAAAATAGATAAAGGATAATTTCTCTTTTCAATTCTATCTCAAAAGGGAATCTCTGCAAAGGGAAAAGGAGTTAGAACTAAAACAGGAAATTAGAAGAATTTGGGTCAAATAAGGAAACCAAGGTCTTTTCTCCTTCCAAAACTCCTCCAAGTCGTGTCCAAGACCTTTTCATACGTGAGTATGCTCTCCTAGGCCAGTGGGATGTGATTTATTTTTTCGGAGGGATCAAAGTCGAAGAGAATTAGGGTTTTGACGAAAAGAGAATTTTGTGAAAAGGAATTTATTCTAAAAGAGAGGGAGACCGAGCCTCTCCCATTCTCTTGGACGGTTCTCTAAGCCTCTCTCAAGCCCTTTTATCTCATTGCTCTTTGTTGATGGTGGTTTTTAGCTTAGGGTTAAAATTATAAAACCTTGCATCTGATGTGATGTCACTCGCTGAGGAAACAGAGCCGTGAGTGTTAACCTCTCCACCGGCATATTTATTGAGCCATTCAATATATTTACATGAAATTTATCCAGACCGGGCGCATGTAGCAACCATCCCGTATGTTCTCAGTAAATTTTGGCGCCTTGCCCATATTCACTTAATATAAGTTTCTTTGAATACTTTTCTATGATATGTTCCCCAATAACCCTTAAGGTTGGTATGGCATGACAATTTGTGTTCACTCGCAAAGTAGAGTAGCACGAATTTCCAAATATCAAGGATAAGGTATTTGCATAAGGTATTCAATCGTAAAGCATCGCTTGCTCTGGCAATGAACTTAAAAGAACTTTGTGTCAACACAAAGAATTCAATCGATTACCCTGGCTAACTTGCAAAAATTAGGGTTTTGCGCTCATGCAAGATATATCGAGACATTGCTTGTCGAAATTTAAGCCTAGGCAAACTAGGTAATTAATCCGCCATGGATTAGTAGACGCAAAATCTTGCCCAGAATCAGATAACAGGGAGCCGCATGATAGGAGCAACAGAAAGGGAGGCGTGGCCATGCCTTAGGCCGCCGGCGCCATTTGCCATTGGCACGCCCCATCCTAAAACCGCCCCTATTTCCCTCGACCAATCAGTCGCTTAAACTCGCCACACACACATAAGTTGTGGTCGGGCCCATACTCTCCGACCCTTTTTCCATAGACCAATCGGCGTCGCTCTAAAGCCGCCACACTCACACCGTAAGTGTAGCCACGCCCATGCTTGGCCTACCCTCTCTTTCTTGCCGACCAATTAGGTCACTTTAAATGCGCCACGAGTACTAGAGGTGCGACCGCGCCTCATGTTTGGATGGACCCTTTTCTTGACCAATCAAGTCGCTCTAAACTCGCTACCTTACATTAAAGGCCAAACACACCCTGCCGCACCACCATCCTAACTGGCAAGCCAAACACGCCCTGCCACAACAACATATTAATCGGCATGCCAGCATACCACTCTGCCGCAGTAACATGCCACAACGCCACCATGCCGCGGCCATGTGATGCGTGTCGTAGGTGCAATCAAATTAATCAATGTTTCCACTCAATTAAAAATAATATAATGGAAGTCAAGTTCGTTCCCACGAGGAGCAAGAGATCTTAGTTGTAAAAGTTGTCACGAAAGGGGGGTGTAAAAAGCAAAAGAAAATAAACAAAGCAATTAAAATCGAAAGTTGAAAACAATAAGAGAGACAAGACCAAGGAATCCTTCTTCGTTACGAAACAATGAATCAAGTTATGTTCTATTCTACTTGTTATTAGTCACAAATTATCACCAACCGTAGGTAAAGCAGCTAGCTCTCGTCTAAAAACCCCTAAATCCCTTGTATCACCTGACACCTAAGTTCTCGACCACCGGATTCTATTTACCAAACCACCTAGTAGTAGCTCACTCTAGATGTAATTTAAATAAACGCATTAAGATTTATGAACTTATTAGGTTAATATTAGTAGTTAGACTCTTAGATCAAGGTCTACTTGCTAACGTTGTTTCTACACACAATTGCTCCACTAATCCCTCCGCAAGGTCTCGTGTTTGCTACTTATGTAAAGAGTCAAGAAACGATTACTTATCTCCTAACTTTCACTAGCTTTAGATCAAATTAACAAATCAATTTAGCGTGCACTCCAAACAATCTATCAATCAATCATGAATGTCTTTAAGATCATTCCTATTAGTAAAAACAAACGATAATTATGTGAAAAACTTCAAGATAGAATTTGAAAACAAAAACTTAAATCATATGTTAAGAACTAGGAATTCATCCTCAATCAATAAGAAAATTAGCTACTCATGTTTTTGAAATTCACACAAATAATAATTAAAAGGAGAATTTTCAAGTTCACACAAATAGTTAAAAAGAAAAATCTTAGAAAAGCAAGCAAAAACACAAGTGATGTGTGTGTAGAGAGGTGTGTAGAAGTTGTAGAAAACTTCTCTATTTATAGGCTTCAATATTCTCCAAATCTTCCAAGGAATAGAATCCTTTTCCTTTAGCCATTCAATTTCCAATTCCAAGCTTTTCTCAACTCTTCCACCTTCTCTTTCCAAATTTGAGTCCAATTCTCCATCCAATTCCAAGCCCAAGTCTTCACACCCATGAGAGAAGTCCATAGAAAATTCTCAAATTTTTTGGCTCACGAAAACCGGGATTGTGGTCAATTCTACGAAAACGTCACCTGAAAATTATCTTCCTAAAGGTATATTCCGTCACCCACCGTTAGGACTAACGGTCAAAACGGGTCAACTGTCACCAACCGTTAGTCAACAAGGTCAAAGAGGAAAAGAGTCGACTCGAGTTAGCTTCACTCGCCTAATCGGGCTTACTCACTGAAAGTCGATTCTCAATCACCGCTTACTTAGCCGACTTAATCTAATTCAAATAACCGGAATGGTGGCCATCGAACTCGGTTGGGATCGGTCATCGGGATCGCTGAGTCAACTCGCCGGAGTGGAAAACCGGCCGAGTTCTGATTGTTTACAGGACTTTCCAGCCAATTTCAGCCTATTATTCTTCACCTGTTAAGAAGCCTAACATTCATCTACTCGATTTCATTCATATTCATCAAGATCACCTTCATGTACCCATTCCTCTCGTTGCTTCTTAGATGAACTCAACACTTTGCAGTAAAGATCATCCTCTTCGTTATCGATTCAATCCTCGTAACAAGACCACCATCTTCGTTTATCGAAACCTTATCAATTCCTTCCTTTCTGTGTTATTCAACAAAGAAAGACATCATTCCTCAAACCGTCAACAACACCAAACTCCTCTTTTCATCCATCAATTCGACAAAGACATGCTCCATCCCCGATTTCTTCTCAAATCTCTTGGTTCGATTCAAACCCAAATGCTTTTCATAGCACCAATCTCTCCCCGTAATTCACAGAGTCACTCATCTTCATATTCGGGGCATCAACAAACTCTCGGCTTCAACATCTTGGAGATTCTCACGTAAACCCCATCTCTCTCTTAGCTTCATCGCCATCTCTGTTGTATCAATTTTCCGATTGGTCTGTCGATTTTAGCGGCAACCGCCATGCCATTTCTTCTCTGATTCAACCACGGACCTAACAATTCCTCCCGAGCTTCACAACAATGGCAAGTTCATCTCAACTCGACCCATTTCATCTTCTCTCGATTCTCGGTTTGTTCTCCCTTTCAATCGAAACACATAACCCATACTTGCTTCCCATTCAAACTCAATCTCTACCTTTCTATCAATCCACCACCAACCCATCTTCCACAAATCGAACCCTAATTCTTCATCTCAGACACCCATTTCCATCTCTCGATCTACTCTCTCTCGATCTCCTCTTCATCCGTATTCTCTCGTGTTCCTCGATTTCTCAATTTCTTGAACAAATTAATCAGCAGCCATGGTCGCTTCTCTTCTCGACTTTCGTATGTGAAATGATTGAATGAGAGGTAATAATCGAACAATTCTCAATTCTAGGGTTGTAGGAATAGGGAGTGGATAATGGTACCCCACTGTATAGGCTAAGGGACACCCTGTGGATAGGGTATAAACACCCTACTCATAAATGATAAGGGGTACCACGTATGACAACCCCTTAACCGTAGCTGGTTTGTGTTTAGTACGCCTCCAAGAAGAGTTTCCCTTAACCGTGGTTAGGCTCCATATATCAATTGCCGCAAAATGACCTTTTTGCCCTTTTGGCTCAAATTGGGTGATTTCTTCTTCTTTTCTCCCGTGCGACTCGAAGTAGCTATAAAACTCAAAAACAAGCGTAAAATACATAATTTACAAGAAAAATAGCAAAGAAAGCATAAACTACGAGATAGTAAATTAGGTGTATTCTACACCTATCACCATGCCACACGCACTAATTAGGGTTTCGACATGCCAAACCCTAATTTGCGCAAAAATTGCTACGCCAACCAAGCCAAATAACGTTTCCCCAGAGCGTTGGGATCAATGTGGCAACAGGGCCAATGTTTCCCAGAGCCATATTTGGGTCTAACACCAATATGCTGAGGAAAAGTTGCCACCGGCATGCTTGCATATGCCAGCGCCACTATGCTAATGGCGCTACTTTTCTACACAACAAAGATGTGGTCATAATCAACGGCTACCCCTCTTCATGAGATGCATTCTCAGCCATTCAAGTTCGCCACCAAACTGACGGACTTGTGGCAAGTTTTAGGCGGCCGGCCAAGGCAAGCCTAATAGCATCACATGCTATTTTCCTATGGCAAGTCTCTTGACTTTGACATGCCACACATAGCAACCTTGCTACACGTTTTCCACGAAAACACTAGAGACATCAAACATGTCACAAACAGGATACTCATCGTGTATTGGTCTCGGCGGTTTACGCGTGCGCCGTGCAATATGCCCGTTATAAGAAAGTGTCATGAAGTGGGACAATTAGTGGTGATGAAAATAACGGTGTAAACTAATTCACTTCCTTCATCATGGAAGCATAATGCCCGGGACAAGTTACACGTTACTCTATTCTTCCACCTTTCAATCGTTTTCATTTCCTACGAGACCATGGTACGTCTTGTTCCACCTATTTACCAAAACAACAAGTTTTTGGTGGCAACATCACGATCCAAAAATCACCAAATAACTGGCGTGTCTTTCATTCCATTTCCACATTCTCGATACAAGTCATAAAAACAACCACATCTTAAAATCAACTATTCGGGTCTCAACACTTTCTTCGCTTCCTCCCTAAGACCAACCCTTCTCCTTCACTTTAGGACCGAAGCAAGCCTGGAACGACCATTTCTTGGTTTAGGCCAGATTGCGGCGATTGATCTCTCGAATCAAAAGTACTCTCGTGAGTGCATTGTTTAGGGTTTAGATTCGTTTTCATCCACACACCTAAAATTACCAAAATCGGCGAAATGCAGCCACCCATGAACACTCTTCAACAAAAACGAAGCTACTAAGGGATTTTAACCAAAATACCCTTATATTGCTGTTTTGAGTATTTTCAAAGAAGAAAGCCTTGATACAAATTTAGGGACCTACCAATATCTCATCTACTTATCCCAAGGGCCTCATACATGTGAATATTGAGTTCTCTAAGTGTCCGAAGAAGGACCTGGATTGAAACAGAATCCATAGAAGCATAATTTGGGAAAATAAAGGGAATCTAGCTCAAAACAGGGAATTTGGATTCATGATTTCCAAAACCAGGACCAGAGACGCGCCAATCCCTCTTTCAAGACGAGACTATGTCTAGGAGGCTCCATGTTTCTCTCATGCCAAAGAAAATCAAGCTCATAGTGGTTTTTGACTAAAATACCCTTAGTTTTAAAGGTATGTACTTTCTCTAATAAAGAAGAGTGATTAGAACAAGGAATTAAACAAGCTCCCATCACACAAGGTGCTGACCCCACAAGATAGATGCACGCCTTCCAAGCCTTGTCAAGCCTCTCCATAGTGTCGAAGGAGTCAGACGCGAAGAAGTGGGAAATTAGGGTACAGTACAAGCCTGGATTCAGAATTTGCATGGGATAGGGACTCTGTTACTTCAAAAGTAAGTGTTTATCTTTTGTCACGGCCCTTCACTAACATCAAGGCCAGTCGGGAACAGTTCAAGAAATTCCTTTTTCCTTACATGCTAACCTATTCAGAAACTCAAGGATGCACAAAGAGAGAAAATTAGGGTTTTGGCCGAGTAAACCCTAATTAACGAATTCCATTATTCCAAGACGGAAATTTTGTCCCATCAAGACTTCATTATCATGTCATTGACGTTCAACACAAAGTCCCAGGAAATTCCAAGGTCCAGAATCGATTTCAAGATCAAAGTCGTAACGATCGAAGGCTAAACATCAATTCCTGGGATTCTTCAAGTCTAAAAGGATGAACAAATTGTAATTAAGTATGAATGATTTGTAACCATCTATATACTCATCATAGAACAATCAAGGTTCTACTGCGAGTAGGGGACTTAATGTAGATGGTGAAATTTGGATAAAGGGCAAAGTGTCATTTCAACCCTATAGACAATTCAACTCTCACGGGAGAGATTAATCCCTTGGTCCTCAAGGAATCCTTAGCCACGATTTCCCTAATATAATCCCCGCGAGACACCGCCGGGTCGTGATGCCGTGATTCCTAGCGTACATCCTCAACGAGATACTGTTGTCACGTAGGATCTCAGAGCGTAAACGTCCCCGACAGGACTTATGAACTGCAAACACCCACAATTCCAAAGCATGTTTTCGCGAGACACAATGCTAATTGTGATGCCATGATTCTAGTATACGTCCTCAACGAGATGTCAGCGGGTCATGTAGGCTCAGTAGATGCGTAAATACGTTCCCGGCGGACTTATGACCCCGGAGCGGAGATTTGCATATCTCCCCGTAAGCACGACTCACCCTATTTGAGATCAAAAATCGATTCCTAGTATATCATCGCGATATACACCGGTCATGTATGCTCTAGGCTCGACTCGACTTGCGAGGTTTTGGATAACTCACTAGACATCCCCATGAGATACGCCCGGTTATTCTACCACTCGAGCCTTTTTTAAAGACTCCTAGAACATCCTTTCGAGATACACCTGGTCTTGTTGGCTCATCATATGGACACAACATTCCTAGCACATCTCTCGCAAGATACGCTGGTCAAAGACAAGTGAGCCAAAGTCTCGCAGAGACATTAATCGGGCGTACAAAGCCTTTTCTATCTCTCCAGAGCCGAGTCCCGGTGACCGCAGAGAGATACCTGCGATCTGTTAAGAAAATCTTCGAGAGATTTTGATCCGTCCGCAAAAAATCTCGGAGAGATTCAAATCTCTATAAATCAGGAGAGATTTTTTTGGGTAAAATCTACAAAAATCTCGGAGGGATTCAAATCTCTCTGCAAAAATCACGGATCTTTGAGTCGTATGCAAAATTTCGGAGATTCAAATCTCTTCACCTCAAGATCTTGGATAGATTCACATGATAGGCACACACCTTACCTAGTGCTCAAGCCTATTTCTCAGCCTCTCAAATACACTCACTAGCTAGTAAATCGAGCCTGAACTATACATGGCTATTTAAAAACGTGGATAAGCTCTCTTGAGCACCGCATGCTCAACAAAGGGACCCACAAACAATAATACGGTTTTCACATGACACATGTGACCGGCCATGGAGAGAGAGAGATCAGCCTCAGCTCCTCTCACACTCTGCACACGATTCCTAAGGAATTCCATGCCTTTTCACGTGACTCATCCTAGTCATTCTCACAAATCAGAGAATATCTCTCTATCTTGGCCAACGCGGCTAAGGAGAATATTTCTCTCTCAACACATCATCACGAAGGCTGACTCAACTTCATATAAATGGGGGATAACAATTAGGGTTTTGGTCTCAAGGGTCACGACACGTGTGAGAAATACCGTTTATTTCTCACCGCGAGAATAGATTAAAGGCGGTGGAATAATGAGATAAACTCGACCTAGTTTATCCCTATTCCTGAAGAGACGGGAGAATTGTTCCGCATGGCACGGAAAACAATCCTTATCTTCACCGACTTGAGATTTGAGAATTCAGCTATAAATAGGTCATCTATTTTCCAAGCTGCGATCGATTTTTCTCATAACCTCTCAGAGCTATAACTTGTTCTCTGATCTCTCTCTTCATCTGCTTCCCTCCCTAAGACCAAATTTCTAATCCTACTTCCATGTGACTCAAGCATCCTTTGAACGACCATTGTGCGTGGTTTAGGCGAAGACCGTTCGTGCTCAACCTCCCGTAACTCACTTTCGAAACCCTAGAATCCCATCTCTAGCCTCTCACCGATTTTAGGTAACTCACGAGGCATAATTGGTCCAACTCTAACCGCATCGACACAATTATTAAAGGGTGGAGAGTGAGGTTCCAACATCCTTTCGTGAATGTCTTATGGCCTTTATTTCAAAAAGAGCAATTTGTTGGTCCATTTGGAAGTGCATGAATCACATTATCTTTGAAGACTATAAATGGATTTAAATATGTCCTTGATCAAGTAAAGATCCAAGCTTTTTTTGTGGCGAAGAAACACCGGAGTTCTGAAAGATACCAATTTAGACTTTGTAATGGCTAATCGTAATAGTCTCTTTTTGTAATTTAATTTGTTGAGTGTGTGGGGTTTTGGGTTTTCAGAGATACTCGTCTCTGATGCTTTAAGAAGCTCTTTGAGCAACTTTCGCCCCTCTAGTCAGCCTTTTTAATCAATTTTTACCTATGCCGATCCAAAAAAAAAAAAACTTAGCGAAACTTAAGCGAAAGTATGCCACTTAAGCAAAACTATCCCATAGACAGATGAGCAAACAAAGTGGCGACCAGTTGGCAAAGAAATGAAGAAAAGTACCACGTGCAATTTCTTAGTTAGACCAAGCTCCCTTATTTTTAATTCCAAAGAATTTACTTTTGACATTGTCAAAGCTTATGAATATTGTAATTTAAGTATAAACCTTGTACGAGTTCAAGAGGAGGCTAATCTTGCTGCATTCACTCATTAGTAGGACAACTCTATCTGGAGCTCGCTCCAATAAGACCGATCAAATAAATGCTTAAACTCGTTCTCGCAATATATTTATATTTTCAAAAATAAAAAACGAAACTATGCCATCGTAGTGCTTTGATCTTAGGCTAAGTCTTATGGGCTAGATATCTAGCTGCTAGATTGGTCATCCACGTCAGCACAGGCAACCTCCTAAGTCTTATGGGCTAGATATCTAGCCGCTGGATTGGCCATCCACGTCATCCGCGGAGCGCCGAACGACCCGCGTTTTTCGAAAGCGCCGAAGCGTTCGCGTTTTGGATTTTTTGAGCGTCGAACCAATCTCAGTAGTTAGATTTTTGAGCGCTCGAAACGGTTCGGCGTTTTGGTCCTTTTTGAAGCGCCGCATTATTCAAATAAGTTCAATCTCGGCGATAGTGCATTCTGAGCAAATCTTTAGGAGAAAGAAGTAGTCGAAATAGTGTTAACTTTTTTCCCACACTTTTTTCATGATTTGTAACACTTTTTGGCCAATCTAGCACCAATCTAGCCCATAGGACTTAGCCTTACACCCAGATTTTGTCATTCTGTCATTCTTTCGCCATGAAGATGGCATTTATGTCAATTACACATGAAATGTGGGTGTTGTCAAACTACTGCTCCAGCAGTACAACTAATAAAAGATCAGATAACGATGGAGTCGTTACTTGTAAAACAGACAATAAGATCCCCCCCTCTCTCTCTCGGAGCTCAAGCCATGGCTACTGCCCTCACAGACCTCCTCCCGTCTCTCACATTCCGCCATAGATTTCCCGCCAAAAACCTCCACCAAAACTCCTCCACATTTCTCGTCTTCCCGAAACTCTCTTCTAACCTTCATTCATCTCGTTTGACAAAACACAACAAACATGGATTTCGATTCAAATGTTCAATCGCCAAAGACTCAACAATTTCGCCATCAACAGTCAACAAAGACGGAGAATCAAATTCTTATTCAGTCGATTGTGTAATTGTTGGTGCTGGAATTAGTGGTTTATGTATAGCACAAGCTTTATCAACTAAACATGGTGAAATTGCTTCAAAAGTTATTGTAACAGAAGCTCAGAATCGTGTTGGTGGAAACATTTCGACGAGGGAACGAGATGGGTATCTTTGGGAAGAAGGTCCCAACAGTTTTCAACCTTCTGATACTATGCTCTCTGTTGCGGTACGATTTTCAAATATAGGGTTTCATAATTTGGGAATTTTTCTTGTTCTCTATAATTTTTACCATTTACTATATTATCCTCACATATTTATTCGCATTTCTGAAGAAATCTAGAAATTCCGATTACTGTTAATTTCGTTTAGGTGAATTTTGGATATTGCTGTGTGATATGTGAAGATGGGTGTGATTGTAGGTAGATAATGGATTGAAGGATGAGTTGGTGTTGGCTGATCCTACTGCACCACGTTTTGTATTATGGGATGGAAAACTGAGGCCTGTTCCGTCTAAACCAGCTGACTTGCCAGTATTTGATTTGATGAGTATTAAAGGAAGCTTAGAGCCGGACTTGGTGCTATTGGCATCTGACCTCCACCGCCAGTTTGTTCCTTCTTGCAGCTTTATATAGTTTTACTTGACGTTATTATTCATGAATTGTGCATATGTAGGATGAATTGTGGACTGGTGAATTGGTTTTCTCATATCATAATTGTTTGGACGAAGGTGACAGGATCGTGAGGAGTCGGTGGAAGAATTTGTGCGCCGTAATCTTGGTGATGAGGTTTTTGAACGTTTGATTGAGCCATTTTGTTCAGGTGCCAACATCATCATAGTGACAATTCTAAATATAGTTTTTGTTATTAGTTATATTTTAAAAAGTAAAAGTAGTCACATGCTTCTGACTCCAGACCAATGGCAGTAAGAAAGAACAACGTCATCTCAATCTTTCACGGATATACAGTCCTGTGTGTTTCGTAAAGATAGTATGCAAAAGATCTTATGCTTACATGGACATTAACTTAGACCAATATAGAATAGTTTTGTTGGTGCCCAACGAAGAAGCGATTTTAAAGTGTAGAACACCTGCTATCATATTTCTTTTGGATAGGAGGGTGGCTTAGTGTTCTTTCTCATTTCATTAGAAAATGGTCAACACAGGTGTTTATGCTGGTGATCCTGCAAAGTTGAGCATGAGAGCAGCATTTGAAAAGGTTTGGAGGCTAGAGCAGAATGGTGGCAGCATCATCGGTGGTGCTTTCAAAGCGTTTCAACAGAAGGATAAAACTCCCAAACCACCCCGAGACCCGTAATAAATTGATGCTTTGAGACTTATGACGTCTTCAATGTATGTTTAAGTTTGATTGAATTGAATTAAATGCAGGCGCTGCCCAAACCAAAGGGACAGACAGTTGGGTCTTTTAAGAAAGGGTTGGCTATGCTTCTGCTGCAATTTCTAAAAGGTAGAGTATGATAAATAAAAGAAGTGGGTCTTTGCTGCCTTTGTTTTTTGGTTCGCTAGAATTCTTTAAAACTTGACAAGCTTAACATACTTGCTTCTTGTGCAGTTTGGGTAACATGGTCAAACTATCTTGGAAACTTTTAGCATACAGAAATCAAGTGTGGAGGATATAATTTGACATATGAAACACCAGAAGGGTTGATTTCTGTCCAGGCTAAAGTGTTGTCATGACTGTTTCCTTCTCATGTTGCAAGTGGCTTGTTACATCCTCTGTATGTCCCCTTCTTCAGCGCTTTTTGATTTATGATTAAGCCTGGTTGGATACATTTTTCTTGCTAATTTCAGTGACTTCACTTCTATATTTAGTGCATCATTTTTAATATATTATGCATTCTTTCTTGCCAAGTGTGAATAGTGAGTACTAGGCATTGGACCCCTCTCATACTGCCGTCCTGCTAATTTTATGTCTTGTTGTTAAGAAGCTGAATATAATTTCTGTTTACTCTTATGGGCGTGCTTAGCTTTCCACAATAATCCACTGCCTTATTTGACTAACTGATATGAGACAGTCATCTACATTAGCTGATCTTTGAGTGTCGTGCACCATTGACCGTCCGTCTATGATAAACCAGTTGTTTTTTTCTGTAAGGTGGAAACGCCAAAGGACTTAGGGGTTGAATTTCATCAGAATTGTGCTATTTCATGTCTGGAACTGTATACAAGCCTCTTGTTTGGGGGTCACTTGAAGTTATTAAAATGAGTCCATAACTAGTTGGTCCGCTTGAACTACTACCTCATACGTTCATTAATTTATTTTGAAAAATATGCAGTGAAGCCGCATGAGAACAAAAAAGCCTATTTTCTTTTAGGAAAGCTAAGTATGAGCGATCAAACGCCATCTAAATTTTGCTCCATGGCTATTGAAACACAACCATGCACATTGCTGACATCCATAACTCGATATCTTTTTTTCTTCTTATAAATTGATATTAGATGTCTGTGCTTATTTCCTGCAGAGTGCTGTTGGCGGATTCCCTGTCCAAGTTTTATTACCCGCCAGTTGCAGCAGTTTCAATCTCATACCCATTTGAAGCTATCAAGAAGGAACGCCTGATAGATGGTGAACTAAAAGGGTTTGGCCAGTTGCATCCGCACTCAAGGAGTGGAGACTTTAGGTACGTACTTCCTCTAGAATTCTTTGTCTAATGTAACACCTTACATCGTTTAGCCTTTCTCAATAAGGCAATAACTGTTATACTAATGATACTCAACTGTATTCCTCACAAACAGGAAACTATATACAGTTCATCCCTTTTCCTAACCGAGCTCCACCTGGAAGAGTTCTGCTTTTGAACTTCATAGGAGGTGCTACCAATACTGGAATTGTTAACAAGGTATGTGACATGTTCTCATTTTGGCATCTATTTCAAGGTTTTGTACAAAACTACTACATGGAAAATCAGAACAATGCTTGTTTTTTGAGACATCCTGACTTCCTTTCATGGGCCTCAAGTGCTTCATTGGTTTGTGTACTAATGGATTACATGCATTACTGGATGCTTGTAGACGGAGGGAGAAATTGTTGAGGCAGTTGATCGAGACCTAAGAAAGATGCTAATAACTTCAAACTCCAAGGATCCACTTGTTTTAGGTGTTAGAGTTTGGCCGCAAGCCATACCCCAGTTCTTGGTTGGTCATCTGGATACTCTTAGATGCAAACGTGGTCTTCAAGATGGTGGATTACATGGCCTGTTTCTAGGTGGCAATTATGTTTCCGTTGTAGCCTTGGGCCGTTGTGTTGAGGGTGCTTTTGACAGTGCTGCTGAGGTATCTAAGTTCTTATCAGAGTATTCTTACAAATAAAACAACAAATTTTGGCCGAAGAGAGAGAGTGGTCAATTAAAGCTCTTATCTTGGTTTTTCTCTTAGCTATGAACTAGAGCTTATGGCCCAGTGTATTTAGGATGATTGACTACACATCTTAGATTCTTAGCACTAGCTACTTCAATTTTTTTGATCTGTTCATTGGAATGTGGAAATGCTAAACTGAGACAGTGCAAAGGCCCTTGGTATTTTTAGATGTAAATCCCATTCATCAATTTTCTATTAAAATCTTCCATTTTCTCTGTGCAAGTGGTGTATGTAAATTTGGAAAATCATAGTGTGTAAATTTTTTTGTTGCCAAGTACAGGCCTTGGCCGGCCATTTTGACTTACAAGCTACCAGTTCAACCCTGATTATCCCTTGGGCCATCACATCTATGCATCAATATCTGTCGGACCAGGAACAAGTCTGTTGCGACAAAGAATGTTTTGTGATATTCTTTATAATCATGGAGATTTTTACTCAATCAACGGGGTTTAAACTCCATAAATAATACCAGAAAGTCTAATTACTACTATAAGTCAAAGGATTATACAACGTGATAAACGCACACTAAAAATCAAAACTTAACTTTGTCAATACTATCTTAATCTCCCAACAATCTCAAGCAATGAATGAAAATCCCACAAAGTAGGCCCTGAAACGGGATCATGCCTCCTCACTAGAACTCTCCAGAGTCCAGCCAGAGTGGAGACTTTCTTACACGGCGAAGTCAAAGCAAAGACCTAAAGGCTAGCTAAAACCCTACCTTTGACTGGTTGAATACTAGAATGTTAATGCAGGGAAACCAAAGAAGCACAGATTGGGATTATAATGAAAATGAACAGTAAATTCACCAAATCCCACAGCTTGAATTACAAGAAAGTACAATGTGTAGGGAAGAGAGAGAGATATTTTGAATTCTATATTTCTAGAAGACTCCTACTTTTATTGGTTTTACAACTTTCTCTCTTTGTGTTTAAAGTGTTAAACCATGGATTGTGGGCAATGGGGGGCAATCTAATGAGATGTTGGAAGACTGGTCCATTGAGGTAAAGACAGTGAGGCTCGATGAGGCTCTCGACCGAGGTCAGGTCCCTTCTCCATATCTTTAAGTCTTGCAACATATTAACAACAAAACTTAAACACTCTCCTTTAGGTTTGTCTTTGTTTAGTGTTTGAGGCTATTAGCTTAGGGAATACAAGAGAGTGAGATCTATCTATGATCTATGCTTGAGTTATACACAAAGTGCAATGCACCAAGAAAAAAAAAGTCATTGAACCAAGAGAAAGATGCCCAAGGAAGCAACATTGGGGAACAATAACAACCTTTTCTTATTCATCTTGTTTGTTTGTTACCACCCTAATTTTCCCTCGCCATGGGCTTTTCTTTAGACCAAGCTAACTATTTTGTTCCCTGTGTAAATATCATAGCAGAAAAAAGAGTGGGAAAATTATTACACAAATCCATAAGTAATGATAGAGAAACAGGAAAACACTAGCCACTGTTTCATTAGTGTTTTTTTCTTCTTATCAAACATGCATTTTCATCATCAGTCAAAAATGCAGTACACAAATAACACAGCTCTTGCTTTAACTTTTTATCCATTGTCCATGGCTGAGTTGATTGCATGTCTCCTAGAGTTGCCTTCATGTCTTTTCTTTCGAGAATATTAAACTCAAAAAAAACCTTAAAACACAAACATATCTTCTTTCTCACCCATCAACTCATGAAATCCTACCTAAAGAGCCTTCCAAATGCTGGCCCTTTTACTTTTCTATTTTTCCCAATTTTCAAATACTTGCCTCTTGTCTCTCTCCTTTCCCTAAACATTAATAAACAACAATATCTTACATTCATACCATTAACAAATTGAAAAACCAGTAGACAACCAAACCCCCTCCCCCATACTTTCCTTGCCCTATGATAGCACAATTTCACGAACCCTGAATTGTCTCAATCATTATACAAAATTTTCTAAACCACCATACTTTATGTCTCTCGTATTAGTAGTATTAGAGACATCCCTGTAGTTCATTTTTTTAGATAAACAAATGAACTTTAAATATAATCAACCTTATTAACAATTGATTAGACTACTTTCTTCGATGTTAATTAAATGTGCGGTACGGTAGGAACCAATACATTGAACATTAGATAACGATGAGCGAATACCGATGGTAATTGGCCATTTACTTGTGCCCATCACTTACATTCTTGCCATTGTTGAAAACACGATCCGTACTAAACTAGTATTAATTTATTGTTCAGACTTTAAACAAATGTTAATCTAGTAATTCACATGGGTCAAGAACAATCAACTGTGAAGACAAACTCAACAATCTTAGGTGTAGTAAACAGTATAATTGTCATTATAGATGATTATAATTATATTATAAGCCATACAGTCTGATATTCTAATATTAAGGTTGGCACGTCCATGGAATCAATGATTTCGAGCCACACGGAACGTGGGCATCCCTTGTCTCCTTATCATATTCCACGTGGGTTCGCCGAGCCTATGTTGTGTTAGGCGCCAGGCGAGGCGAGGCGCCAAGCCCGTCGCCTAGCGCCCAGGCGCTTAGGCGAACATAAGCAAAAATCTTATAAAAACTGAATTTGATCAGCTCCCCTTGTCTGTGCGATAGATTTTTGTTTTTTGTTTTTCTTTGAAGCAAAAAGTAATAGTGCTGGCTATGAACATAAGGCAGAGAACATTGTTGAGCATAAGAGTGTAATTCATGATAACATTATATCAAACATAACCTGATATTTGCTAGAACATAAGGAAGAAAACATTGTTGAGCCATGTGAATTTACAACGTCACTAGAAGCTAACTAACTTGTTAAGAATCAAGATCAAATGTGTCCATCTGCTACTCATGCTTGCACCTAACTTAACTAAGGAGTGTAATTCTAATTGCAGAGATAACTCTATCTCCTAAATATAAACTAAGTATATCAAACCCTATATCAATCACGTTATTCTCTCAAATCTCGCTTTTTATTTCCATATTTTCGTCATTGATTGTTGGTGTTGATTGATCTTTCCATAATGTAATTTCTATTATTATATCAAGTAATAAAACCCATAAATGCTGATTTAACTATCAAAGGCCAAAATTAGGAAAATAATAATCAATCACGTCAATCACGTCGATCTTTTTCTTACCATCTTTTTAATTATACAATGTTAAAAAAGGAAACAGAGTACTGCTTGTTTATTTAGTTTCCCACAGATAATAACTAATCACTTTAATCACGTTAAAGAAGTTACCATATATTCTCCTCCCTGTAATAATTATACAATGTTAAAAAAATGGAAACAGAGTACTTGCGGTTTATTTAGTTTCCACAGATAATAACTAATCCCTTTATTCACGTTAATGAAATTTCCATGTATATATTCTCGTCCTTGCCTCGTGATTTCGATTTAAAAGGAAACAGGAAAAAATAGAAACATTGGAAAATTTGGAGCCTTTGGCGCTTAGGGCTAGCGCCTAAAAAATTCTCGCGGGCGCCAAAGCGCTATAGTCGCTCGCCTAAGGCGCTAATGTAGGAAGTAGTATAAAACTTGGTTCCTCGGGCGCTGGCCCTGCGCCTAGTGGGCCTTTGGCGCCTAGGCGCTCCGGGCGCTCGCCTTTCACAACATAGCGCCGAGCATCGGCTCATTCCGCTCTCGAACTCATTAAGCGTACTCGGCTCGCGTAATTAAGAAGCTTAATCATATTTGAATGTGGACGGTTCTTTTCAATGAAAGCAGAAGAAGAATAATTATAAGGTTGGTTCAGTGATAAATCAAATCGAGAGCAATGAAGAAAACCCAAAACAGCAAAAAAGGAAAAGAAAGAAAGAAAGAAAGAGCAGAAGAAAAGAGAGAATGGGATTGTCTGCCTTTGTATGGAGGGGTGATAGAGATATTAGACTTTGATTTAATTAAACAATTTTTTTTGCTTTTTTGTTTAATTGTCTCAAATCTTCTACTCATTTTTTTAATACGTACACAACCACTGAGGCCCCTACCAAACACGCTTGTTTCAGTTCTTTCCCTCTTTTTTGTCTATTGCTTTAGAGTTTAAGCTTGGTAAAGGGGCGACATGAAATGGTAGAGATCTGCAATTTTTAATAAGACAAAAAAGGTCATTACAAGGAAATTCAAGTGCCTTATCAATGAAAATCTGAAATGACTAATTAGCCCTTATTGTTAATAATCAAGATTAGTAATGATAATCAAGATTAGTGTTGATAATCAAGATTAGTGTTGATAATTAATTTTCACTTATTATAACTCTAAAATCGATTTTTAGAGTTATAAAAAAAAATTGAGGAGAAGAAAAAACAAAATTTATGTGATATTTGTGAAACCCTAGATTTTGATTCACTCCACCAAAATGAGTGATTCCGCTGGCAAATTTGAGGTGGGTGAATCTCTATATGATAAAGAAAACAAGTACTACATACCTCTTGATGGAGATCCGATATGGAGTATTTTTTAGATGGTAGAGATGTTTTAGACCAAAGTGAAGGTCAATCTCAACCAATTGAAGAAATTAGCCAACAAAGTGAAGAACCCAAAGACTCAAAATGACCAGTATACTTCTAAACTAGTTCTCATTAGCTTTTGTTGATCAAAATTATCTAAAGTACGTAAAAAGATCAAATTTTTATAAATTTCAGAAGAACATACGGTTGGAAATTAGCATAATACCAACCGTAACTACATGTTACTAGTACATAAATATAGCTTTACCAACCGTAATCGGTTGAATTTTTGGGAAAACCAAATCATACCGATTCTATTGGTTAAATTTGTTGGATTAAAAACCGTATCATAATTACTTGCTAAGTATGTGATGTTACCAACCGTAAGTTATCCCGTGCATGTGAGTATTTACTGCACTAGTTACTTACATTAATGTATAAATCGTGACCAACCGACACCATATTACTTGTATTGGTGACTTTTAGTTACCAACCGTATATTTAACTCGTGTGTTTTACATTCTCTTTGATGCATTTACGGTATGTTGTAGGATATCAGTCCAACCGTAACTGTGTTACGGTTTGTTTATTCTCTTTCCTTACCAGCCGTATATTCATATATGTTTTCGTTTTATTGCCTCGTTTAGACTAATGTTGGTATATTTTTGTCCAGTCGTTGATGTACCTCCCTAATGGATGACCAACCTTTAGCAAATGAACTTCTCACCAAAGATTCCACTCTCACTATTTAACCGAGGAGACATGGAAGGAGAAAGACGATGCAAAGAAGTGGGCTAGAGAACGAGGAAAGTTGATTATGTATCATAGTTTGTAATGGTACCACTAGTGATATTGCCTTTCAAATGGTTTATGAGTGTAGTGGACAACATAGAAGTCACGCAAAAAAGGATACCTTGCAAGTACCAAAGAAAAAGAGGAAGAATACTACTTTCAGTAAGTAGACCCGATGCCCCTTCAAGCTTCAGTTTAAAAAGAACGCGGCAAAAAGGTGGTTTTTGGATAAAGTTGTATGTGGTAGTCATAACCACCCTATACCTTAAGAGAGTTTGCTAACACACGCTTATGTTGGACGCCTTCCGAAGAAGAAGAGAAGATCGTAGAATCACTGACACAAATTCGTATGAAGCCTGTTGATATCCTCGCTCACTTAAAGGAAAGAAACCCACAAAATGCTTCTACTTTAGATAACATCTACAACGCAAGAAAAAAAATTGAAGGCTAAGAAATGGGAACAAATGAACGAAATGCAACAATTAAGGAATTTGGGGGAGTTGCATAATTACTCGGTTTTCCACGATGATGATGAGAAAGGACGAATAAGACATCTTTTATTAGCTAATCCTGAGTTTGTGAAGTTGGCACGGTGTTCTCATCAAGTGCTTCTAATGGATTGCACATACAAAACCAACAAGTTTGAGATGCCGTTGTTGAACATTGTCGGGCAAACTTCTACCAAGGCTCCTTTTAGTGTTGGTTTTTGCTTTTTGAAAGAATGAGCTCGAAGAGAGCTATGTGTGGGCACTAGAACAAGTGAAGTTATTCTACGTGAGAGGGATATACTCCAAAGGTGATTATTACCGACAAGGAGCAAGCTTTGTTGAATGCAATAAGGAGGGTTTCCTGAAGCTCATAACCTTTCTTTGGCACGTTCCACTTGTGGAAAAGTATTGAAACTAAGTGCATGCGCCTTGTCCGTCCAACCCGAAAAGCGAAATGGATAGAATAAAGGAACTACCGTTACATAAACAAGATGAGGCCAAAGATAAATTTAAGAACGATGACAAGTTGGCGGAACTAAAATGGGAAAGTTTCAAAACGGAGTGGAGAGCCTTGACCTATTCTATCACCGTGGATGAATATGAGGATAGAGCTCGTATGTTAGTGGGTCATTGGAAAAGAGGTTATCCAAGTGTTGTGAAGTATTTGTTTGATAATTGGTTGGATCCTCACAAAGAGAAGTTCGTATCGGCGTTCACTAACCAATATAGGCACTATGACAACCAAGCTACAAGTACTATGAGTCATCTCACAACCTATTGAAGAAGAAACTTCATAGTTGTAATGGTGGGTTAGTTACGTTATTTGAAGCCATGCATTCGTATTTCCTCCGTGATCACGATAGAGTTACTGAGTCTTTGAAAAAGCCGAAGTAAACAACACACTAGATGGATAGACAATGAGTGGCTAAGGGGAATTACACATCAAGTTTCGCACAAAGCAATTGAGAAGATAATGTATGAAGTACAACATTATGAATTGGGGGATTATGAAGAAGAGTGTATTTGTCCAAACATGACAAGTTTGGGACTCCCATGTCGGCATGTTATAGCCACATATCAAGACAGAGTGATCCCGATTCAAGATGTTGATCCCTTTTGGCAACAATTAACATTCCGTGAAAAATTTTTTGATCCACAATTTGGAGGAACGTTTGCCGATACCGAGATTGGAAAAGCCCTAGCCGAGAAATATGCTACATAAGCCAAGGCCAAAGGCAAATATGGTTGAGTAACTTGAGAGATTTCGTATATCCACAATTTAGGTATGATATCAAGGAACCACCAAAGGGAAGGGTAAGGGAGGCCTCCTACCAAAAAAAAAAAAAAAGAGGTACGTAGGAAATAAAAAAGCAAGAGAATTGGCGGAAGAATCAAAGACAAGAGATCCTTGTGGTTATGAATGGTTGAGAAAGGAATATGAAGTAGAGGATGAGATGGAAGAGGATGATATTCAAGGTAGAAACAAACGAAAAGAGGTCAAGCGGATAAAGGAGAACCAAGTCAGTGAAATGTACAACAAAAATGTATCGAGCTTCCTACTCAAGAAAGTTCAACAAACAAAATTGATGTTAAAGGAAAAGGTCCGTATTTCGCTCTAAACAACAAGAAAGAAGCAAAGTTGTTGTTCAAGGAAATGGTCGTAAAGAAAGTGGAAAAAAGATGATGGAGTTAAAGGTCAAGGTTCCTATGTCGGACTCGAGGGTTTCCTCCCAAGATAGTTCAATAAAAAGACTTATTGGTAAAGTTGGTGTTAAACAATTAGCAAGGAACAATGGAAAGAGTCCGATGGTTGAAAAGGAAAAGGAGAAGGAGACGATTCATCTAAAAGGAGTGCCTAAACCACCACCTAGAGACAAAAATGGACGATATAGCCTAACCATTACATTCTCTATGAATATTACCTTCGTTTTTTCCCCGACAATATTCGTGGTTATATCAAGGCTACGAAGGATGTTCATGGTGATGGGAATTGTGGTTACCACGTCTTCGTGGATCAACTTGGACCCTTTTGAAGACGCGATAGGGTGGGATTGTGACCAAGTTACTTACGTAAGGCAAAAAATGCTTAATGGAACTACGTGGTTACCGCGACTTCTACAAGCCGATGATGAGGGTTGAAAGAACCGAAACCGATGAGGTGTTAAATGAGAGCTTCAAGGAAATGGAAAGGCGGTTAACCTAATATATGTTTGACAAGCCAATATTGGATGCGCATGCCTATATGTGGCCAACTACTCGCCAACGCATTCAATTGCGTCATTCATTTAATCTCCAGAGATATGAGCACTACATTTGCACCAACAAGAATACCGTTTGACGAAGACTTGTCAATAAAAAACTGTTGTCATGGGGCACGTGGAAGGAAATCATTACATCGGCCTCCGATTGCATGAAGGAAGTCCATTACCTCCATTGTGGAGGGAATTTGGTTGTGACGGTGAACTCCCCAAGACTTGGTGCAATCGATTTGAGAAAAGGATTGAATTATGGAAGGCCATAATGTTGTCTATGTCAAGCAATTCGTAGTTATGACCGATGATGAAGAGGATGCTTAAATGTTTTCAAGTCTTGGCGAAGCCTATTTTATAATTTGTATTTTGCTATTTTGACTAAATGTGATATGATTAAAAGTGACAATATCATGTCTATTTGATTAGATAATATATGAAGTATTTTGTTCACAAACATATCTATTTGATTAGCTAATTTGAGTGGAAACCAAGGTATCAGTGTAAATTACGGTTGGTAACAATAACATACTTAATAACCGTAAGTATGCTTAGAAACAGATTGTACCAACCATTGTTAGTTACGGTTGGTAATGATAATATAGTTACAAACCGTAACTAACACTGAAACACAAGCCAAACAAATATAATTCAATTAAAACCATTGAACCATCTTCATTACTAAACCAACATTACAACCATTGTAGGATCAGAATATCGCAACATTAATATTCCGCGAGATCAATAAACGACAACATTGCGAAGGAGTCGCAGTGATGTAACATAAATGACGCAATGAATGACGACAGCCAGAACATGAGGAAGGTGTGAAGACCTAGCGAGATTTAGGAATGTTGCGAGGATGAATACTTATACACTTGCGACACTTCACGAGTCATTTCCGAAAATAAAGGATAGCTTAGTCACATCCACTGTGTACTACCCTATATAAAGGGGTGAGTAAGTCTGTTGTTGGGAGAGTTCTTTTTGAATTGTTAAGCAAGTCATTAGGAGAGAGAAAACTTGGAGTGATTGTAATTTCTTTGGCTCTATTCTATCTTCCTTTGTAAACATTTCAAGAAAATCATCAATAAAATAGATAGTTATTCATCTTCAAATGGATTAGTTGAGTAAATTTTAGTGAGGGGTGTAGTGTGGGATTTCCTGCAATTACATATGCGCTAGAAACAGGGACTGAAACAGATTGAAGATAAAAGATTACTGACTAAAATTATCCGAATCAAGAAAATGAGAGAGAAAAATGTTAAATTAGATGAAGTAGAGAAGTTAAAAAACAAGGAATATGATGAAAATACGGAGTACAATACAATTACAAAAGCAATGATTAATGAATTTCATGAAAACATTAGAGGAAGAATACATAAACGAGATTTTGAAGGGAAGAAGATTATAGATGGAGAGAAGACATCATCTTTGAAAGAGTGGGAAAAGCAAAAATAACATTCACAAAGAAAGCAGAGGTACCTAAAGAGGGTTTGAGTCATACATCCCCGCTAGTGATCACAATAAATGCATGCAAAAATGGAGAAGAACCGGCAAAAGCAAATGAAGAATGGGCAAATAAATATAACTTTGGTGGATACAGGGAGTTTGGTGAGTATCATGTTTTACCATACTTATAAAAAATTAGGATATAAAGATGAAGAAATGATTTCCCCGGCGTATTATATCCATGGTTTTGGTAAATCCATAACAAAACCTAAAGGAGAGGTAAAATTACGAATTCTGCTTGGAGAAATTGAAACACAGGTGACATTGAGTATAGTGGATATGGAATCGTCGTACAACGTGTTGTTAGGGAGACCATGGGTACATGCAATTAAAGCTGTAGCGTCAACGTTTCATCAGTGTATTAAATTTCCTATGCCGACTGGAATTGGTGAAATCAGAGGGGATATTGATAAAGGAAGAATATATCATCAAATCGAAGTGAAGTATTATGAAGAACAAGTGAAGAAACGAAGAGATCGCAAGAAGATGGTAAAAGCAGCTTAGAAAGAAGATGGTAAAAGCAGCTTAGAAAGAAGAAGAGTTTAAAATTTACATGGTAAGAGCAAAAGAAGGAAAAGGGATACCTGCGCAATCTCGCAGATAAGGAAATGAAAGGACCAACCACTATGGGAGAACCGAAAGCTAGTTATATCGCAGCAGAGAACAAACAAAAGAAGTGAATGTTGAACCGAAGAAGAACCCAAGATGTTAAAAATTGGGACTAAAATGGAAGTAGATGAAGAAAGAAGAACTATTGATTTGGTCATGAGATTATAAAGATATTTTCAGCGTGGGATATGGATGAAATGCCTGATATAGATCCATCTCAGTGGCTTGCCATAAATTGGAAATTGACAGAAATGTAAGACCATTCAAACAAAGAATTAGAAAGATCGCAACAGCATATCATCCTCAAATAGAAGAAGAATTGCAGAAAATGCTAGATGCAGGAATCATTAGACAAGCAAAATATCCCGAGTGGATAGCAAATATGGTTATAGTCCCAAAGAAGAAAAAAGGGATAAGAATTTGTATAGATTTTACCGATCTAAACAAAGCTTGTCCAAAAGATAGTTTCCCGTTACCAGATATTCCGCAATTGGTTGAAGCAGCAGCAGGAAACGAAAGGATATCATCTCTTGATGGATATAAAGGTTACAATCAAATTCCTCTCTCTAAGAAGATCAAGAACATCTTGCTTTCTTCGCCCCAAGAGGATTATACTCATTATACAAAAATGCCGTTTGGTTTGAGAAATGTCAAGCAACATACCAAAGGATGGTAGAAAAGGTGTTCGCGAGATGGATACACAAAACATTAGAGGTATATGTAGATGATATGTTAATAAAAAGTAAGAAAGCAAAAGACCATATACAGGGATCTCAAAGAAATTTTTGAACAAATGAGACATTTCAACATCAAAGTAAATCTTAAAATGCACCTTTGGAGTTGCATCGGAAAGTTTTTAGGTTACATTGTATCAAAAGAGGGAATCCAAGTCGACCTGGAGAAAGTACAAGCAGTTCGCGATATACCAACACTGCGACGGTAAAAGATGTTCGAGAATTAAATGGGTTACTAGCTTCGCTAGGAAGGTTTATTTCGCGATCATCTGATAAATGCAAGCACTTTTTCAACATTCTCAAAAAAGGGATCAAAGTTTAGATGGACAGACGAATGTGAGAAAGCTTTACAAGGAATAAAGGAACATTTAATGGATATATCAATTTTACAAAAAGCAGAATCAGGAGAAGAATTATTGATCTATCTTGCGACGACCTCGCATGCATTAAGTGCGCATTGTCATGAGTGGACGCAGGGGTAGAGAAACCAATCTATTACATCAGCAAAACCTTCAATGCCGCAGAAAGAAATTACTCAAAAATTGAAAAACTAATCTTGGCATTAGTTTACGCAACATTTAAACTTCGCATATACTTTCAAGCACACATTGTTAAGGTAGTGACAAAAATACCAATCGAATCGGTAATGAAAAATTCAAAAGATTGGAAGAGTTGAAAGATGGAATGCCCAAATAAGTCATTGCAAACTCAAATACGAAATATTATCTTCACCAAAATCACAAGTGGTCGCAGACTTTCTAGCAGAATTTTCTTTGAAGAGGATGAACCAAGAGAAGAAATGATGGACGTAAAGAAGAACATGGAGATCCAAAAGACTTGTTAACTGAGCCAAATAGATGGGAAATATTAGTAGATGGGTCATCAAATGGAGAAGGTAATGGGATTGAATTGTTGTGATATCGCCGTAAGGCAATAAAATGGCTTTTTCTTTCATTAGAGTTTGTGTCAACCAATAATGAAACAAATATGAAGCTATAATACATGCTTTGCGATTCGCAATAGAAATGAAATTGGAAAATGTGAGGATTACCAAGTGATTCGCAATTGGCTATTCGCCAAATAAAAGAGGAATATACTACAAATGAATTATCTTTGCAAAAGTACAAGAAACTTGTTGACGAGTCATCGGTGCGGATATCGAAAATAAAATGGAGACATATATCAAGGAGAAACAATAGACTCTCAGATGCTTTTGCCTTTATATCAAGTATGATGACAGATCCGATCATGGGAAATATAAAAATACAAACACTTTTAACACCATCAATTAATAAAGAAGAAGAGCAGAAATGTACATAATGCTAATAGAAGATGGAACACAAACACTTTGCGAAGAAGATTGGAGAGCGAGAACTTCATGCATACCGATGAAAGGAGAAACACCAAGAAATAGATTAGAGGCACACAAATTAAAAAGCCGTGCAACAAATTATGAATTAAGAGATGGAGTACTATACCGACGATCTTTTAATGGACCTTCATTCGTATGTGTAACAAGGAAGGAAGGAGAAACCATATTGAAGATGTTGCATAATGGGGATGTCAAATCATAGTAGGGAAGATCTTTAGCACATAAAGCAAAAATGCGAAATTATCGGCCGTATATGCATGAGGACGCGAAACAAATATCAAGGCGTTGCGAAGATTGCCAAAGACATGGGAAGAAGATACATGCACCGGAGAGCGCCATTAAATTCTTCAACAAGTGTGTGGCCTTTTGGAAAATGGGGCTTAGATATTGTGGGACCATTCCTACCAGAACAGGACAGAGAAGATATCTAATTGTCGCTCTTGATTATTTCACAAAATGGGCAGAGGTGAAAGCAAGACAACACATTCGCGATAAAGATGTTTTTACTTTCATATTTGAGAACATTATATGCATTTGGGATTCCAAAGACAGTTGGTATCTCGACAATGGGAAACAGTTTGAAGGACAAAATATAAAATTACCGCTAATGCATTTCAAATACGATGTGGAAAATCAACCCCTCTATACCCGCAGAGCTAATGGCCGTAGTGACAAATAAAACAATTGCGAGACATATTGAAGAAGAAGTTAGAAGGATACAATAAAGGATGGTGCGATCAAGTGCCCAATGCGGATGGGCTTATAATACAACTAGAAGAGAAGCTACGGGCATATCACCTTTTTGTTTAACATATGGGGTTGAAGCCGTACTCTGACAAGTTATGATTCCAACAACAAAAAAAGAAGCTTGGGAGAAAAATCTTAGTGGGGTAACATTTTAATCAAATTAGATGAATTAGAAGAAAAAATAGAGAGAGCGCTACAACATATGGAGAATTATCAGCGAAGATTGGCCAGAGAATATAACAAACGTGTCAAGATACGTGAATTTCAACCAGGAGATATGGTGCTGCGAGAGACACCAATATATCAGCGTGAAAGTGGTGGTAAGTTGGCAAGAAAATGGGATGGACCTTATATCATTAAGGAAATAGTTGGCACAGGGGCATATAGATTAATGGATCCCCGAAGGGAGAGATGTAGGACAAAGATTGGATAGACCATGGAATAGGTTATATCTCAAGAAGTATTACCCATAAAAGATGGAGGAAATGAAATGAATTTGGATGAAATGTTTTTGCGACAGAATGATTGCGAAGTTGAATAAAATAGAGAAAGATTATGCGAATGTCTCGCAAATAATACATTATCGAAAATGAATGATTGAATGAATTGACAAAATGAATGAGTGAGTGAATGAGACGAACCTTTATGGCGTACACCCTAGTTCGCGAATGATATTTCGCAAGAGGCAAATGTAAAACCTAAAGTGCATCATATAAGGGGGTATCTCTTGACATGGCTCGGGGGAAAGGTTACACCGCTCCGGAACCCGAGTCATGGAGATTTGGGGCCCATGAAAAGCCTATCCGGGAGAGATACCTTGGATTTCCAACTATATATATAAGGTTATACCCGGTTGGACGCCCGAGGGTCTCTTCCAAGGAGTCGTGTATGCTCAAGGCGCTCGGGTACACGGTTGAGCCAAGAGTGCCCGGGGCATTTGAAGTGTCTCGCCATTCTTGGCAAGTCTTGGTATATCTTTGCACTCCTACCGAAGAAAACTCCACTTAGGGTGCGTCTCGTAACCATAAACCATATAGGTATAAGGGATAAGAGGTCTGCGAAACAACTGGGTTGTTGTTAAGACCGGATGGGAGGAGCTAGTCTTGTATGGCCGATGTACGCCTCCTTGAAGGGGCAACCGGGGAAGATAAGGCGGCACCCTCCATTAGGGAGCCGATAAGTGTCAAAAGACGCAAATGTCATGAGGATTTATTTTCGCAAGGAAATTTAGGCTTGTCATATTTGTGCAATGATCCTGTAGAGGCAATAATACTAACGCAAGGATAAGACGAGATCAATGGGTTTTTGCATGAAAATGTAAAGACGTCCCTGCGATTTCGTCGCGAAGACGGCAATGTCATAGATTTTACATTCGCAAGAATATTTAAACCTGTCATATTGTCGCGAATAAAATATCCTGCAGAGGCATTAAATACTTAAGAAATGATAAGACAAGGTCAATGGGTCATTACATGAAAATGTAAAGACGTCATGCGATTTTGTCGCAGCGAGGGGTGGCGAAATAAGACCTTTAATTAGGAAGGCAAAATAAGACCACACAATCAATGATAAGACAAGATCAATAGATTTCTTCATTCGTGAAGATATCCCGCGATCTTGTCGCAGTGATAAATTTCAACATAAATAAAGGTAAGCGAACACACTTGCGAGAATAAAATTGCAAATCAAAAATGAGATAGAAAAAGAAAGTAAGGGAATTATTCAACAAGGGATTTAGTCTTTCCAATCAAGAAGAATACTTCAAATTACAAAAGTATCTTAATTCTCTACATCAACATTCTCAACAACAGAGATGATAAATGTTCTTCAACAATCTTGTCACTTCACCTTCGCCAGGTTGGAGGGTTTTCATCAAAATTTTTTCATTTGGATCCTTATTGGCAGACTTCATTGTTAGCGAGATCCCCAGCTTTCATAATAGTAATCACCGCAGAGAATTAGGAACTTCATCATCTTCAACTTCCAAAGGCTCAATAGAGACAGGGTCAAGGGATTTCGAAAGTAAGATCTCATTCACAAAAACTTCAGCTTTGGGATGAAATTGACGAAGAAGTGCCTTCTGTTGATTCCTACTTTGGATATCTTTAAGATGGCTAAGATAATTAAGCTTTCTTGCGGCTCTATCACGAGATTGGGCAAGAGTAGCAACCAGTGTTGCATTTTCCTTGCGAACCTTGGCATGGGAAGATTCCAAAGTAGACAGAGAGGAGCGAAGATCTTTCTCAGATTCTGTGAAAATAAAGAAAAACAACAGAGTTATAAATAAAAAGTAATATATGAAGTTAGAAGAGGAAAATCGACGGATAAGGGCAAGTCAAATCTTATGACTACCTTCCTTTTGCGAGATAAGATGTTGGGTCGGGGGCAAGCAATTATTCTCCAAATGATCCATGGCATTATCAAAACCATCACTGACAAAACCTTTTAACCGCGAACGCAAGCTTTTTTCATTAGAAATCAGTAAATTATTTTGCTTAGCAAGAGAGGAATGGGATTCTTTTAACTTGGTATATTCATCCTTGAGCTGGTTTGTTTTCACACTTAGAGTTATTCTACCCTGAATAAGCTTATCTCTTTCGGTAGTGGTTTCTTTGAGTTTATTTCTCATTGAGCAGATAGATTGTTCTTGCTTGTTCAGTGCTTTTTTTACAAACATCAAGTTGTTGCGAGGATATCGCCACCTTGTCCAACAAAGCTCGCTTCTCTTGAGACAAAGTTCCATTTTCATCTGATAAGGTTTCCAACTCCAAATTAGATTTAGTCAAAGAATATGAGAGATGCGACAATTCGTTACTTAATAATTCTTGCTTCGGACTAAGTAGGTGTTTTCTTGGGTAAGATTATTTATCCTGGTCAATGAATACGTATGGAGGTTATCTAAACGGCTATATTGTTCCATCCAAGCATCCCTTTCTGTTCGAGTTTCTTCCACGATAGATTCCAATTGATATATCTCCATTTTACGTTTCTGATTCAAAACTTGAAAGGCGAACAAAGTCTTCAAAAAAAAAAAAAAAAAAAAAAAAGGGGGGAAGGAAAGAAATGATACCTCTCAGTTCTTCATTCTTCCTGCGAAGATTGTCACGATCCAACGAAGTATTATGAAGGCTATTCTTCAAGGTTTTAATTTCTTGTTCCAAGGATGCTCGCGACATTGTATCAGAACCAAAATGCTTACTGAAAGATTCATAAACACTAGATCCTGATAGGATCAAAGGAGATTTTCTTAACATCATTCATAGTATCCGATAAAATTTTGAAAGCTACATCTATTCCTTCCAAGTTTTCTTTGGTAAGAGAAATAGATCCAGAGGAAGAAGAAATGATAGAGGAAGAGGGAAAGGTTGAGTCATCCCTAGTCATAAGAATGCCAGTTGGAGGAATTTGATCAACAGGTGAGGGTGAGATAGAGGTATTAAGGGTAAAAGTGGAGAGAGGCACATCTTGAAGGATTTCATTAATGGAAAATTCAAGGGTTGATTTATCATGCGAGGCTATCGCAGGGAAAGTGGGTTATCCGAGAAGAAGGAATTGGTTTACCTTGCGATGATGTCGCTAGAGAAGATGAATTATCCTGCAAGGTACTATGCAGAGAAGAAGAAAGTTTGAACCCGGGAAAAGAGACAAATAGGTGACAGTTTAAAATGGCGAGGTTTCTTGGGGACATATCAACATTTTTGTCATCCTGCAATTACAAGTTAAATAAGAAACAGAGGCAACAATATTGTTATTAAAAGAGTAAATATTTCTTAAATACCTTATTATTCGCAGGCTTTCTTTTAGACTTAAAGGATTTCGATTATGAGCCCTTGGAAACATTAGGGTTTGTAATGTGAATTTGGTGCTAGATCTGTCCTTGCTGAAACAAAAATGGCAGGAGAAGCATTAAGAGAAGAACAGTATCAGAACAAAATTACTTTAGTAAGAAAGGTTAATACAAAATGATCAAAATTAACAGACCTTGATGCCATAGAAACGATAGCGGAAAGATAATAGCAGGAAGACGATGAAGAAGATGATGAAGAAGAGCAGCATAAAATAGTTGCGCATTTATGAGGAAGACTTAGTGGAAGAAAAGAAGTACTTTCACAAGGAGTTCTCCTTTAAATAGATGAGAAAAGAATGACTGGATAACATTAAATGTACCGGTAAAAAGGGTAATTTTAGACACGTGTAAATGGTCATTCCTAGATTCACGGAATCTTGTTGAAGAAGAATTTGGTGGAAAACAAACGATCACGACATTTCAAAAATATTGATTCTCATGACATTCTCTTCTTCGCAGAGAAGACATGAGAAGAGGAAAGATGTAGGATCAGAATATCGCAACATTAATATTCCGCGAGATCAATAAACGACAACATTGCGAAGGAGTCATGATGAAGTAACATAAATGATGCAATGAATGGCGACGAATGAACATGAGGAAGGTGTGAAGACCTAGCGAGATTTAGGAATGTTGCGAGGATGAATACTTATACACTTGCGACACTTCTCGCGAGTCATTTCCTAAAATAAAGGATAGCTTAGTTTGGCATCCACCGGTACTACCCTATATAAAGGGGTGAGTAAGTCTGTTGTTGGAGAGTTCTTTTTGAATTGTTAAGCAAGTCATTAGAGAGAGAAAACTTGGAGTGATTGTAATTTCTTTGGCTCTATTCTATCTTCCTTTGTAAACATTTCAAGAAAATCATCAATAAAATAGATAGTTATTCATCTTCAAATGGATTAGTTGAGTAAATTTTAGTGAGGGGTGTAGTGTGGGATTTCCTGCAACTACAACCATTAAACCATTATAAATATAAATGACATTACAACTCATTTTCTTTGATGCGACTTAAAAGGATACTAATATCCAGGCCTACGAGTGCGATAGAAGTCTTTAAGGATGTTGAAATGAGGTAAGTATTGAAAATTCGACCTATTCCATCGTCTCCATTCTTGAATATAGCTCTCTAAAACTTCAGCGTCAGTTTCACCCCTTAATCGTATTTCACCCATAATACGAATTAATGCCATAAATTCTTGAACGTTATTTCGAATAGTTCCATATCGAATATACAACATTATTCCATCGCGGTTATTAGTGGTTACCTGCTTTTGAGCAAAAGTTTTCAAAAAGAGTTCTCAAATAACTTGTACTCACAAAACCACATCGGCGTGTTCTTTTCCTCTTTTTGGATAGCATAGAACAAAGTTGCGGCAAATACATAAATCTTCTTCCAATGTAAATTCAGTGGTTTGGAGCCATAATCTAGTTTAAGGTAAGAGATGATTCATGTGGAGGTGTAACTTCTATTGAGGAGGATAAGCATATATATATAACAATTTGGTTTTGATTATGTAACGGATCTATTTTTTTGAAAATAAACTCGTTGAAGGTTTCAAATTCATTATATTTTCAAATCAACTAATGACAAATCAAAGTGGATAAACTCATGAAAACCCAAGAAATAAATAGGTGCGGTTAGTAATTAAAATATAGTTTCAAACCGTAGACTAGATAATTGATTTTGCAACAGAGTTACGGTTCCTCAAAGAAGCACAATTACCAACCGTAACTCGTAAAATTGAATATACCAGAGTTACTTCCTTCTGTAAGCCACAATTACCAACCGTAACTCGTAGAAATTGCATATACCAGAGTTACGGTTCCTTACAAAGCACAATTAACAACCGTAATCAGAGAAAGTGCATATACTGTGAGTTACGGTTCCTTCATGTAGCCTTAATTACCAACCGTAACTCGTAGAAATTGCATATACTGTGAAATTTACGGTTCCTTCCCGGCACAATTACCGATCGTAACTCCCCGCAAAATTTATTTATACCAGAGTTACGGTTCGTTATAGTTATAGTTACCAACCGTAAAAATGAGTTCTCTAAATCTGGAAGTTACAGAGTAATGTACGGTTTGTATATTTGCTTCATTACAAACCGTAACTATCATACGGTTTCTTAAGAATTTGTTGTTATCAACCGAATAGCGTACGGTTTTTAGTTTGCTTTTGTTACCAACCGTATCACATATAATAACTTCAAAAAAATCTCAATTTTAATTCATTCCTAAGAACTAACCACACACAGTACATAACATGTTAATTCATTCCAAGTAATTCATAAGCTAAAATCCATAACCACGCAATTCATAACATGTTCGTGATAATATCCATAAGCTAAAAACTAACCACACAACCATTAGTTCTTGATAATATCCATAAACTAAAAACAACCACACAAAGCTAAGAAATAAGAAGTTGTCCTGCTATCAAATGTCACATAACCATAATTAACCACGAGGACCACGACCTCTTTTGTTGGTAGTACCACCACCACGAGTGCGAGGGCCATCACGGCGACCACCGCGACCACGACCACCACGACCACCGCGACCACGACCACGTCTTTGGCTAGTACCCACACCATGCACATCCTCTTCCAAAGGCGTCTCTTCGCTGCTAGATGACGGCTGACTATGTCTAGTACTCGCACCTCCAATGGACATTCTGCCCCTCTTTAAGCCTCTTTCTTTGGTGACCAACCCCTCATACAATTCTTTCCTGGTTGGATCATGCATGTTCCTTATTTGCTCTTGTAAGGTCCTTTGTTGAGGAGCGTTAATCACATCATTAGCACGGATGCATGAAGTCATATTATTTGCAAACTGTTGTCCTCGCTCTTTCTATTAACACATTAAAAAGAGTCTTAAGAGATTATTCCATAACCCAAGAAATATAAATTAGAAGTAAATTCCAAGTCATGAGGATAACAAAGTTACGTACCGTCATGAAATATAGTTTCCTCAAGTCATACCAAATAGTCCTTTGTCTCTTTGCTCTCCTCAAGAGCCTTCCTTTTTCTATTGCCTTTTGAATAAGTGGCTGGGCCTCCGGATCATTATTAATCACATGTGGATGACCAAAATGATAATACCAATCTATGTAATCATCAACAGCTTCTTTCGTGTTGTTACTAGCCGTTGCCTCTCCCGCTTGGAGTTGGTATTGTTGTTGATGACTGTTGTTCCAAACATCAATCGTCGGAGTTGGGCGGTAGTTGAGTACAATGGTGGGGCCTCTTGTCTCGGATCCATCCTTGGATAATTTGAAGTTTTCCTTAACGACTTTTTCTTGAATATGAGCAATTTGGCGTAGAGTTCGACGAGGATTGGTCATAACATAACCTGTGGCATGATACAATGGTCCGTTGTAGCCTGAGATATGTGTGAACTGACGAACATCAACTCCATTTTGAATCCTCAAATAAGGGTCAAAGATAACATCTTCAACAAAGAAATCATCTATTTCCCCGCCTCACTTCAATGAGCCTCTTTTCTTTGTTCCTTTTTTGTCTACCTGAGCATAAAATTCTTTCCCGTAGGTCTATCGTCATCTTCTTCCCATTCAAGGGGAGGTCTCAAGCTCTGAAAGTGGTCATACACCCATGCCTAGAAAAATATAAAACAGACATGAATACAAAAGATAAATATAACAAACAATCATAAAATAAAAAAATGATAAAATGTAACCAAACTTACCATTAGAAGAACATTCCCAAGAATTTCAAGTAGCTCCAAATTTCTCGAGGCCTTTCTTAGACTTTCAAGTAGATATGCAAGCGTGGCGGTGCCCCACGAATATTCTCTCGGTCTTCTTCAAATCCTTCAACAATTGTAGGTAATGGACATTCACCCTATTTCCCGAGTTATCGTGCATGAATACGGTCCCAATAGAATACAACAAATATGTTGTGGTACGCCTAGCCCTTGTGTCATCTATCACCTCACCTGCCAATTGCTTTTTGAGGGTGTCTCCAAACTTCGTCCTCAAATTTTTCAACAATAGCTTCTTTACCTTGTTAATCTTGTTTGGTTCCGAAGGGTCATAACCACCAGCCAACATAAACTCCATCTCGGTCTCGTCTTTACCCCACCCAAGTGTTTCTTCAACAAGGTCAGAAAGATCGGTCCAAGACATGTTGTTATCAAAACCTTCATACACAGATTTTCCTTCAACTTCCAAGTCAAGAATTTGCTTCACATCGTCCGTATTATTGTCATCTCTCCAAATGGGAGATGAAAAGTATCGTTTTCTGGCCAATATCGCTCCCTGAAGGCATATACCATTATACTATCATACTCCGATTGGGTATTCAGAATTCCAGGACCTAATCCTGATATTGAAACTAGAGTACGAACATCACCACATTCGTCACCTAAATGCCAATGACTAGATCTTTGATGCTTGACCAATTTGATTTCCTTGCATGATCCTTAAAAACAATACAAACATATTTTGTTAAACCGAGATTAATGAAAACGAAATAACTTAAAAAAAAAAAAAACACAATGTGTTAAGAGAAACATACCCCTGGTCTCACGACTTTTTATGCCCAGGAATTGGTATAACCAAATAAGATTGAGGACTTATCTGGTGCCTCGCCCCAAGGTCTTTTATTCTTCTTCCTTGGCAACAACAGGTCTTTTCCTTTAGGAATATGCAACCCTTTTGGTGCGCAGTTCCTTTCTTTCGGCTTCTTTTCTTTCCTTGGTTTAGCTGAGCCGGAGTTGTAGCTACAACAATTTCTTTCCCCTTGTTTTGTACTCCTTCTTCATCATTTGCTTCCTCTTCCTCATCTTCATCATTTGGTTCCTCTTCCTCATCTTCATTATCTACTTCCTCTTCCTCATCTTCACCATTTCCTTCTTCATCCTCCTCTTCTTCGACATTGGATTCATTATCATCAGCTTCTTCAAGGTTCTTTTCAACTCCTACCTCTTCAATTTCTTGATCATTAGGTTCAGCTCCTCCTTCTAATTCAACGCCGTAGTTACCTACGCGATGGTTCTCTAAGCCTAATCTCAAATTGATTCTTCTTCTTCTTCGCATTCTTGGGGAAACCTCTATAATCTACCCCTAAATGCTTGTCACCGCGAGGAGTTGGTGTATGATCAATCGGAGTTAAGTTATTCCCTCTCTTTTCTTCACCCTATCGTGATTCCTACACAAGTAATAATTTGAATGAATTCCTAAGGGTTGAACAAACAAACCAAAAAAATGTAACAAACAAACCAAAAAATGTGACCAAAACAATATACGGTTTGTAACTTTAAAATCGTGTCAAACCAGTATCATGGAAACTAAGTTCAGAATCGAACAATTAAACAAACCGTATATAGAATCGATTGGTAACTTTCTTATCGTTATCAACCGTAGCAAAACTTGACAAAAAGTTTTCAAACACAGGAGAGTATACGGTTACAAATGTACACAATTATGAACTGTACCTAATACACGGTTGGTAACTAACATACAAATAGGCACCGTAAGCAAATAATATAACATGCCGAGAAAAAAATGGTTCGTAACTTTCTTATCGTGATCAACCGTAACAATACTTGACAAAAAGTTTTCAAACACAGGATAATATAAGGTTGCAAATGTACACAATTATGAACCGTACCTAATACACGGTTGGTAACTAACATACAAATAGGCACCGTAAGCAAATAATATAACATGCAAAGAAAAAAACGGTTCGTAATTCAGTGGAAGTTAGCAACCGTAACTGGCAAAAATTTATGAAACCTAAGAACATACGGTTGGTATTTCAGCAAATTTCTATTGTTACAAACCGTACGAGCATCAAAAGCTTCACATACGGTTCATAATGGAACTAATTGCAACCAAATAACCAAAACCAGGATATGGAAACTTGATTTTTCACCTAAAACCCTAATTTTTGATAGAAATTGAAATTAAAACGAACAAATTAAACTAAACCCTAAATGGGTTCCGCAAAACATACCTCATGTATGTCATTCCACCTAATTTTTCCTGGAGGGGTTTGGAGTTGAGATTTTTGTTCTTCACCTAATGGAACATTTGCTTGATTAGAATCGCTTGTAATCTTCGTCAACTTTCTTCTTATTCGTCATCTATAATGTAGACTTCAATCAACGATTATCAATTTTTCGAATCGCCGATTAATCGAAGTGGAGAAGATGAAAGAATGGTGCTTACGGTTACAATGGAAGTGGAGAAGATGAAACAAAAAGAAAAACGATTTTGATTCTTCTCATAATTAGGTTTATATGATGGAGGACAATTCAGTCTTTTCAATGAAAAAGCAAGGGTAAATTAGACCATTTGAGGTGAAAAGGGTAATTTAGTCAAAATACACCCCCTATAGGATACCCCATATCCAATAAGAGGGACATTGCTATCACACTTGCCGCCCCTCTACCATTTCATGCCGCCCCTTTACCAAGCTTGTTAGAGTTGGGGCAGACGCACTGTCTGTCTTTTGGGACTTGATCAAACGTTCTGTGATCTTATTCATTTCTTGAACCAACCAAGTCACTAGCTATGACAAGCCTCGGTTGATTGGGGGCCATAAATATTAATCTAGGCCTTGACATTTTATTTGCACCTCAAATTTTTAGGGGTATTAAACCGATTGTGAAAAATACTATTTTACTTTTCATTAAAAATAAATTTTAAAAACCTATTAACAAGCCCCAATTAATTTATAGTTCTAAACAAAAAGATCACTCCCTCCCTCTCACCTTCATGACTCTTCTCTTCTTCTCCATTAACGAAAAAATGTCTTCACCCGAAAAATTTCGATTCTGAAGAAATGATCACAATTCGACAAGCTTAAACCCTAACGATTTTTCATATGCATGTAAAAACCATGAAAAATCGTTAGGGTATATGATGATCAAGATAACGACTAGATTTCTGGTTTTCATATTTTTTACCCTAGATTAGAGTCGTTAACATAATATAGAAACCTATGACGATCCTCTATGGACGACCATTTTTTAAACGTCAACGACCCCAGGTGAAAAACAAACAACCTCTCTGTCCCAAAAAAAATTCGAGTCATCTTGGTATAGACACACAAAATAACGACTCTTGGTGACCCAAGCTAAGAGTCGTCAGGGTATATCATATTACCCTCGACGATTTTTCATAACCTGGAAAAGCTGCGGGTTTGGGTCGAAATCATTTTTGGTGTCAATACATCGACGACTTTATAGAGTCGTTGGGGTATACATCCCTCGACATTGATGACTCTTTCTCTGTGTTGTGAATATATATCCAATCCATGGGAGAATTTAAGATAATCTTACCATCAACACAAACATCTTTGTTACTTGAACCTTCTCCAACATCATTTCCCTTACTTGAATTACTCATTTCTAAAAACCCCAAGTTTTCCTCTAAAACCTCCTCTTTTCTTCTCAACTCAAAAATAAATAAATAAATAAAAATTCTAAAATCTTATTTTAATCTAACCACACTAATTAAATTAACTTTATTAACTTTTAATATTAATCATTCAGGGACAATTTAGATATTTAGAAATTTTTTTGCTAAGGGGTGACCCAAATTAAGCTTAGGTGACTTTTTTGTCCTCTAGTGAGAGACCCCCAATTAATATCCATGGCGCCCAATCAAACGAGGATAACAAGGTCCAAAAGAATAAGATGTTTAGTATGGGTTCTTAATCCGTCACACATCACCCAAATTAATGGCGCATAATATAATGTGACCAACTGACCATAGTTGGTGATCAATTATATGATTTTGTTAGGTCAATTTGTGGTCCAATATTCGATCTATAGATACACTTATGGATGAACATATCAGTGTGGGCTAAAGATATTTTTTGCCCTACATGCATATTTTACAGAGATATCATCTTTTTCTTTTGTCTAGCCTAAATTCGAATATGAATTGTTATGGACTCTAGACTTCTGCCTCCAACTTTGCTATAAAATCTTTATCCATTTCTATGCCTAAATGAGTGGATCTTTGTCTATTATTAATCAAAACTTAAATTCATTTAGTGAGCTTAGTTAAGCTGGTTAGTACTAGTAGATTGCAGGACCACCAATATAGTGCTTCTTAGATTGCTAATCTTTCTTTCTTTCTTGTATTAAAAGGTACTACTGCTATTGTTGAGGACTTTCTGGTTGCGATCCATAGTTTTCTTTAAATCAGTTGCATCAAAAGGTAATTAAACTGCAGTGCGCAAATAAACCACTATGATTTTGCAAGTGAAATAGATGCTGCAGTTCTACAAGAGCCATTTTCTGCTGCCGTTATGGACAATATGTTTATTTATCATTCGTATCAGACAAAATTTTCCGATGGTCACGAATAAATTTGTCTCTAAACCTCCACCAATAACATATAGAATTGATATAGCCGAACGTGTGCCGGTTGTTTGTTTAGATGTGATGTGATTGCTTGTCATCATGAAATTGAACTCAAGTAGTAAACATAACAAGTCTTGAGGACACGATTAATTAAGAGGATTAAAGGGTCAAAACACGATTAATTAAGCCAAGCCGATGTGTTTTAGATTGAGGACACGTCTGTTTAATGTTACGTGTGAATGTCGGCCACACTGACGACAGTCTAAACCAGCAAGTCTTTTGAAGATCGACTAGCTCTGACTGACTCTTTAACTACCCTCCCTCCCACTCTCTATTTAAGCCAAAGTTGGCGGCTCTTCTCCCCCTGCTCTAGCAAAAAACATCAAACAACAATGGGCAGACCAAGTGTTTCATCTTCTTCATCAATTGATAGCAGTAGTCATCCTAATTACTCCGTTTCTTCATCATCCTCTGCATCATCTTCAAAAATAGATCTTAGCACTGATTTACGTCTTGGATTAAGCATTTCATCTTCTTCATCAAGGTTTGTACATATAATTAACCATATTCAAATGCAATGCTTTGTTTTGCAACTATTTTATGTCAACACCCATGTCTTAGTATATGTGTTATTCACAAAATCTTGTGTAAATTTTTTCATTTTGTTTATGTAATTTGATTTCAGGGATCATGAACAACCCAGTTGGCCGCCGATTAAAAGGTCTATGAGAAATACATTAGCCGAGAAAGGAAGCAACAGACCCACTTTCTATGTGAAAGTGTATTTAGATGGGATTCCAATTGGAAGAAAGCTTGATCTATTTGCTCATAATGGTTATCTTAACCTTATAAGGACTCTTTCTCACATGTTCCTAACCACCATTATCTGTAAGTACTTTACTCTTGCTTTACATTTTGGATTAAAATAAAATTAGCAGTTGCAACCAACTAATGACACAATTACCATTGCATACAGACCCTGGTGTAGATCGAGTACATTCCGATCATGAAGATTATCACGTATTAACTTACGAAGATAAAGAAGGTGATTGGATGATGGTGGGAGATGTTCCTTGGGAGTAAGTTCAAAATTTCAATCTATCCATTCATAATTCTGCTCATTTGTATAAATATTCTGACATAAACTAATCAAATTGTACTTGTGTGTGCAGTATGTTCTTAACAACCGTGAAGAGACTGAAGATCACAAAGTCAAACCAATGTTAATTAATCTAGTTCCCACCTCTCTCTGTACAGTTTTGTGTTGTTGGATGAGACTTATTGTCAGCAACAATATCGGAAACAATTAGATATATGCAATGTTCCATATGGTCATATGGACTATATATTATATAGAGATGTACAAAATACAGAACAAAGATCTTATAAATTTTGGTTTTGATTTCTTTTCTTCTTTTTCAGTTTCTCAACTTTTGTGTTATGGGGATACCAAGTCCTGTTTGCAATCCATCACAATCCATAAAATCTATTACTTGAGTAAACTAACCGCACTTGCGTGAAGAAACAAGGGATAGAGATGTGCAGAAGCATGTATCTTTCCAGAAATGAGAAACTTATCATGTATACTGGACGGCCTAATGCAGTATGAGCCGATGGTTTAGACGTATACACATACTAGATTTACCTATTAGGAAATATCATATGCAATGCAAGATGCAAGGATTAAGACTAAACTTAGATATTTGTCACTCTGAATTACCCTATTTTTTATGTGAAACAGCAACACATAATATTCCAAAGCATCAGTGGAACCCAAAAGTGATCACCTAGCCTAATCAAAAGAAGCAGGCTAGAGTTAACTTTTGAACTTATTCCCCTACCCTGACTCTAAGTAGTAATATAAACTTAACTTTACAGTTGCGTTCACGGCATTTCCTACTTCCTCACTAACATGCAATCTCTGTCAAGCTTCACCAAATAAGAGTAGACTATATCAATCTGACAAAATTTATTTAGCTAATTCCAGATATGCTGAATTGTTCATCATCTTAGTAAATTTTTTTTTTTTTTTTATCAACAAATGTAATATTTTTCACTGAAAAAGCTTAACAGATATAATAAGCAAAGTATAACAACCCATAGACACCCAAAAGGAGAGAAGGAAAAACAAGGCCAAAACAAAAATATGAAGGGGTAACTTTCATCAAGGTCCAAATAGTCTCTGACGGTAAAGCTCCTTCCTATGTCTTCATTATCTGAGAATTTATCATCAACCTAGTCACAAATCTGCTCCTGAAATCCTCTTCGTCGCCATAAGGAAGGACGACATTCGACCAAAATAGATAGTTTGGTGTGATAAATGTCTCACTGCATTTTTTCAATAGACATGGGTCAAATGGGAAAAACATATCAGGTCTTTCCATCCCACCACAAGCCATCGAAAAATCTGACTCAAGCAAGTTGTTAGAGACAAATTTATCAGATGCCACATACAATGACGCAGCTCTTGCCTGCTTCAAAAATTTCTCCACAATAGAAGGAAAACACACCTTTAATGGGTTCAAAGAGTGTTCGAAAATTAGTTGTAGAGGAAATTGATAAATTTGAGGATCACCCAACATTTCCGTCATACGAAAGCAGAGCACGTACATGGCGGTAGGTGTAAATAATCCACAGGACAGTGGAATAATCCTAAGCCATGGCGTACGGAGAAAGTATGCATCTAGAGTACCGGATCACCTCTCCGAATCTGGGCGCAAGAAAAGAGGAGCAGAGACAAATGAGAAGTCGACGAAAAAGGGGGAAAAGTTGTGATGCGATGGACATCGGGTGCTGGAGCAATAAATGCGCTGACAGAGTTGGTAAAGAGATAAGAAGAGCTCGGTCAAGGAAGACTCGGCCAAGGATCCAAAGGGCGACATCGATCATCCCCACCAAGTGGGCGACATCGAGTGACGAGATAGCAGAAGAAGACATCACTCGGCTTGACGTCCCGACCCGAACAAATAAGAACATCGGGCCGAGACATCGACCGATCACCCGAGAGGAACATCGAGGAAGCTACGCCAGCCTAACATCATAGTACCGGATGTATCATCACTTGTAACTATAAATAGAGACCATGTAGAGAGGTAGAACTCAAGTGAGAAGTGAGGAAAGAGAGCATACTCAAAGCATTGAGAGAGAAACACCCGTCTTGTAACCTTGAATCGAGTAATAAGATCATCCTTTAACCCCCGTGGACGTAGGTAATCATACCGAACCACGTATATCTCGTGTTCTCCTACTTTCCTTGTTTGTTTTGCTTCTTTGCGTGCATGCTTAATTACCTTTGGATGTAGAAGTAGGATTTTCTACATCTACATTCCGCGCCGACTAAGGGGACGTATAACATCTCCTGGATACCTTGAAATCGGACACCAAAAGGGGAAAATCCGAGCTCCTAAGCCACCTTGTGTGCTGGTTGATGCTAAGAGAGAAACCCTTTTGGTCTGTTATCTTTGTTTTCTTAGTAACGTCTTGTTGAGTTGATAAAAGTTAGCTTTGTGTTCTTGCTTGTTATCTTCGTTTTCTTAGCAACATCTTGTCGAGATTGATAAAAGTTAGCTTTGTGTTCTTGCTTGTTATCTTCGTTTTCTTAGCAACATCTTGTCGAGATTGATAAAAGTTAGCTTTGTGTTCTTGCTTGTTATCTTCGTTTTCTTAGCAACATCTTGTCGAGATTGATAAAAGTTAGCTTTGTGTTCTTGCTTGTTATCTTCGTTTTCTTAGCAACATCTTGTCGAGTTGATATAAGTTCGTTTTGTGTTCTAACTGGTAGTCTCCATTTTCCAAGCAAAACAAGTTTTCCGCTTAAGCAAAGTCGTCGAGACCGCTCCGTCAAGATAGGTTGTTTGCTTAAGACGCCTCAGAGAGTTATCGGATGACCCATGAGCTCCCTAAATAGCATCTTTCGATGTTGGTAGAAGCTAGAAGGGGATCCCATCTCGCTGACCGTGATCCGTGGCTTCAAACCCCGTTGTAAGAGAGATTCAACAGCTCCTATCGACATCTAGTGAGGATAGTTGATGCTAAACGAAAGACTCTAACAAGCGCAACGCGTAGGTTACTAGGACTATCTTCTAGGGAGAGATATTGTCACATCTATCTCCATTTCACACCCGTCTTCATTTTAGCAAGATAAACGAAGCACGATAATGGTGGAAACGGGGCTAGCTCGTAATCATTGAGTCTAGTTCTTGGAAACCATGGCCGGGGGATTATAGTGAACGGCCCGAGTCTCACCATAATCCTACGCTAAGAGCCTCACAAAGATCGTTGAAAATCAGAGGAATCTTGCGCCATCAAGACGACGGTTGTTAAGGGTCGTCGTCGCCGCCTATCACCGCCATGAAAGAAATCTTCCGATTCAACGCACGAATGATTAATGATTTCTGGCGCTAGGAATGTTAGGACAAATAATGATTAATGCATAGGAAAAGTACCGAAAGCGATGTGTCAAGACAAACTTTTCAAAGTTTGTCCTTTGCGGCAAAAACAACTTGACTCACCGAGACCGACACGCTAGCGTAAATGGAAGCGTACTATAAAAAACCTTTTTCACTCTGCACTGAACTGCTGTACTCCATCCTTAACCTTTTCGAAAGCAAATAAGTAAGTGTCGTCTACTTTGTTGACGTAGGAACGAACGGATAGGCGAGCCGAGGAACGAGGACGATAGCAAAGGCAATGGCAAGTACCTCCAGACGAGCAGATCCCGAGGAACCGGGTCACTGGCGGATCTAGCGGGCAAGAGGGACTCACGGATTCCCAAAGACGGAGATCGTCGACCTAACAACCGGGCGAGACTCGTGCGTTGATCAAAGGCATGACTACGGTCGACGAGGAGGTCGATCCGGGGCCGAGATGACGACTTCCCACCCGGATGTTGAGGATTAACCCGAGCCGATGGGGCCGAGGAACGAGGGCAAAGATGGAAGACGGAGAACTGCATCGGATACCGAGGAGGAGGAGGAAGTTCAAACGATACGCGAGGAACGAAGGAGAGAAAGACAACCGACAGAGCACCAAGTAGATTTAGAACGAGAAGCCGAGAGGCTTAGGAAAGTACACTTGGCAAGGGGGAACCCTAATCAGGACGTCCCCCCGGTAACGGCCAACCACCCCACAGCTTCGGTTGTTCCCCCAGTAGTGATCGATCACCCAACGGCACCGATCGTCCCCCCTGTCGCTCTCACTACGAGACCCCCAACCGCACCCCCCCTAACACAACGGACACCAAGTGAATGGTCACTCTAGTCACGAGAGCACCGACCCGATGTTACTTCGCCATACCGGCAAGCCAAAGAAGACAGAGGACCTAATGAGAGAATTGCAGAGGAGAAACTTGGCGCTAGAATACGAGAATTACCAGCTCCGTAATAGGAGAGCGGGTCGAGAGGATCATCAAGCCGAGGCGCCTCTAGCAACCACACTCCACCAAGGGACGCCCCACCCCCTTCACCGAGCCGAGGACGAGTACCCGACCCTAATCGGCCAAGAGAAGGGTATGGGCCATCCGAGGATTCTTCGGCCGATGAGGAAGCAACCAACGAGAGTACGGACGCGTCCACCAAACAAAAGATCGAACGGCTCGAGCGGATGGTTAAGAAACCGACCGGAGACAAATGAGGATGATAAGTTAGCGTAAGTAATCAATGAAGCCTTAAGACGCCGTTTACTGGGAATTGGACCGACACCATTTCCACCAAAATGCACGCCGCCAATCTTCCCATCTAGGTTCGATGGCACAGCGACGCAGAGAACACATCAAGATGTACGGCATGTCCTTACTACAAAGGGAAGAATCACGATGTGGTCATGTGCAAATTCTTCCCCGCTAGTCTGGAGGGAGAAGCGAAGAGTTGGTTCTACACCCCGCCCGATAAATCCGTTGGGAGCTATGCGGTTTTGGTGGAAACCTTTCTCGAGACGTACATGCATAACAAAGATAGCTCGGCCCGTAGTCGACAAGTTATTTACCCCGGCACGAAGACTCGTGGAGCCGCCGCGTTCCTTAACTACGTGATGGAGGAAGTTATGCACGGATATAGGGAAAGCACCTCGGCCGACCAACAGATATTCGGCTTCGAGAACTCGCTAAGAAAGTCGGATCCCATCCGGGTGGCAATGTACACGGAGAAGCCTAAGACACTAAGGGAGATCCTAAGATGCAGGAGCACTATATCGCCTTGGAGGAGATTCAGAAGGAGCGCAAGATAGGGGAATACAAGAGGCGAGCACCGCAGAAGAGGCTACCCCGCGAGAAGCCACGAAACGATCCGAGAAAAGGCCCGGTGCCCAGCCCCAGGGTGAAAACAAGAAAGTTTGGGTCGAGAAGGGAAAGAAGCCTCGCCACGAGCCAAGATCATATACTCCGCTCAATGCACCATTGGAAGAAGTGTTCAAGGAGGTTGAAAAGAGGAATGACATCCGTTATCCCAAGACTCGGGAATCCAATTCGACGGACAAGGAACCACCCGAGTTCCGCCATTATCATCGGGCCCGCGGCCATTCAACCAATGATTGTAGAGAAGTGAAAGACATCGTCCAGCACCCGATCCGCGATGGGTACCTACGGCATTTTGTCAAAACACCGTCGACACCAGCCCAGCCCGAGGTCCCAAGACACCAAATAAGAATCAATCGCGGCGCTCACCACTTGCAATACCATATCACACTCTAAACACAAGGATACGATTTAGGGACCTAGATCACCACGAGGATACACAAGAGGGACAGATCGGGCAGAGAAATCTTTAGTGTGGCCAAGACCCTCCCTATGGAGCCATGGATGATGCAACCGATTACTTTTTCGGCGAAAGATGTTCCATTAAACGGGTAAGCACATGGGGATCCCTTAGTAATAACCCCGCCGATCGAGGAATGGGGCGTCCGCAGATATTAATGGACAAGTGGTAGTTCAAAGAAGTTCTGTTCTATGACACTTTCAAGAGGATGGAATTGTCTGATGACGTCCTGATCCCGTCGACTTATCGAATTTACGGCTTCAACGGCACGGTGACAGTGCCAAAGGGAGAAGTCACTCTCAGAGTCTCGGACGGGGAAGGGTTCCTCGACACACTGACCACCTTTTGCGTAGTCGATGTCGCATCACCGTACGAAGCGATCCTGGGACGACCTTGATCGCAGAATCAAGGGAGTCGCCTCGGCCTACCATCAAAGATTGCGCTTCCCTTCCTATCGCGGAGTAGTAGAGGTGCTAGGCGACCCCCAAGCGGCAAGACAGTGTGTGCAGATAGACATCCAACAGAACGAGGAAAGACGGTCGAGGAAACGCCAAGAAAAGAAGAAGTCTAAGGAAATGGAGGCGGGAGAGGAATTGGAAAAGGTAATGTCACAAGCCATCGCCACCTACGAAGCGGGCGAGACAGAAGTCTTATAGCAATCACAGAGCCGGCAAACCGTCTTGGCGAGCCAAAGCAAAACTTTTCGGCCCTAGAACCAACCCGAAGTCAACTGGGCACCGAGGAGGAGCCGAGGTTAGTGAGAATAGGGTCACGCTTAACGAACGAAATGGGTCCCAAAGAAATGATAACCCTCCCGAAGGAGCACATGGATGTATTCGCTTGGCAAATGCACGACATGGAAGGAATCGACCCGTAAGTTTGCTCACACCATCTCGCGATAGACCCCAAGTTCAAACCGATCGTACAAAAGATGAGAAGAATCGCACCCGAGCTACAACCTAGCAGGGAGGCCGAGCCAAGAAACTATACGCGGCAGAATCATCCGAAAGGCCCAATATCCGCAATGGATATCTAATATGGTGATAGTCCCCAAAAGGAATGGGGGCGTCCGAGTTTGCGTCGACTATAGCGATTTGAACAAGGCATGCCCAAAGGACAACCTTCCTCTCCCCAAAGATCGACCAGCTAGTGGAATCCATTGTCGGGTATAAGGCGATAACACTCATGGACGGGTACTGGATATAACCAAATCCCCCGGCCCCCGAAGATCGAGCATACATCTTTTTTCACGCCAAGAGGACCGTGTTGCTACACCAAAATGCCATTCGGCCGAGAAATGCGGGCGCTACATATCGAGGCTGGTGGAGGACATGTTTGAGGATAAAATACACGACACCATCGAAGTATACGTGGACGACATGCTGGTCAAGAGTAAAGTGGCCGATACTCACATCGACGACCTTAGAGACATCTTCCGCACCATGAGGAAGTACAAGATGAGGGCGAATCCGTCCAAGTGCACCTTCCGGGTCACCTCGAGCAAGTTTCTAGGATACATAATCACCGACAAAGGGATCGAGGCAGATCCGCATAAAATCAAAGCCGTAATAGAAATGCCATCACCTGTAATAGCTTAAGGACGTGCAACGGCCGAACGGAACTTGGCGGCTTTAGGACGATTCATCTCTCGATCGTCCGACAAGTGCAAGGATTTCTTCGGACGTTAAGGAAGGGAGAGAAGTTTAAATGGACCGAGGAGTGTGAGGAAGCATTCCAAAAATCAAGCAACATATGGCGAGCCTACCGGTGTTAAAAGACCCGAGCCCGAAGACATACTAACACCGTATCTCTGGGCAACCACCATGCCATCAGCCGCCGTGTTGGTCAAGAACGAGGGAGCAGAGGAAAAGCCTGTATATTTCATAAGCAAGACCATGAACCCTATGGAAAAGAACTACACCAGAATCGAGCAACTCATACTAGCGTTAGTGTTTGCAACACGTAAGCTCCTGACGTATTTCCAAACTCACAAGATTCGAGTGCTTACCAAGTCCTCCATAGAGTCAAGACTTGACAATGCAAATAGGTCGGGGCGGATCTCCAAATGGAGCGCACAAATAAAGCAGCTTCGATATCTTTTATGAAATGAGGACAGCGGTGAAAGCGCAGTGCAAGGGCCGATTTTTTGCGTACTTCCCTCAAAGTGACGAGGACGAAGTAGAAGACATCCCCTAATGGAGGAAGATCGAGAAGACTCACCCGATTTACTCGAGACCCGCAGCCCGACACGATGGGAGGTCTTCGTCGACGGGTCATCCAATAAAGACGGATCGGGTTTAGGACTGGTCTTCACGACACCAAAGGGCAAGAAAATGGTCCACTCCTTTAGGCTTGAGTTTAAAGCAACCAACAATGTCACTGAGTACGAAGCGAATACATGCCCTACGCTTGATCGTGGAGATGGGCATCCAGAGGTACGACCGACAAGCGACTCCCAAATAGTTGTGCGGCAAAAATCAACGGCAATATGCCATACATGACCCCTTGTTGCGCAAATATACGGGAGCTCGCCCAATTCTACATCGGCAAATACCAAGCATCAAATTCCGACACATCTCGTTAAAAGACAATCGGCATTCGATGCCCCGGCATATATCGCTTCCATGTTGACAGACTCAAGCATTGAGGGTATTAGAATCATGAGGATCCTAATGCCTTCGCACTCGAGAACGTGGATATCGGCGCACAAGTCGCGGCAACCACTACCGATCAATACCGGCCGATGATTGGAGGAAGCCGATCCATGAATACCTCGAAACGGGAAGGTTGCCCAAGGGGAGGCCCGAGATCAACAAGATCAAGAGCAAAGCCGCCGCGTACGAACTTCGGGATGGCACCCTATACCGAAAATCATACCTAGGACCATTGCTAAAGTGCCCGAGTAAGGAGGAGGGGCAGATGATCCTTAACGAATTACACTATGGGGTCATGGAAACCACAAATCGGGCCGCAGCTCTAGCGGCACGAGCTAAAACCATGGGATACTTCGCCATACATGAATGAGGACGCGAAGCATATGGCCACCGTTTGCGACGAGTGCCGAAAATTTGGGAAGAAGATACATGCGCCTACTGTAACATTAAACTCCGTCATCGGTCCCCGGCCCTTCGCTAAATGGGGAATCGACATCGTAGGACCACTACACGTCGGATCGTGACAAAGGAAGTATTTAATTGTAGCCACCGACTATTTCACCAAGTGGGTTGAGGCCGCTCCGCTAAGGCACATACGGGATAAGGATGTTTTTCTGTTCATCCGGGAACACATCATATGCCGCTTTGGGATTCCTAAGCAAAGAATCGTCTCGACAACGGAAACAATTGCAAGGCAAAAACATCGACCGCTATTCAACACTTACAACATCCGAAAGAGCAAGTCCACGCCCTATACCCCCAAAGCAATGGACAGCCCGAGATCACAAACAAGACCATCGCCGATAACATGAAGAAGAAACTTGACGGGGAATATGGGGAATGGTGTGAAGAGCTCTACAACGTCTTGTGGGCATATAGGACAACTCGCAGGAGGCAACTCGGATTGTCACCCTTCATGTTAACATACGGGACCGAAGCCATCCCGCCTACGGAGGCGATGATACCTACCACGAGGACCGAAGCGTGGAGGCGAAACATCTCGGCGGACCTTATCTTGGCTAAACTCGACGATCTAGAAGAAACGAGAGAGATGGCCCCGCAAAAAATGGAAAATTACCAACGAAGGATCCAACGAGAATACAACAAACGGGTCCGACCAAGAGAATTCCAACCGGGCAGCCGGTACTAAAACACCTACCTAGCTATGAGCGTGACAAGAAGGGCGGTAAACTTGCACCACGGTGGGGAGGACCCTACACAATAGTTGAGAAGGTCTGAGAAGGGGCATACAAGATACCGGCCGGACGGAACACCCGAGCCACGACCATGGAACGCGACACGACTAAAGCTCTACCATCCATGAAATCGTGTAAGATATCTTGTCATCTATTTCCGTGAAAGGCCGCGTGGGGTTGGAAATATGACAAGTGCGTCTCGAATGGTCGTTTCGAACCCGGGCGATGGCATTGTGCAAGTGCCGGGCGACTTACACTAACACGGACTATTCGAACTCTGGGCGATGGCATTGTGCAAGTGCCGAGGTAGTCCAGGGGCCCCGGCGGTTGGAAACCAAAGGGCCGATTGTCGAGGCATGAGTACTCGACAATGAGCAATCAACATTGCTCTCCTCGCAAGTGGCCGAAATCACTTGCCCAAGAAGATTAATCGATAACTTCTTGGGATGTCGATCCCATAGAAACTAGGCAAGACCCACTTCCCTTCCACTAGATCTCGAAAGACGGTGATGAGATGCCTCAGTCAGGACATGGCATCGGGCCCGATGACCCTCCTTGTTGAGTATGTTCGACAGAAAACGGCATTTATGACTAACCTATCTATTCGTACAGTGCATACATAACAAGGCTACGACAAAGAAACCACACACAGTGCAACTCAAATAAATAAGGATAATAACATCGCAGTATAATGGTGTCGTAGCAAGAAGAGCGAACAAACCGGCAACGCAAAGACCCCAATTAAAGTTTACGAGAAAATAAAGGTGTTCAAACGAATTACAACCCGGAGAAGAAGGGCAAGATAGCGACGCAGTCACTGCAAAAAACATGATCACTCTTTGGAGGGAGTAGAACCCGTAGTCGTCTTCTTGGCGGCAAAGATCGGCTCGCTTCTTATCCAAAGACCGCCTTCACACCGGCTTTGACCTTCGAGACGAGCTCATCACCGAACTTCGCCTTCTCGGCAGCAAGATCCCGCGCTAGCCGCTCCGATGCCGCTTCAAAGAGTGGTCGCTCGATCGAGCAAATGAGCCTCCCTCCCCTTTAAACGGACGATCTCTTCTTCCAACGAGGCTACCTTCTTCTCGCTCTACCGCCAAGACAACAAGAACGGTCACACACAACAACAAAGAAGAAACAACAACACGGAAAGCACTACACAAGGCACACCACCTTCCAACAAAGGGGCAATTACTCTAATGGACTCCTGACTCGGACAAAGCTACACTCGAGAGAAAGATATCTTCAAGAAAGTTCTAGATATCGCTGTTCATTAAACTCATTAGTGGGGCAATACTTCTTGTGATCCCTCCATTCCTCCCTCTCGTCGAGAGTGGGCAGCTCGCAAACCCGACAATTGAGCACGAACCCAATCCAACTCCTCGAAACCTTTACGGACTCCTTAAGCTTCTCAAGGGACTCTCGGCCACACTTCTTCTCGGCCAAGATCCCTCTCCCCCAAGATCCGGAGGCGATCCGCATGCAAATCTCGAACCCGAAGTCTTAGCCGACCACATTGATCCTCTAAGTTGTCGGCCAATAATGTTTTATCGGCCGCTATACCTTGGAAATGAGCTAGGTCCGCCTCGCATTATCAATTTCCTCGAACATACTCAAACGTCTCGTACCGATAAAGTTTGGATTGAAGATCTTCAATATCGGTTTCTAGACGATCAATCTTAGCATCCTTATTAACTATTCTCTCGTTGTAAGTTCGAAACGTGATCTCGTTCTATGTTCGCTTCCTCTTCAACGCATTTATACCTTGTGGCAGCGTCGGCCTCCGCAATAGAAGATTCGGCTAGGCAGGAGTACTAAACTTAGGATATTGGCACTACAAGATCAATCATAACTAGTTGCGAGTAAAACGAATACCTTGGGTTTTGGCCAACTCCTTCTCCAACCCTCGAGACCGTTCGCGCTCCTCGCCGCAACAAGAGACGAAGATCCTCCCTCTCGACGGCCTCCCGGCGTTGGATGGCAGCATTCAACAGCGAGCGGTTGACATCCTAAGAACAACACCAACATAGTCAGCCCTAAACAAAAACAAGAACGCAACACCCGAACAGCTTTAACTCACCAGAGATCAAAGGTACTTTTCGACCGGCTTCATACAACGAGACGGCATTGACCTTCTCTTCATCTGACGAGAGAGGCAAAATCGGGGAGATAAGTGCCCCAAGCGAGTTGCACATAGGGCCCGAGATGGTGAAGGAGGTACACATGGAATTAGGAACCACGGTAGGGAAAGTCTTCACGACGGTTGACCCCGACAACAACATTCTCCACGTCACAGTCGATCAAACCGTTCCCACCACCACCCGACTTCTCCGTCTGACCCGACTCCCCCTCATTACCAAGGACATCATCCTCATCATCAAAAAGACCTTCTTCATCATCACCTTCAGACACAACATACACAGTGCCATCGGCGAGAACAATCCCTTCACCAGCCACTTCCCGGGGCACATTCTTCTCCTGGGGGCACACATCCTCCTTAGGTTCTTTACCCCTTCCCTTGGGCTTCCCACCTACAAAGGCAGACGAATCGTCGCCGACGACTTCGAGGCGACCTCCCCCCAGAAATGTGACAAAGGTAGTCGATCATCGGGATCCTCACCGTCCTTCGCCGAAGCACCAAGAGCCTTGTCAACCCTCAACTTCTGTGCATGAGCCGACGTCGTATCCATGCAAGGCAACAAATAGGGGCACGTACATGTACGTTAAATAAAAAATAATAAGTATATTTGTTACCTTCCCTGTATCCTCCTCGGCTCCGGCAATCCTATCTCTCTTCCGATGAACGAAAGCCTCAGAAGGAATACCCTGGGACTTAGTCTGAAAAACACCAAAACAAAACATCACCCCGCAAGTCGCCCGAGCCGATCAATCAAACTAGAGAGACAGAGAAAATGCACCGACCCGATCAACATTGACTACCCGTAAAGGATAAAATTCGGCCGAGGAGGGAGTTTGCCACTCAAAAGAGGACCTAAATAGCCAAGGGAACCCGGTCCCAAGCCGTGTCATTAGTATGACGGGCGTGCTTGTTGGAACTCTTTCCTCGGGGTCTTCATCCAAAAGAAGTCTCCTAACTCCTTCGGGAAGAGTTTTATGACGATGAGGGCTGGCAGAAACCCGGCGAGATCGCCATTAGTAGTGGTCCCGCTCCGATAATTATCGGGCCGAAGCCGGGCAGAGTATAGTCACTCGCCTGGGAAGGATTATAGGTAGACCAAGTAGTAGGAGCGCACTCGCCTCGACTACGCTTCTCCCACTCGGACAGGATACGGAAAGTGTTACCATTCCATTGAGCCAAGGCACGGCACGGACGGATCTTAGAAAGGGCCTCGTACAGGAACGGGCGACTAGGATCATATAGAGGGAAACGCAGCCCGAGCTCTAGCTGGCCCCTGGTGACAATGGTCGCCTCGGCTGAATGAGGAAATCTCAAAACATCCTCCTTCTTCAGAACACCCCTCTGGCCTGACAAGAGCCTGACATCGTATCCATGAAGACCGAATTCATCTTTCAGCTGTTGAACGTATTGCTCGTCCGTTAAGTCCTTAGCGGTCCTCTTGTCAGCCCTACAAGAAAACGAAGATGGGTTATCAGGAAAGATAGAATCTAGAGCGCGGTAATCATACTTGGAAGGACTCTCTACGACAAACAGGGAATCAAGCGGTACGCCGTCTTCATCGGAAAACACATAACTCACACACCTTCTTTCCGTCATTTGAGGAGTTGAAGATGCCATAAAAACTAATGAGAAAAACGCCAGGAGAAGCGAAACACAACCGGAACCGGAGGTTGCAGCGGCAACGGAGACGGAGAAGACGACGGATGATGGAGAAGAGAGGGAAGAGATCTGCCGAGGAAATAGCCAACCGCAACAAAAAGAAGATGGAGAAGGAATGAAGATTGCAGAGAGGATGGAGAAGGAATGAAGTTGCAGAGAGGACAGAGAAAGGATGAAGTTGCAGAGAAGGAAATAAAAGGGAGACAAGGTTTAGACGTCGGACTTATAAACCCCTCCTGTGGTAACCGGCAAAGAAGGTGAACCGGTTGCAGTAACTGAAGCGAGTGGGGAACAACATGCGCAAAAACCGGCATGACCGAGGACGTGGGAAGACGAGGCGGTTATTCTTCCCCACGTGTTGACCACACGAGTGAAAGAAGGGGCATAAATGTAGGTGTAAATAATCCACAGGGACAGGTGGAATAATCCTAAGCCATGGCGTACCGGAGAAAGTATGCATCTAGAGTACCGGATCACCTCTCCGAATCTGGGCGCAAGAAAAGAGGAGCAGAGACAGCTCGAGAAGTCGACGAAAAAGGGGAAAAGTTGTGATGCGATGGACATCGGGCCGGAGCAATAAATGCGCCGACAGAGTTGGTAAAGAGATAAGAAGAGCTCGGTCAAGGAAGACTCGGCCAAGGATCCAAAGGGCGACATCGATCATCCCCACCAAGTGGGCGACATCGAGTGACGAGATAGCAGAAGAAGATATCACTCGGCTTGACATCCCGACCCGAACAAATAAGAACATCGGCTGAGGCATCGACTGATCATCCGAGAGGAACATCGAGGAAGCTACGCCAGGCCTAACACCGTAGTACTGGATGTATCATCACTTGTAACTATAAATAGAGACCATGTAGAGAGGTAGAACTCAAGTGAGAAGTGAGGAAAGAGAGCATACTCAAAGCATTGAGAGAGAAACACCCGTCTTGTAACCTTGAATCGAGTAATAAGATCATCCTTTAACCCCCGTGGACGTAGGTAATCATACCGAACCACGTATATCTCGTGTTCTCCTACTTTCCTTGTTTGTTTTGCTTCTTTGCGTGCATGCTTAATTACCTTCGGATGTAGAAGTAGGATTTTCTACATCTACACTCAATAATTAAGACACCAATCTAGCAGACAACGTAATGTGTCAACGATGATAGTCTTATCAAGAAATTTCCCTCTAGACAAGTAACTAGCCAGATAAGAAACCGCACTCATTCTGGTTATTAGTGGATTTCCGGTACTATTACACGTAAAAACATTTAAAAGCGTGGTTGCAAGGTCCACACCACACTCTCCAGGATCTAATGAGCAGGCGTAGAACATAACAAACTGGGCAAACTTTGATTTGTGTGTATTTAGAACAGTAAAACGGAAGGAGCGGAGAAGTGCTTGAAATACCTCCGACAGACGACCATTTTCAGCACAAGACTTAAGATGTTGACATGTGCGTACCATCAAGCTATCCAACTTCTCAGCAATGGAAATCACCTCCTCAACATTAAGGAGCTTAAAACCGTCGTCCACATCAAATATGCCTTTACTAGGTTTAGGTTGCACGATATCATCCCATCCTATTTCCACATCTAGCTCTAAAAGCCTATACACCACTGCCGATAGCAGCATCTCCCTTCCAACAAGTTCTCCTATTGTGCTGCTTTCAAGCCTTAACATGTTCTCAACATATACTGCCATCAAAGCTTCATCCGCAGAAATGTGAGGCATTCGCTCACTAATAATGGGGCTTAAACTCCGAGGTGCAAGAGGCATTAGCTCAGTAATGTTTGCCAATGTTGAATTCACCCGGTGAAGCACCTGCTCCTTTTTTGCAAGGCCACAAGGTAGATTCAAGAATTTCACGGAAGACTTAGAATTAGGCGGCATAAAATTTCTAACAAGCATCTGCAGAGACGAGTCAAAACATTTTGCGTCAGAAGTAGCCAGACGTGTAATGAAGTCCATCAAAGCATCCAACACATGTGGTCTATATTTCCACATGTTCATCCCGAAAATAGATTGCAGGAGTTTCTCATGATGATCAACATCAATAACCGCAACCGCTCTAGATAATGCCTTTAAACACGTCACAAGCATTGCCTCTTCATCGTCAGATAGGTATTCAGAATGGTTCATAATCTCAACTAACTGATCATAATTGTCCGCATCTCCCCGAGCAATTGATTGCAAAGCATCACGAACATTTTCTGCCACCTTATTGTCAGATAGGTATTCTTCCATGTTTCTTTCTTCTAACATTCCCATAATTGTTCCAGGTTCTAGCTGATTACTCAACCTTAAAGCAAAGGAGAGAGATGATCGGAAGAATTGAGGGATTTGTTGAGTTCTTCTGCAGTGCTATTCACAATGATAATCTTAGCCTTGAGTTCTCTCTAATCTCATGGCGATCGTAAATTACGGCAACCTTAATTTAACCTAATTATAAGAAACCTAGTTTATATAGGAAAAACTCTGTAAGTTTTACAATCGGGCCAGGCTGGACGGCGTAGTATGTTACCGAAAAGACTGCCCACGGCACCTATATTTATAACTACTAGCAGCCCATAGACCACAGCCTTCGAATTTTTCTCCCCCACCCCGAAGAAAAAAAACCCTAGAAACTAAAGACGGCCACGAAGATAAATCAGAATCTAAAATCGAAGGGTGAGAGGAATGAAATATTTCGCGGGAAGCTTTCCAAAGATACAACCCGTCAAGTTTCGAATGTAGGTTCTCCTCCCCAATTTCAGATTTTCAAAGTTTACTATGAATCTCTACTTTTTAGAGTTCGGATATTAATGGAATTCATGGTTTATTTTTGTATGTAGCCCAACTTCTGAAGCTTTAATTCCAATTCGTTTGGATATTGAGATCGATGGGAATCGATTCAAAGATTCATTCACATGGAATCCAACCGGTAAATCTCTATTTTGGATTGACATTTGTTTTTATTTAGTTTCCATCTTGCTAATCTTCTCAATTGGTTTTTAATAATGTTAAAAGAACCGGATTCTGAAGTGGTACTGTTCGCGAAGAGGACAGTGAAGGACCTGAAGCTCCCTCCAGCATTCATTACACAGATTTCTCAGTCTATACAAGTGAGTATGAGTATAACTAGCAATGTTTGTGGGTTCTGCTGTAAGTTTTGACCTAATTCTAGGCAACAATGTAGTGAATTGGAAGAAATGGTAGTGAAACTATAGTTACTTGCTTGGGGGATGCTTTTTGTGACGGACGGGAATCACTTTTAGTCACCCCCAAAAGGGTCTCTTTGTTGGCGACTGATACAATATGCTCAAATGGTGATATAATTTTCAGTTGATTTATCTCAATAATTGTGAAATCGTGATGCAAATATAGTAAATGGAAGCTGCGTATGTGATTGTTGTATGGAAACAGATGATCTCTGGGATTTTCTTTTTTATGGGTATGCATAGTGCCATTCTATATATTCTGGTTGTTCATCTCTTAACCTCTGGAAATTCATTTGCTTGTTTTCTATTTGTTACAGTCACAGCTCAACGAGTTCCGATCCTTGGTGGGTCAAGAAATGTTTACTAGTGAGAAGATAGTGACTCTCAAGGTTCATTACATGAAAAACTTCTTAATGGTTATGGTTTGAGTTGCTATAGATAGTAATGTTCGTGTTTTCTTTCAGCTTGATCTTCGTGTAAATAATACCATCATAAGGGACCAGTTTTTATGGGTAAGTCTGCTTTGAGTTTTGCATTGTGACTTTGAATATAATTGTTTAATCATGCATTTGGATTATGTAATTCTGAATGTAAAATTTGCTTATATGTTCGGCATCCGTTGATTCTTACACTGCAGGACTTGAACAACTTCGAGAGTGATCCAGAAGAATTTGCGAGAACCTTCTGCAATGACTTGGATATTAAAGACCCTGAAGTTGGGGTAGGCATTATTAGTTAAGTAAAGTACTTGTTAGTGACTGATAACTTCATGCTAGTAGCTGTAATTAATTCGTATAAGTTGTATTTTACAGCCAGCAGTTGCAGTTGCAATTCGTGAACAGCTTTATGAGGTGAGGATTTTCCCAAATGCAGTTTTCTTTCTCATGTTGGATATAACTGCAAGAAAATTTTGTCTAGCTTGCTCTGTAGAAAATTTTGTTTTACGTTGTTGTTTGGCACTGACTATATTATGTTCTGTAGATTGCAACCCAAAGTGTAACTTCTGCTAGGGAAACCAGAGTAAGCAAGAAAGGTCGTCGAGGTGAATATGTCTCTGCCAGGTATGTTATTGCTGGCTTTGGATTCCTAGTTGGTATGTGAGGACCATTGGTTTTATTTTTTTGTTTATCCCAAAGGATTTGAAGGCTACTCTTTGCAATTTGTTTTCAATAACCCTCGCTTCTTTTGCTCAATCCTGCAGCAAAGTCGGTGGAGCTGCCGTGGACTTGATGAAATTATTTGGTGGAAAATCTAGTGTTCTTAGGTAGGATTGCTCTGCCATACGCTCGAGCTTAAGATTAAGGGGTTCATTTTGAAGACCCTTGTGGTGGATAATGTTGTGCATTATCTTAAACAGGAAAAGGAAGGAGTGGGACTTATATGAACCCATTGTTGATCTCCTATCAAAGGAAGAAGTAGAAGCTCTCGATGCAAGAGAAGAACGTCATGCTCGGTAAGCAACATAATCTACAAAAACATGTTAGAACATATGTATAAGTTGATTTTAAATTTGTGCGTATATACAATTTGCAGGATGAAGAAAAGGTTCAGTGACATGGACGATGTATATTTGACGAATTACTCAAGTGGCTAATGTGACCAAGCCTGCCTGTTTCACACCTGTCATCTGCTACTACCTTGCAGATGCAAAAGTTGTAAAACTATCCTGTTTCTTATACACCTAGTATTAGTATGAATGATTCACCTCGTAAAATCTAATGTTGGAATGAGCTCATTATTATTTTTGTGCGTGTTGTGTGTATTCTTTGCGTCTCAGGTAATGCCCTTTTATTATCCTGTAAGTACTTGAACTTCTTTTACTGTCATTGATTACAAGAATATTATATCCATGGTTACTGCATAGATTATTATGGTGTAGGCTAATGTCAAAGAACCGTAGGTCAAAGAACCGTAGGTCAAAGAAACGTAGGAATAATGCTCTAGACGAGGAATCTCAGATCCTGGAAGAAATATGTTTGGGGGACAACAGATAGAATTGTCCAATAGTCCTCAGTCTCAGATCCTGGAAGAAATATGTTTGGGGGACAACAGATAGAATTGTCCAATAGTCCTCGGTCGTTCTTGATATATTTAAGTGTGTGAAATGTCACAGGGTATGATGTAGCTCAATTCTCAAATTTCCAATTTTTTTTCCCAGGGTAAGTGGAAGTCCAGACCTAAACTCTGTGCATTTGCACCGAAAACATCTCTATCTTCCGGTGTTAGATTTTTCTCCTACAGGGAGGCGCTTTCTTATTGCTACGGGTGTGTTCTCAGTCGGTTGGTGAACTTTGCTTGTGTGTTATAGTCAGATTGGGTAATCTGTCTCTGACACGACTATGAGACTATCTTAACCCAGAGGAATTACGGTTTAGTCCAATTATAGGTGTAATCGTTACTAGGGTCCATCGCTTTTGACGTGTGAAACTTATTCAGTAATTTTTTCAAGATTGCTGAAGGGTATCTTGTGGTTACGAAAGTTTTTCAAGATTGCTTAAGGGGGAAAAAATTTTACACTCGCAGTGCGAGTTCAAAAACGAATTCGCAGCATCACAGCCATTGCATGTTGCAGATATGACATCACAATCGTTGGATGTTGCAGATATGACATAAGTTCATAACTGTGGTTAAGTCATGATGTCATATCTGCAACATCCAATGGCTGTGATGCTGCGAATTCGCTATTTGAACTCGCACCGCGAGTGCAAAACTTTTTCGTATACCATTCCATTAAATCCAGTGGTTATGATAGTTCCGCTTCATGTGGATTTTAGAACACCCATGTCTCTGTGTAATTTTTTGTACACTTTCCTAGCAATCTCGAACATTTGACGTGGGAAACAACAATCCAAAAAATAAATAAATAAATTAACTAAACTTAATTTTACATATTTATCCAGATTAAACCCTAGACTTATTTTTACCTGGAAACATGAAAAAAGAGAGGGAAGAAAGGCGAATGAAAAAACATAGACGCATGAGTAAGTATTTTCATGGGTGCACCGAGGAATACAAAGATCATTTCCATGATACAAACTCGCGTGACCTAAATTTTTTATTGTGATCAGAATCTGGCATTCTGGCCGAAGTATAGCTCATGACCCAAATTTATTAGGTGACACAAAATCTACACCATAACTCAAACCATGTACCTGCAATGTAAAATCTGTCACGTTATTCAAGATTATGCGATGTAACCCAAAATTTACATGGTCACCATATCAAGTCTGCGATTCAAAACCAGTCATGCGATAAAAAAAAAACTGCCTTATAAGCTGAAATTTGTTACGTGGCACAAGATATGCAATCATATAAATTTGCTAAGTGACCCAAAATCTACGTTGTAACTCAAAATATACATCATTTGATCAGCAACCCATAATTGCTTAGTAAATCGTACATCATTTTTGCAAATAAATATGCTTTGACTCAAAGTGTGCACTTAATTAAACCTAACATGTGCCATTGTGGCATAACTTTTGCATGATAACCCAAGATCTATATCATGACGGATATTTTCAATATAAAGCAAAATCCTCACAATGACTATCAACTATAAAATCTGTTTTATAGTTGTGGTTTCTTAAAAGTTAACCACTACACCCCAAGTAAAGATAAATTCATTACTAAGCTAAACTATACGTAAGGAGATACCAAAGAGAAAATTTGCACTTAATTGATAGAACTTCAAGTTGGATCTTTGAGAAAGAAGATCGACTGAAGCTTTTGGAGAACTTCATCAACAAAAGGTAAGTGAAGACTGAACCACCTATTACTCAAGTTTTTACCTTTCTATCTATGGCACTATGTCGCATGACTAAAGTGGACTCTACATGTACAACAGAAATTTCGAGTCAAGTTTATCTTGATAATTATTCTTGAAATATGTTGACTAAGCTTATTAACGTTTGTTCATCCTTGATGAATTTGGTTAAGAACAATTTATTGTTTATGACCTAAATTATGATTCAAGATTATCATTTGCAAATAGCCTAGAACAGTGATATGTGTCATTGATGTTATTCGGGAATGTTTCAAATTGATTATTAAAGAGATATAAAACTACTGTAAATCTGGATATAGGACAGTTACGTACCAGCTTACATACTGGCGCAACTGTTATAGGTCCGGAGCCGCAGTACATGTACGCGCAGTACACGTACCGGCGTAGCTATAGTTTGCCAACGACTTTTGGTACACATACCGAGTATGCAAACCCAAAAAGTTATGTTGACTCGTGAACTCAAGTTGGTACACATACCTAGTATGCATGCCAAAATTTTTTTTGTGAACTTCTGAACTCGTTTTGTCTTAAGGGTATACAAACCATGTACACGTACCATGACAAAATAACTCACGAACTGGATGTAACTACACGTACTTACCATGTCGAATATTTTCAGATGCATCAGAATTATTACTATGAGATAATCGACATTTGAACAACTCTCTAAAAAACACATATAGACATATTTGATCACATTATAACCTATGGTTGTGACTCGAGATTAAAGTCTTAACGTGTTATATGAAAATAGTTAAGCGTATAGTTCGCCTGGCTAGTTTGGGCTAACCTTTCATGAACAAGTCATTTTACACGGTTCTGTTATGGTTCATCCTAACCAGAGTATATATTTTTGTTGTGTTAATCTCAAATCAAAGATTCATCTAACGATGGATATTGGTTTCTTGATTCCAAAGCTACCTTAGCTTAAATCTAAATCAACCTTTGATTTTGAAAGTCTATATAAGGAGAACCTCAAGCAACTGGGATCATTGAATCCTCGACACTTTTCTTGTGTGTCCTAGTTGTAAACTATAGTTGTCCTCTCCTTTAAACCTTTTTAGGTTTAGCGACTAAAAAGACTTCGCTTAGGGATTCATGAAGCCAGGTCCGACTATATATATATTAATAGTTCATGTATCCTGATCTTGCTTCTGATTGTTGAGTCTCACTCCGATCAGGCAAGATAGATAGAAATCACAAAGTTTTTTCGTCTCAAACTTTGTGATTCCACAAGTTAGTATATTCCTCTATAACGATTATTTTGAAATCGGAGTAGGTTTTAATTGTGAGGTGAATAATAATTTAGGCTGCTCTTCGGGAGTCGTAAGTACCGAATTTTGAGGTTTGCTAGACTTTGTCTACTGCAAACGATTTCCTATCTCACGTTGATCTTTTGATCAAAACGGAAATCACATATAGGTAATAGGATTATCTGTGGGAGGCAGATTGGTATAAAATCTTCAATTGATTTGAAATAACCATATAGGCTATAAAGGATATCAGCTAAGGGAATCAATTGCGTAGAGTCTTGCGAGATTCAAGAGGCGTAAGGAGTGTGACTGTAACTGAAATACTGCGATGGTAAATTCGGTATCAACTACATTTCATTCCGAATTTTTGATAGTAGGCTAGAGTCTGTAGCGACTTAATACAATTTGGTGTTCAAATCTAGACAAGGTCCCAGGGTTTTTCTGCAATTGCGGGTTTCCTCGCTAACAAAATTTATGGTGTCTGTGCTATTTATTTTTCCGCATTATATTGTTTATATTTATAATTAAAATATTACATGTAATCAATCAAAGTAGATAGGTCCATCGTAATTGTTGGATACAATTTGATTGATCTTGGATATTGATCTTTGGAATCATCCAAATACTATCACAGTATAATCAGGTTCATGGACTTGTCTCCATTTGCATATTGATTGTGAGAGAAATAGATATAATCTCTTCATATAATTCTAGATTGAGATTCATTAAGTTGTAAGTCTCAGAATTTTATTTGAGTTTAGTCCATACAGGTTGCCTAAGAAAAAATTGGTGGTGTATTTTGGTACCCCGGTATTTTCAGTTACATACTGAAAACGCAAGGGATACCGAATACACCCAACTTTTTCGTTTGATAACCTGTATACATAAAACTTAATACAATAACAAGTATACCAACTGAATAATCCTTGACAATATGTATATAGAGTTTATATCTCAACCTCAACCTCTACTCAATCAGTATGTATATACACACAGGTTCCATGAACTTGATTGTTAAGCAGAGTACTTGGACGATCTAAAAAAATTAAAATCCAAGATTAATCTAGTCGTATCCAAATAATCCAATCGAAATTATGCCAAGTGATTAAATTTGTTATCTATCTTTCAAGATACGAATTCTACAAGAAACAAGTCTCGTAATCGATTATAATTAAGCAGACATATCTACTTAGATTGAATGCTTACAAACCTGTGTAAATCCAGTTATAAAGATAAATAATAAACTGCGAAAAAAAAAAATTGTTAATGAGGAAACCGCAATAGTAGAAAAACCCTGGGACCTCATCTAGATTTGAACACGAAACTGTATTAAGACGCTACAGACACTAGCCTACTATCATACTTTAGAATGGAATTTAGTTGAGACCGAACCCACCCTCCATGCGATTCAGTTACAGTCGCGCTCCTTAAGTCTTTTGAACCTTACAGGGCTCTATGCAATTAATTCCCTTAGTTGACGTCCTTTACAACATAAGAGTTGGTTCAGCCGAAGTAAAGGCTTTTGATACCAATATGCCTCTAACAGATAAGCCTATTTGATTTTAATTTAGATCAAAGATCAAGGTGTGGAAATATATTTGTAATAGACAGAGCTACCAAACCTCACAAATACAGAACTTACGACTCCCGAAGAGCATCCTAGATTCATAACCACCTCTCAAGAATAACCTTCAAAAGATCAATAAGATCAGTATTCTGATATCTATCTTGAGGAATCACAAAGTCCGAGACGAAGAAAACTTTGCGATTACTATCTATTTTGCCTGAAAGAGATTATGAAAACCTCGATAATAGAAAAGTAAGATCTGGATTCACGAACTATCAAGGTAATGATAATCGAACCTGGCTTCACGAATCCCCAAAGAAAAATCTTTTAGTCGTAGACTTAATTATGCTTCTCAGGGGAAGCCTATGTCAATAGAGGATGACTCTAGAATCAACTAGGACTCAAAGTGTCAGGGATTAATTTTCCCAAGTGAAAGAGCATTTATATTTACTAGGGGTTGTTTAGAATTCAAGCTAAGATAAATTGAGAATCAAGCAAACTCTATTCTTGAAAAATACAATAGAAGAATATACACCTTGGTCCGGTTAAGGAACCATATATAATGACTGTTCGGTTTGGAAACTTAGCAAAAGAAGTAAAAATAATTTAATGTTCATTTAAACACCTAAGAGTTTAATCATGATGCACACACATAAGTGTTTAAGTGATCAATGAAGGATTAAAAGTGTTTAAGAGAGTTCTAGTAATGCTAAACATATTAAAAATAAATCTTTAAGCATTTGCTAAAATATAAACTGGGACAGTTGGTAGAAAAGTTCGTGAACCTCATGGCTTGTTCCGAGTCTTAGTGCAACGGTTCATGGACCGGATTCGCCAGCCCTACTAGACTGCCGAACTCAATTGACAATGGTTCGTGAACCGGGTTCACCAACTGCTAGCATATTATACCAACTTTGAAAATTCAGTTCACCTCGGTTCGTGAACTGTTCCCAACTAAACTTCCGGTTTGCGAAGTGGTTCGCAAACCTTCTTGTAATTCTGAAACTCAGATATCTATGGTTTGCGAACTGGTTAGCCAACCTACACTGAGTAGAAATATCAATAAGTTCAATATTTCTCTCTTATGATGTTCGAAACATTCCCAAGTGATAAAATCATTTGCATGGAATTTTCAACCACAAATTAATTCATAGAACTAATATTGTTAAGGACCGTTGAACATCTTTGCTAAATCATGTTTCGAGAGTTTTCACAAGAAAATATTGACTCTAAACTTCTTGTTTGTAAATCTACTAGAAGTCATACGACATAGTCTCAATAGATAGAATTGTGAGATAATGAGTAATATAGAATGGTTCAGTCTTCACATACCTGAAATAGAAGTTCTCTAAATGTCTTTGTCGATCTTTAGTCTTCAAGGGTGATGTCTGATACTCAACTTTCAAATTCTAACCTAGTCCGAGACTTGACTTAGTAGACTAGAAATCAAGATATAGTTTTGATCATGAAAACGTGGGGGTACCAAAATACACCACCAACTTTTTCGTAGGAAACCTGTATGGACTAAACTCAAATACAATTTTGAGAGTTCAACTTAATGAATCTTAATAAAGGAATTATATGAAGAGCTTATATCTCTTTCTCTCATAATCAGAAAGTTTACAGAATCAAGTCCGTGAACTTGATTATGTGTGAGAGTACTTGGACGATTTCCAAGATCAATATCATGGAATCAATCAAGTCGTATCCAACAAACAAGGATGGATGTATCTACTTTGATTGATTTAACATACAACCTGTGATATTTCAATTATTAAGATAAACAATATAATGCGGAAAAATAAATAACACATACACCAGAATTTTGTTTACGAGGAAACCGCAAATGCATAAAAACACTGGGACCTAGTCCAGATTTGAACACCAAACTGTATTAAGCCGCTACATACATTAGCCTACTATCACAACTTCGGACTGGAATGTAGTTGAGACCAAATTAAACGGTCACAACAATTCAATTACAGTCGCGCTCCTTACGCCTCTTGAATCCCAGCATTCGCGCAATTGATTCCCTTAGCTAACATCCTTTATAGACTAAGAGTTTCTTCAACTCAATTTGCCTCCCACAGATAATCCTATTTGTGATTTCCGTTCTGATCAAAGATCAAGGTGAGATAGGAAATAGATTGCAATAGACAAAGTCTAGCAAGCCTCAAAATCCGGTCTTATGACTCTGAAGATCATCCTAGATTATTATTCACCTCACAAGTCGAAACTTGTGGAATCACAAAGTCTGAGAGAAACATACTTTGTGATTTTTATTTATCTTATTTGATTGAGCAACTCAACAATCAAAACAAGATCAGGATACACGAAGTATCAAGATAAAGATAGTTGGACCTAGCTTTACGAATCCCTAAGTGAAGTCATTTTAGTCGCTAAACCGTAGAAGGGTTTGAAGGAGAGGACGACTCTAGTTTACAACTAGGATACACAAGAATAGTGTCAGGGATTCAAAGATCCCAGTTTTTAGAGGTTCTCCTTTTATAGAATTTCAAGATCAAGGTTGATTTAGGTTTAAGCTAAGATAGCTTTGGAACCAAGCAATCAATAATCACCGTTAGATGAAAAACTTGACTTGAGATTAACATAGCATAATATGTATTCCGGTTAGGATGGACCGTAACCGAACCGTGTATAATGACTTGTTCATGTAGGTTAGTCAAAACTATCCAATTGAACTATATACTTAACCATTTTTATATAACACGTTAAGACTTTTTATGAATCACACATATGATCAAAAATATCCAGATAGTGTCTTAGAGAGTTGATCAAATGCCGATTATCTCATAGGAATAATTCTGAATGTCTTTGCCATGGTACGTGTACCGGGTATGGACACCCTTAATACAAAAATGAGGTCAGGAACTCATAGATATTTATGGTTTGCATACCGTTTTCGGTATTAAAACCAACTTTGCATACTAGGTATGCGAACCATTCCTGGTTCACGAGTCACAGACTTTTTGTGGTATGGATATCGGGTATGCATACCACAAAGTCGCTGCCGAACTATAGCTACATCGGTACGTGTACTGGGTACATGTACTGCGGCTCCGGACTTATAAAAGTTCTCCCAGTATGTGAACTTGTATGCATAATGTCTTGTTCCATATTAACAGTAGTTATATATCTATCTAATAATCAATTCGAAACATTCCCGAATAACATCAATGACACATATCATTATTCCAGGAAATTTTCAAATTGTTGAATCTTGAATCATAATTTAAGTCATGAAAAATAAATTATTCTTAATCAAATTCATCAAGTATGAACAAATGTTATAAAGCATAAGTAGTCATATTTCGAGAACAATATTTAAGATAAAGTTGACTAGAAATTTCTGTTATGCACGTGCTGTCTAATTTTGTCATGAGACAATGTATCATAGATAGAAAGGTGAAAACTTTGAGAAATAGGTGGTTCAGTCTTCACTTACCTTTTGATATTGAAGTTATCCAAAGCTCTTGTTGATCTTCGCCTTCAAACGGTAGAACACAATGATATCCGATTCTCAACTACAGACTTCTATCCTAATCCGAGACCTGATTAAATGTAGAATAGAAATCAAGATGTAGTTTTGAAAACTAAATTTGAGAACAAGCTTGAGATAGCAACACTTGTGAGTTCAACCGAGCAATGCTCTAAACAGATCAACTAATATTGATAACAAGCTTGAGATAGAAAAATTTGTGGGTTCAACGGAGAAATGTTCTAACAATCTCCCCATTTGTAAATTTTAGTGACAAAACTATTCAATACATACGGATTCAGAAATGAATAAACTTTTCAGCTCAATCCACCATGCTTGATTCAGAAATGATGTAGTCTTGAATCCTTCAAGTTCTTCTAGTGTTCTGCATGTGTTCGTTCTGCACTTTTTTTGTGAAGATCCGTAGTGATAACAACTTCTGAAAATAATTAAAAATTCCTTTATTAGAACTAGTATAACACGCATGCGCGATGCGCCTGCCAACCTGCAGTCATTACGTTACAAAAGCTATAAAACATAGGAGTAACAAATTACAATATTTTTGGTGGAAAATGTTCCTTCGAAAGCAGCTCAATGTATGTGCCAATGTACTAAAAGACCACCAACTAACCTCCATCTAAATGTAATTTTGTTTCTGTACTCCAAAATCAACAGGGGTATCTCTGTTTTGATCCAATGATTCCAATCATTCTCAACATCATTAGCTATGTCCTTCATTACCCACCACACTGATTTTCCTGAGACTACTTTCAATAAAGAATCAAGAACTTTGTCCTGCAATCCGATAAACACCAATTAAATTGTACAAAGTAATCATAACACTTAGCTGGTTTAATCTCCTCCTTAATACTCAATACTTAAATCAGTGAAATGAAAGTGATCGTATGAATTTGGATAATAACCTTTCTTCATAGCCACTCCAAAAAAGCAAAACCCATGATTCACTATGGCATAATTGATTGATGCTAAGTGGTGAGTTTCCGCAGCCTTTGATAAACTCTAGGCAATGACATCATATAGAAGAACAATAATGAAGCTCCATAATAAGTCAATGCATGCACAATTTTTATGATTTAAAAATGATAATATTGGAGAATTTGTTGGCATCCCAACATCGCTAACTCACCTTAATAGTATCTCGCAACTGCAGCTGCTAAAGCATCAAATCCTGTTCTGTAAGCACAGATGAACAGCCACCGCCATCAGCAAATATCCATACCTCTCCGAGTAGCTGGATGAATAAAAGCAAGTAGTTTTTTGACAGTTTATATGATGTCTAATTGACATACACAATGAGTTTATTACTTGGGATCCTTTTCTAGAGCCATGGCGTTTTCAGTTAGAGATGGACAGAAAGCAAGAACGAAGTGCATTTTTAAGATTGAGCTTTGTTTGGCTCTCTCAAGAATTTGGCGCTACTGTAGATCATGAGATCTTTCGTCTGGGTCCAAGTCATGGCAACATTTCGTTTTCCTTTCATTTATCATATCCATTTTCTCTCTGCAATTCGTGGACTTCTACGGAGTTGGTACAGTACTGTGCTCCGTCGATGTTTCTATCAACTCTTGAATTCGAGTTTGCTCTGTGATTCTAGGGCTACGACGGGGAACAAAGACTTGTTTTCCTTCCATTACTACAAAGATGTACTTCCTGGATCAAAAATCAAAAAATAAAACTTTGTTACTCATGTTCTGTGTGGCACAAACATGTATAGCCACTGTCATAGCAAACAGCTTCTCTATATCAGTCAGCTTCAACCATCCATAATTTCAGGACTACAACAAACCCATTAACTCATTACTCATTCCTAAAGATGAACCCGCCTAAATAAAACCCAAAATTTTAGAAGTAAAATTCACAAATAGAATTCAATCTATCTGATTGAAAGTTACTGAGAAGGGAAACGAAAATTATGAATCCCAAAAAAAATAATAGTTGAGTAACCTGAATTTCAATTTTGGTACCCAAATTATATTATTTGAAAATCCGTGACTGGAATTCCCAAATTTAAATGAATTAGGTTATAGGAATTTGACTAACCTGTGATGTTAAGGTCTTATATTTTCGTGGAATGAGAAATGGACATCAATTGCAATGGTTGCTTAAATTGGGAAGGCAAAATTCAAAATTTAGGGAAAAAACATAAGTTGAAAATCGGTGATTAAGGAAAAGAGAAGAAATAAACTAACCTGGATTAAGTCTTATGTTAAGCCTTCGATTTTTCGTAGCCTTCGTTCATCTTTCATGGTGGAGGTGGAGGTGTTTCAGATATCTCTTTCATGGGGAGGTGTTTCAGACGAAAAGAGTTTTGAGACAGAAGACGATAGAGAAAACGAAACTGGTTTTCTATTGTTTAGTCAACTTACGGTATCACCCTTTGTTGCACAGTTTTGATCGAGAAATCAGTGAGGGCAGTTTTGTAAAAGAGGGTGACCACGGTCCATAAATCCCTCTTTTCTTTATATTAGTATATATATATATAAGATAAGATAAGATAAGATAAGATAAGATAAGATAAGATGAGGTAATTATTCTACCCAGTGGTTGTTATACAGAAACATAATATTGTTACCTTCCTCAAAATTCAATTACACCACAATTTTGAAGCAATACTATGATGGTATGTTCTCCCCCTTAATAAATACATACTACTTTTGCAAAATAGGTAAAACCTATAGAAAATAATTCAATCCACATTACACGATGTTCCGTAAAGCCATATGTAATTTAGTAAGATACTACTTAATAATTCTCCATCTTTTTGTCACCAAAATTGGCAAAGGTGAACAATCGGGATAATCATGAATTAATCAAAAGAGTTTCAAGACTAGAGAACATATACCAACCTTTAGTTTAGACGATTTTAACCAAGAAATCTTGGTTTGCGTCAAGGACATAAGGCACAAGCATCTCCTACAATTCCACATCCACTATCCCTACAAAGATATTACCATTAAGCAAAAGTTCAAAAGAACTCTCCCCATTAAATGTCATTCCTGGAAGAACAACATGAACGACCTTACTCTAGTCACAAGAGAAGGATTTTCTTGGACTTTAAATTTATTCGGCAGTTACGAACAAAATAAATTTATATCTATTATTTTTCTCCCTTCTCTCCAATTACGAACAAAGAAGTTAAAAATAACGATCTTAATGTTAGAGGAACTAAGATACAAGATTATTGCGAGAAAAATCATCAACAATAACTATTCTCTACACCAATTACGAACAAGAGAACAATTAGTTCGATACGACTCAACATAAGAATTGTAACTTCTCTATCCATGTACGAACGTAGAGTCATATGTAATTTAGTAAGATATACTACTTAATAATTCTCTCTCTTTTTGTCAACAAAATTGGCAAAGGTGAAAAATCGGGATAATCATGAATTAATCAAAAGAGTTTCAGGACTAGAGAACATATACCAACCTTTAGTTTAGACGATTTCAACCAAGAAATCTCGGTTTGCGTTAAGGAGACATAAGGCACAACCATCTCCTACAATTCCACATCCACTCTCCCTACAAAGATATTACCATTAAGCACAAGTTCAAAAGAACTCCCCCCCCATTAAATGTCATTCCCGGAAGAAAAACATGAGCGACCTTACTATAGTCACAAGAGAAGGATTTTATTGGACTTTAAATTTATTCGCTAGTTACGAACAAAATAAATTTGTATCCAATATTTTTCTATCTTCTCGCCAGTTACGAATAAAGAAGTTAAGAATAACGACCTTAATGTTAGAGGCACTAAGATACTAGATTTTTTCTAAAAAAATCATCAACAATAACTTTTCTCTGCACCAGTTACGAACAAGAGAACAATTAGTGCGATATGACTAAACATAAGAATCGTAACTTCTCTAGCCATGTATGAACGTAGAGATTAAATTTCACCACTTATTCTCTGGCGCTGATGCAATCAAGGAAGTAAGTCAATCCCTAAAGAACATCTTACGGAATCCTGCAGCAGTTTATTCACAAAAGTATAATCGTGGAGAGATCAAAAACTGAAATTCTCAAAATGGTTTACTCCTCTTTTGTAAGAGTGAAAGAGCTTAGCATATGTGAAAATATGAGATATATGTTCTAATCATCAAAGAATGATAGCAAAGAACAAATCTCACAATATAAGCAGTTCTTATGAATTTGACACATTTTAATTTAACATTTTTAATTAATTGAAGAAAAAACTCATTTAGAGCTAAAATATCATCAAAGTCATACAACCATCAAACGAAACAGAAAAAGTTCAAAGAAGTTCTTACAGCCACAACATAAAAATAAAAGAAATAAAACACTCAAACATTGGCTATATTGCGACGATAATTGTCGGCAATCTCAAATATCCCTTCACCAAGATCATGATGAAGTGCCAATGCAAAATTAACCCGTTCCTTAAGACATGCAACCTTTTTACGTAGTTGAGTAATCTCAAGATGAGAGGTAGGTGCAGTGTTTCTTATTTTCTCAAGCTGTCCATGGTCAAAGGTTTCGGGCTTCAAGAGGAGGAACCAAATGGAACGACTCCAAAGTGACTGCAAATCCTGGTAATGAGACAAGAAAAGCCAATGGATTTTCTTACATGACTAACACTGATTATTTGACGGATGATTAGTCCACAAAAATCAATGTTCCTTCCTTGAGAGAGGTAGTAAGCTTGTTCAGCGATAGTCTTGGTCCAAATTTTTACCAATGGTTCTTGATATGAGATTGGCAACAACAAGTTTTCCAACTGCTTTTATACATAAATCAGCATCATGAACATGTAATTTTCTTTCTCTCCAAGCAACAAACTTTCCCATAATAAGGTTAGACACATTTATTGAGAAGGTCGCAGATTCTTAGGTTGGGGAACCTCAAAATCACCATTATATCGTAAATACAATAGTTCAGAAATAACACCATGAGTAACAACAAAAGTTTTATTCTTTACAATGGTGCTGAACATGCAGTTAGGAATATCTGCATTATGCAAATTTCCATAAATCTGACTTGCCATTTCGGAGTGGGAAGTTCCCATACCGCGATGAAAAGACCTCATTCATGAGAGTTCATGAACTCGGGGTGTTACGAACCTTAAGAATATTTGATGCATCATATTTTCTTTCCATAATCATTGTTCAATTACAATACTGATCATTATATGTGACAAAAGCATGCTCATTAACAAAGAGGGTTTGAAGAGTAGCATCAAAATAACATTTGTCATCATTCTCATTGCTTATACCAGTATTTATCCTACCAGAAATTTCTCCATGGTGATTTCTTTTTCTTACTGAAAAAGCGTGGGTCTAACAACCACGCCCAATATTTTTTTAGGCAATCTGTATGGAGAAACTCCAATATAATTCCAAGAGAATCAACTAGACAGTCAGACTCAATTAATGGAAATATATCCAAGAGTTGTATCTTTGTTTCACAATGTAATCAACAAATCAAATAGATAGAAATCCGCGAGCCTGATTATTATGTGAAACAACTTGAACGGTACCAAAGACCAATGTTCAAGTGTCAATCAATTTATATAAACAACCAAAGGTTGGATTATCTAATTGATTGAACTACGCACAACCTGTGATATTTTAATTATATAGAAAATATAATGCGGAAAAGAAATAACACAGACACCAGAAATTTTGTTAACGAGAAAACCGCAAATGCAGAAAAACCCCGTGACCTAGTCCAGATTTGAACACCACACTGTATTAAGCCGCTACATACTCTAGCCTACTACAAGTTGACTTCGGATTAGATTGTAGTTGAGCCGTAACCAATCTCACACAGATCAAGGTACAGTTGCGCTCCTTACGTCTTTGAATCCCAGCAGGACTCTAAACACTTGATTCCCTTAGTTGATCTCACCCACATCTAAGAGTTGCTACGACCCAAAGTCGAAGACTTGATAAACCAATTTGTCTCACATAGAAAAGTCTATTGAATAGATAAATCCGTCTCCCACAGAAATACCTATGAGTTTTGTTCCGTCTTTTGATAAATCAAGGTGAACAGGAAACAATTGATACACCATACTTATATTCCCGAAGAACAGCCTAGTAATATCAATCACCTCACAATAATCTTAATTGTATGGTAGCGAAACAAGATATTGTGGAATCACAAATGATGAGACGAAGATGTTTGTGACTACTTTTTATCTTTCCTATCGGAGAATAAATCTCGAGCAAATCTTAGAGAAGATAGTACTCAATACGATAGAAAATAGCAAGATCAGAACACACAACTACAGAGAAAATAGTTGGGTCTGACGTCACAATCCCAATGAAGTCTTCAAGTCGTTAACTTATAATGGTTTTAGAAAAACCTAAGTTAAAGGCGACTCTAGTCGTAACTAGTATCACATAGGAGTTGTGGGGATTAGGTTTCCCAGTTGCTAGAGTTCTCCTTTATATAGTCTTCAAATCAGGGTTTGCAATCAATGTTACCTTGGTAACAAAGCATTCAATATTCACCGTTAGATGAAAACCCGATTAGACTCAATCTAATATCTTTCAACCGTTAGATCGAACTTACCTTGTTACACACAAATGAAAAGTGACTTCATTTAGATATGGGTAACCGTACCTAAACGTGTACACCTTGTTGGCTCAACAATAGTTAACCGAAGTTAGCCATATGAACACTTTCATATCAACCTTGTTCATCTCAATCACAACTAGTTCTAATGACTCAAATGAAACTAGTTCTGGAGTTGTTCAATTGTTTATATTCTCATAGAAGTATACAAGACACAATTGAAGCAAAATCGATTTTGATTCACTCGAATCCAATCATGAACATTATAGCCACGATTTACAAAAGATTGCATTCCTTATTATATAAATGTATTAGTTCATGAACAAACCGATTTTATAACATAACCTACTCAAGTATGCGGACGTGTACGCATACCTAAGTGGCCGGACTAAGTTTGGGTTCTCCAGTATGCGAACGGGTATGCATACCTTCCAAACTCAGTTAAATCCCGAAACCTTGAGCTTACGCAGTATGCGTACCGGTATGCTTTCTAAGTTCCCGAACTTCCATTAAACCAACCAGTACGCATACGGGTATGCATACTATGGTTCCCGGACTTGGAATAACTTGCAACAGTTAGCATACAAGTACGGATACTGTGCTATATCCAATTATGGTTATTTGTTCTAAACTCTCAGTTCAATCATTGAAACATTCTTAGAAGACGGGAATAGATGTCTCACACAAACTATTAGCTTCAAAGCAATTTTCAAGTGATCGAATGATCAATACGAAACATTGCGAGTCTACATCAAATGACTGTCTCACACAAATCATGTAAGATGTTACCAGACAATTTTCACATCATCTTTTGACTTTCGTCAAGAATATAAGATGAACTTGGTTAAAGCGAAAGCTTACGAACACATATTTCGATAAATATGTAAGCGAGTTAAACTCAACTCGAAAATATCAAATTTGTATACTCGAAGTCTATATAGCTATACGACTTTTGTCTCAAGTATGAGATAGAGTAGATAGACTTTTGAGTGATAGATGAGTTCAAGTCTCCACATACCTTTTGTTGATGAAGTTCCACAAGCTCACCTTAGTAGTTCTCCGTCTTCAATCGATGAACGCCGTGAAGTCTAAAGCTCAATTACACTTTTTATCCTAATCTGAGACTTAGCTATAAATAAACTAGAAATCAAGACTTATAGTTTTGGCAACTAAACTTGACAAACAAGCTTGAGATAGCAAATCTTGCGAGTTCGATCGAGCAATGCTCTAACAATCTCCCCTTTGTCAATTTTAGTGACAAAACTATCAATACATATGGATTACAAAATAAATAAACTTTGTAGCTTCTCATCCAAATGCTTGATTTCCTTGGTTCTTCAATATTACTCGAAATCTTCATCACTTCCAAGTACTCTAGTGATTCTGAACGTGTTCAACTCAGCATCATAGTTGTTGAAGATCCGTAGCTATAACAATGTATAAAAACAAGATGTTTTCGTATTGTTATACAGTGGCATAGTATTATTACACAACATCAAAGTCCAATTGCATCACAAATTTGACAACAATACTATGGTGATATGTATCATTCCCCCTTAGTCAATACTTCATCTCACAATGAAAACCACTCCCCCTTACATAATGATCCATAAACCATATGTATTTGTAGTGTGAACTACACATTAATTCCCCCCCTTTTTGTCAATATAAATTGGCAAAGGTACGAAAACTAGTGGGATCATAATGAAATTCTCATAAAGATACTTCATGACTAAAAGAGAACATATCAACTTTGTTTTGATGATTTCACATAGTCGAAACTTAGTGTATTCATCAAGGATTTTATAAAGATACAAGATAACTCCTACAATATCCCACAACCGCACTCCCTACAAAGATTTGGCAATTAAGCACAAGTTCAATAAAGAACTCTCCCCCTAAAATGTCATTCCCGAAAGAACAACAAGAGCGATCTTACTTTTACAAGAAAAGAAAATTTCTTTGGACATTAACAAATTACATGAAACATGAATTTATATCCAGAAACTCAATTAAATTAACCACTAGAGAACCCATGATTAATTTAATCGGAAATGCTCAACATAAGAGAACTTACGCAGGCTGCACAATACTTACACAAAGAAGTGGATCGAGAAAGATCAATATCAGCGAATATACAAAGATTCATTCTATTTTCATCAATATTTGCATAATGATTTCATAGACTTAATCTTTGTTATCAAAAGTTCATTCTATCTTCCATCAATATTTGTATAATGACATATAATAGACTTAACTTTTGACATATATGGGACAATTATAGTTCACAGACGCAAACACACATATCCCATAATAATTTTTGCAATATATAAAACCAATAGATTAATACTGCAAAATCATCTTCCAAATAAACTTTAGAATTTAAATAAATAAATCTAAAAACATTGCAAGATGAAAATCGTTGGCAATAGCTACGTGTACTCACAATAATTGCTATTCCAAACCCTAGTTATCCTTCTGTTGATGGTGGTTTTTAGATTAGGGTTAAAATCGTAAAACCTTGCATCTGATGTGACATCACTCTGCAAGGAAACAGAGCCACGTGTGCTAACCTCTCCACTGGAATATTTATAGAGCCGATCAATATACTTACATGAAATTTATCTAGACTGGCGAATCCCATATGTTCTGTAAATTTCGGCGCCTCGCGTATATTCACTTAATATAAGTTCCTCTGAATGCCTTCTATGCTATGTTCTTCGGCTGAACTCTTAATGTTGATATGGCATGACGATTTGTGTTCACTCGCAGCAGAGTAGCACGAATCTCCAAGTATCAAGAATAAGATTTTTGCATAAGGTATTCAATCAGAAAAGCATGCTACTCTCTGGCAACGAACTTAAAAGAGCTTTGTGTCGACAAATAGAATTCAGTAAATCGTCCCGACTAACTTGCAGAAGTTAGGGTTTCACGCCTCGCGCAATGTACCAGACCTTGCTTGTAAAAATTAAGCCTAAGTAATTAATCCGCCATGGATTAGCAGGTGTAGAACCTCGCCTTAATAAGAAAACGAGGAGCCGCAAAGCAAAAGAGAGGCGTGGCTATGCCGTAGGCCAGATAGCGCCATTAGCCACGCCCCGACCCTATTTTTCTCGACCAGTCAGGTCGCTTTAAACTCGCCACACGCACACAAGTTGTGGCTGGGCCCATGCTTGTCGGCCCCACTTCTAATCGACCAATCAGAATGCGCCAAAGCCGCCACACTCTCACCAGAAGTGTGGTCGCGCCTTGTGTTTGGCCGGCCCTCTTTTTGTGGCCAATCAAGTTGCTCTAAACTTGCCACCATACGTTAAAGGCCAAACACACCCTGCCGCGCCACCATGCTAAACTGACAAGCCAAACGCGCCCTACCACAACAATATATTGGTCGGCATGCCAACATGCCACTCTACCGCAGTAGCATGCCAACACGCCACTCTACCGCGGCAACTTCGCAACATGCCAACTTCACAACATGATACCTCGCAAACATGCCACTTCGTGGCAACCTTCCATAAATAGCCACCCACGGCAATTCCTACTCCTATGGCCGTTTCCACACTATGACCTTGCCATAGTTCCTTTGGCATAGCCATGGCGCCGTTTGCACAAAAGTAGCGCCATGCCGCAGCCGCATGCCACGTGCACTAATTAGGGTTTCGACATGCCAAACCCTAATTCGGGAAAATTGCAACCAAATCCAAATAGTGTTTCCTGGAGCAATGGGATTGGCGTGGCAACAGGGCCAATGTTGTCACGCCACATGTGGGTCCGACTCCACGGCACCTTGGACACGCCAAGCCCTAATTCTTCCACGGCGAATTCTTCCACGGCACCTTGGCCACGCCAAGCCCTAATTCTTCCACGGCGCCAAACCCTAACTTTGGTCACTGAGCCAATTTTTTAGCTTTGGCCATACCGCAACATCACCGGCATACCGCTATTCCACGGCTACGCCATTGGCATGCCGCTATGCCATGGCTACGCCACTGACATGCCATTAGCATGTGGCTGACGCCACTTCGCTATACAAAAAGATGTGGCCATAATCAATGGCCATCCTTCTTCATGAGATGCAATCTCAGCCATCCAAGTTCGCTATCGAACTGATGGACTTGTGACAACTTTTAGGCGACCAACCGCCTAAACCCAACGACCATGGCTACGCCAGGCGCCACTTGCACCATCGTGCCAGTGGCATGCACAAGTCATGCCGCAATGCCACTGCGCCATTGTCATGCGCCAACACAAGGTAACCATAATGAACGGCTACCCTTATTCGTAAGATGCGATCTCGGCCATCGAAGTTCGCCACCAAACCGGTAAGTTCGCGACAAGTTTTAGGCGACTATCCAAAATGAGCCTAGCATCACATGCTATTTACCTGCGGCAAGCCTCTCGATTTTAACTTGCCACACGTAGCAAAGTGCTACATGTTTTCCACGAAAACACTCGAGACATCAAAATATGTCATAAACTGGGGGATGCTCATCAGGGTATTGGTCTGGCGGTTTACAGCGTGCGGCGTGCAATGTGCCCGTTACAAGAAAGTGTCATGAAGTGGGATAATTAGTGGTGGTTAAAAGTAACGGTGTAAACAATTCATTTCCTTTATCATGGAAGCGTAATGACTGGCGGTTACACGAATTTACTTCCATCATCATGGAAGCATAACGTCTAACAGTTACATGTTACTCTTTTCTTCCACCACTCAATCGTTTCCACTTCCTACGAGACCAGGGTACGTTTCACTATGACTTGTATAAATAGGTCTCACCTATTTCCACCAAACAACAGGTTTTGGTCAGGAGAACAATACAACATCCAGAAATCATCTGATAGATTTTTCATCCAACTAGCCAGTTCAACTTTCTGATACAAGTCACAAAACGCCCACACTTCCAGAATCAACTATTCTGGTCTCAACACTTTCTTCGCTTCCCTCCATAAGACCAACCCTTCTCCTTAACTTTGTGACCGAAGCAAGCCTGGAACGGCCATTTCTTGGTTTTAAGCCAGGATTGTACAGATTTATCTCTCGAATCAAAAGTACTCCCGTGCAGTACATTGTTTAGGGTTTAGATTCGCTTCTCACCTACACACACCCAAAATTACCAAAATCAGCAGAAGCGGTTTTCACCCACAAACAATTGGCGACCATAGTGGGAGATTAATCTCTCGGTTGCAATATCAATTTTCAATTCCCAATTTCACTTTTTCGACCCCAATTTTCAGAAGATGGTCGGTCTTAGAGCTGAGTCCATGATCCCAAATTTCGCTCAGACTCTGGAGAATGACAATGTTTCCTTTCCCAACACGACACCTAATGGCACAACCGATGGAGAAATTCCAAGGTTGGCCGAGTTGGCACGGGTTCAGGCGATCCACGCAAGGAACATGGACCTGATGAAGGAAGCGATCAACAGCATACTCAACTTTATTATCAGCCTGATATCGGATCTGAATGATTCGCCCATCCCGGAAACTCCAAGACTGGGGACTGACGTCTCGGATGATCGCTCTCAAATTAGCAGCTTCACCACTAATCAGAAACCGGTAAACCAGGAGGCAGCTGCGTTGGTGGAAAGCTTATGTGAACTTCTACACCTTTCAAAAGACCAGCGAGCAGAAACATTTGCTGATATCAATCAAATAGCCCTAGACGCGTGTTTGGTTCCTTTATGCTCGGAGACTCCAAGAATATCAGAGATGTCCGTCAATAATATTACATTTACTGAAGACGACATGATGGAAGAAGAGGGGCATAACCGGGCTCTACACGTCACTGCTCGCATCAAGGATTTGGAGTTCAAAAGGGCCCTCATCGACACAGGGACGTCCTCCAATGTTATTACTCTCAGAACTCTCAGGATAGCCAAGGTTCGGCCAAGCAAAATTGTACGACAGTCTACCATGATGACAGATTTCGAAGGCAACCTAACCAACACGTATGGATACATCAACCTGAATCTGTCGGTAGGACCAATCCAGTCGAAGGTAAAGTTTGAGGTAATCGAAAAGGAGCCAGACTACCACATGATACTGGGGAGACCGTGGCTCCATGACAACATGATCATGCTCTCCCTCCAAAAGAAAAGCACGCTAATTTCCCCTCATCAAACGGAAATACAACTCACACTCATACCAAGAGGGAGCGGGCTTTTATTGCAAGTCGTGACGAAAAAGGGAGAACCGTTTATCGACGCCGCTGTTAGCAATTAGCAGGGGAGACTACCACCCAATCTCTCCGCCCAATGGAATGCAATCACAACAGCAATCCACAATAGGAAGTGCCGGATGCACTACGACAACTGCAGGACGGAACCAACTCCACCATCGGGACGAGAGACTAGAGGAGCCAGAGGAAGTCAACATCCTCTTGCCACTCTTGATTTAATGGAAAGACAAAATGTTCACGTAAGGCTCAGACAGACATGACTACATCTTAGAAAGAGATACCTATCTTCCTCAAGACACTAACGGAGCGGCTACCACAAGAGTCACGTCAACCCCAGATAGAGCCGACAAAGGAATACTTTTAACATCCTACGCAAGCACTTCAGCAAGACGCGCATTTATAGATGAAGAGGCTCGTGTTGCTCCTGAACGCCCAGTAGAAAAGAATCAGCAATCCAATTCCATCACACGTGAAGATCAGGAATGATTTCTCCAAAATCGAGGCAAAGAAAATCAGCAACCCTCCCGAGTTCACGGAGGCCCTCTTCCCGAAGCTGCATAATTTCTGGGGACTCCGTCCACAAAATCGTGCAGTCTATGATGAAATATTTATGTGAGTTTCTCGTATTTCTCCAAGGTGCAGCATCAAGACATATCTCGCAGCCCCAACCGCACTTATCGGGAAAGCGATTATTTCCGGCCAAATGGGCCGTTCACAAACCCCAACCTCTCTTGGGAAGCACGATTGATAGATGAAACTAGGGACTCCTAACCACTGTTCACTTGAAGTATGTCGAGTTTGACAGCACGCTGATTGACGCAGCCTCCAACTTCGATATTGTAACCGACAAGACTCTATTTGCAAGGGGAAATCAAACAGAAGAAGCGTATTCTTTCCCATGGGGAGAAAATCACGATTTTGCCGACCAACACTATTTGTGTGCCGTCTTCCCATATGTCATATCGTCTCAACCCGTTTTTCGAAGTCAAGGTTTAATGGCACCCTCACTGGAGTTCTCTCCAGGAGTCGCTTCTACTTTTCGCTCCAGAAACCGCGTCGCTTCAACGTTGCGCTCCAGGAGCCGTTTCAACGTTCTTTCTAGAAGCCGCTCCGCTCCAACATTTCGCTCCAGGATCCGCTTTAACGTCTCACCTCCAGAAGCCGCTCCCTTCAACCTTTCTCTCCAAGAGCCGCTTTGCTTCAAAGTTTTCTCCAGAAGTCGACACTCCTCCCTGTCAAGGATCGTGATCGCAGCCAGCCAAGGTTCATAATTTTGGCCACCTTCTATCTCATCCCTCCAAAGCTTGTGGTCGTGGGCAGTTTTACTCTCTTACACATCCAGCCAATTCCTTTGCTCTCATGGACGCCCATGCAATTCCAGACGACCTATTTTGTTTCCACGACAATGTAGTCTCTTATGATCACAACTGCTGCCAAGAACCGTTGATGCTCTTGTTACCAACCAGAGCTTCACAATAGCAACAACCGCTACAAGGGTAATCCGTACTTCTCCATATTTTAGTTTCACATGGAAGAAGTAATAGAATCACCAGTAAGGATGCAAGATGGCGATATCTTTATCATGGACAACCCACCGACCATACAAGATGGAAACATGTAAACCACACTTGGGGACTGAGGATTTACAAGAATTCCCTTCACTGTCAAAGCTGAGAAGACGCGGTCAACCAAAAGTCGTAGCCACGACGAGGTCATCTACTCTTCAAAGGTGTAGCGTAATAATATCATCACCTCTCTGCCCAGAAGGCGTGTGCAACACTTTACGAGGCCCACGATGGATCCCAAGCCTACTCAGAGGAAACAACTTCAGTAACCAAAGAGGAGTGCGACTGGGAACTGCTCATCGCGGTCCATACCCGACAACAATCAAAGCATTCATGAGATAACTCTAGAGACGCGGCTGAAACATTTTTCTTGAAGAGACAGAGGGAGCCATGATTAACTACATAAATCTCTTACTGCTACCCCTTCGTTATCCAGAATTTTCGTCCATGAGATGATTCCAAAAATCCCAGCATCACATCCAGAAGAGTAAAATAAGCTTGTATCAAATCCCATAAGCATGGATTCAAGGCGATGCAATTAAAGTAGGCTACAGTCGGGGACTGAAGCCTCCTTCAGAGGTTTGAACGCAGTCACCACCTTACCAGTGAATGCAGTAGAAGCACATCTTCCACGAGAAAATAGGCTCGGGATAATTACACATGGGGACTACCAACATGGGATGCTTATCACTCCCCTCAACCATGTTATTTCTGATTTCAACATCATCACTGTTGAAGTTTTTACGAGCCGCATGAATTCCTCAACATGAAGCCGTACGCGTACATCAAAGAATCCAAAACCACGCCACAGAGATACATTCACATATCCGGCCACGCCATTGGATCTAACAGAAGTATAACTAGGGACTGCTCACCGCATCCCATTCCATACAACAGTTCAAAAGTTGGTTCAAAGGATGTCGCTTGGAACGAAGATCTTGAAGACTTGATAACAACACATCGGAAACAGAACACTCTCAGCTCGTCTATTTCACCCAATGGCTCCAGAGGATTTCGGCCATGCAAGAATCCACAGCATATCATCATCGCAATCAGAAAGTCCAGGCACCAGATAGCCTAAAGTCAAGGATGGACCAACAACGCAACCACAATCTCTAAGATTAGCCCTGGCATGATCATTTCCGAGCATATATTTCATCCATCTATCCCAAGATCGTAATGGAGTTTGGTAAATTTTGAAATCCACTAGAGAGATTAGACACTCATTCTTCTGGAGTCAGAGCCTTATTACACATTCTGGAGAAGATCGATGGTACTGTTGGGTGGATACATGCGAGAGCACCTACCTTGAGTTCTCCTGGCTTGCCTTGCCGTTGATTATAACTATTGGAGATTGATTTGTTACCATTAATGCTCGCTCTACTTGTAACACCCCGAGTTCCGGACCAGGGTCAAACCCATATGGAGATCCGAACTCGAAGCGTTACTGGTCGAAACGAGACTTATGCATTTTTTTTTTTTTTTTTTTTATTTGTTACATCAAACATAATTGAACTTTATATAACATGAATTGAAGCATATAAATCCGGAATTATCTTTAACAACTTTTTCAACCAAACATGTTATTTCAAACTATGTTTCAAGCAATACAATAAAACAATTCAATCACTAAGCTAATCATTCCTAGCTTTATTGCGCCACTCGATAAATCTGCAAGGATGTCAATTGGGGTGAGATGACAGCTCAATAGAATGTACCCCTATTCTCTAAAGATGCGAAAACAAAATCATTTTATCAAGGAATAACATACCATAAGAAATACAGTGCAACTTCAACGAATATATTCAACAACAACGTTAACTCACAAATATTATTTTCATGAAATCATCTAATTCATTTGTTCAAACGTGAATTCAAAATACCACTATTGTTTCTAACAAATTATTTAATTAACATTTCAAATAAGACTTCACAATAATCCATCAACAAAACATCCAATTTATTTGTTCAACCATGAGTTCACAATACCAATATTATTGCCAACAAATCATCCATTTAGGATTCAACACACCAATTAACATTATCAATAATGTTTCCAACAACCCATCCTTTTAAGTCTCAAAACATGAGTTACATATCAATATTGTCACCAACAAACCATGAGTTTACAATACCAAAATGATTGTCAACAAGTCATTCATCAATGGTTCAACACATCCATTCAAGTATTAATATCGTCACAGAGAAACCATGAGTTCACAACATTTATATTATTATCAACAAAACCATTTATCAAATCATCCATTTAGGATTCAACTCATCAATTCACAACAACAATATTGTTTTCAACAATTCATCCATTTGAATTTCACAAATGAGTTCATAACACCGATTATGTTTCCAATAACTCATGTAATTTAGATTTTGAACACATTATTCACATATTTATATATCACCTCAAACCATAAGTTCACGGTACGAAAACCTTGGTTCGTACACCCACCTATCGTTTATCGGCACGGACAACCTCCATCGATGGTCAGGAACAAAAGTTCCTATGGGGATCATACCGATTTGCTCTCGGGGATCATTACCCGTTTCATTCACAGTACGAAAACATTGGTTCGTACACCACCTATCGTTTACCGGCACGGACAGCCGCCATCGATGGTCGGGAAACATAAGTTCCCATGGGGATCATTACCCATTTAACTCTCGGAGATCATTACCCGCCGTTAACATGAAACATGTTCCATATAGCGGTAAAACGTGAACTCATTTCCTTTTATAAATCATTTTCACAAACAACACAAGCAACTATGGCTTAACAACATGAATTTCTTTCAAGCATTTAATCAAACACCCTAACTGCAACCACATTACATTATATGTTTCATGGTGATAACTTTATATGATTATCCTCCAATTTTACAGGAACATTCTTGACACATTATTATATAACATATCCAAAATTCACACCAAACAACGGTTCAAAAAAAAGATATTTGTTTAATATGATCATTCTAAAAACTAGGCAGATAACATCATATTATCATATTATTCACAGTAAATTCATATTAATATCAAATTGAGCAATTCCAAAACAAAATGAAAGATAAGATATTTATCTACAACTTTCGTTAAGACTTCAAGTCATTTCAACATCATTAAGACTACCTACGAACATCAAAAACACAGCAAAGTGAATCTGTCCTGAAATTTCAGAAACATCACTCAAATTCAAACAAAGTTTCAACGGTGAATATACGGTGGAATACTCTCAAATTTTAACTAGAGATACCCAATCATGTTATGTACCAATAATAGAAGTCCAATCATCAATAATATGCATCAAATTAAATAGACAAATTTCAGAACCCTAATGATATAAAAATAAACAAAATGGAAATCAAAGTATAACAAAGAAACACAAAGAGAAAGGGGATTAAACATTCTACCTCAATTGGATACAATATCCTCTATATTCTCCATAGAATTCTCCTCTAAAACCATGCTTCATCTTCTTCTCTTTATCTTTCTCATACTCTCTAGTTTTTGGTTTAAAACTCTTTATTTTCTTTTTCTCCCTGTTTTCTTTATATGTTATACACCAATGCCAAAATTAATACCATTCCTAGTAATAATAATACTCCATATTTGTTACTATATAATTTAATTTCATATATTTAATTAATTTTTTAATTGTCTCTTCATTTTTCTCTTAATTATATTATCTTTTATTTACTTATTAAAACTAAAATTAGGTGACTATTTACAACCATAACATGTAGCTTTTCTAGTTCAAACAACCCATTAGGCTAAGGCATAGGAAACAACAATCTAAACCACATGGTTAACTAATTTGGGTACAACCCGACCCGAAACCGCAATTAAAAATACAGGGTATTACACTACCACCGCTAAAAAATGACGAAGAGGAGCCAGATGCTGCAGATGAAAGCACGGAGCCGGACGAACAACAAAAATAGAAGAGGGTTGATACCCCTTTTCACACGAACGCAGTTTCTAGAGTTTGAACAGAATAAGGATTCCTTATTGCTCCATGAACGGGAATAGATGACTAGGCGCACCACACTCATGCTCCATAGCCGAACAAGTAGTGTGACAATATCTCCGCTTCATGACCGAACCAGCAGCGCGCCAGCACGAGGAACACCAATCGCTCAACCTACAAACGCTCCATGGCTTCAGAACTTCGTGGTCAAGCCAACTCTCCATGGATCCAGCACTCCGTGGTTAAGTTAGCGCCAATGCTCCAGCATTCCGGGATCCAGCCAACAAGCCTTCCAAGTGCCATTTCCACCGTTCCACGGACTGAAGCCATCAGCGCCACCATCACCATTTGAAGCCAAAGTTCCAGCGCTATTATCACCATTTGGTAGCCAAAGTTCCAGCGCCATATTTTCACCATTCCATGGACTGAAGCCAGTTTCCACCATTCCATGGACTGAAGCCAGTTTCCACCATTCCCTGACCTAGATAGCGCCATCTTAGTCTTTCAAAATAGCGCCATCTCCACCAGCCAAGGAAGCGCCATCTTGGCCGTTCAAAGCAGCGTCATCTACCGTTCCACGAATCAGGAGCCAGCCGTGCCATCTATGCTTCTCTGTGATCTAGCCAGCCAAGTGCCATCCATCGCTTCACGGACCTAGCCAACACCACCGCTCCACGGACCTAGCCAACAGTGATGCTCCGCGGATCTAACCAGCAACACCATTCCATGGATGTAGCCAAGCAAGCAGCGCCGTCCATCATTCATCCATCATTCAAAGCCAACAATGCCATCTACCTTTCCTAGCCGGCTAACAATGTTCGCCGTTCCGCGGACCAAGTCGCAGTACCACCTCTGCCAGTTAGTAGCCAAAGTCGCAGTGCTGAGGCTAGCACCCCATGGCCAAACCAAATTTATGCGAAACCGCCGATGCAAGGATCGCAGATTCTTTGTGCCTCCTGACAAAGGTTAGCCAAATCTTCCTGACAATCACTTCATGACTTGTTCTTTCGATTTTATCCTCGTTTGTCACCATTTCATGCTTACCCCGCAACAATGCCACTGTTCCGAGCTAAGCAGGGGACTTAATGTTGATGGTGCTTTTTAGATTAGGGTTAAAATCGTAAAACCTTGCATCTGATGTGACGTCACTCGGCAAGGAAACAGAGCCACGTGTGCTAACCTCTCCACTGGCATATTTATTGAGCCGCTCAATAAACTTACATGAAATTTATCCAGACTGGCGAATCCCAGGATGTTACAGAAATTTCGGCGCCTCGCGTATATTCACTTAATATAAGTTCCTCTGAATACCTTCTATGCTATGTTCTCCGGCTGAACTCTTAATGTTGATATGGCATGACGATTTGTGTTCACTCGCATCAGAGTAGCACGAATCTCCAAGTATCAAGAATAAGACTTTTGCATAAGATATTCAATTAGAAAAGCATGTTGCTCTCTGGCAATGAACTTAAAAGAGCTCTGTGTCGATACATAAAATTCAGTCAATCGTCCCGACTAACTTGCAAAAATTAGGGTTTCGCGCTTGCGCAATGTACCAGACCTTGCTTGTCAAAATTAAGCCTAAGTAATTAATCCTCCATGGATTATCAGGTACAGAACCTCGCCCAGAATAAGAAAACAGGGAGCCGCAGCAGTAAAGAGAGGCGTGGCTATGCCTTAGGCCAGCTAGCGCTATTAGCCACGCCCCGACCCTATTTCTCTCGACCAATCAGGTCGCTTTAAACTCGCCACACGCACAAAAGTTGTGGATGGGCCCATACTTGCCGGCCCCACTTCTAATCGACCAATCAGAACGCGCCAAAGCCGCCATACTCTCACCAGAAGTGTGGTCGCGCCTTGTGTTTGGCCGGGCCCCTTTTTTTGGCCAATCAAGTTGCTTTAAACTTGCCACCATACGTTAAAGGCCAAACACACCCTACCGCGCCACCTTGCTAAACTGACAAGCCAAACGTGCCCTACCACAACAATATATTGGTCGGCATGCCAACATGCCACTCTACCGCGGTAGCATGCCAACACGCCACTCTACCGCGACAACTTCGCAACATTCCAACTTCACAACATGCTACCTCGCAAACATGCCACTTCGTGGCAACCTGCCATAAATAGCCACCCACGGCAATTCCTACTCCTATGGTCGTTTCCACACTATGGCTTTGCTGTAGTTCCTTTGGCATAGCCATGGCGCCGTTTGCACAAAAATAGCGCCACGTTGCAGCCGCATGCCACGTGCACTAATTAGGGTTTCGACATGCCAAACCCTAATTCGGGCAAATTGCAACCAAAGCCAACTAGCATTTCCTGGAGCAATGGGATTGGCGTGGCAACAGGGCCAATGTTGCCACGCCACATGTGGGTTCGAATCCACGGCACCTTGGCCACGCCAAGCCTTAATTCTTCCACGGAGAATTCTTCCACGACCACTTGGCCACGCCAAGCCCTAATTCTTCCACGACACCTTGGCCACGCCAAGCCCTAATTCTTCCACGGCACCTTGGCCATGCCAAGCCCTAATTCTTAAACGGCTAATTCTTCCACGAAGAATTCTTCCACGTCGCCAAACCCTAACTTTGGCCACTAAGCCAATTTTTTAGCTTTGGCCATACCGTAACATCACCGGCATACCGCTATGCCATGGCTATGCCACTGGCATGCCATTAGCATGTGGCTGACGCCACCTCACTATACAACAAGATGTGGCCATAATCAATGGCCATCCTTTTTCATGAGATGCAATCTCAGCCATCCAAGTTCGCTACCGAACTGATGAACTTGTGGCAACTCTTAGGTGACCAACCGCCTAAACCCAACGACCATGGCTGCGCCAGGCACCACTGGCATGCACAAGTCATGCCGCAATACCACTGCGCCATTGTCAGGCGCCAACATAAGGTAGCCACAATCAACGGCTACCCTTATTCATAAGATGTGATCTCGGCCATCGAAGTTCGCCACAAAACCGGTAAGCTCGCGACAAGTTTTAGGCGACTAGCCAAAACGAGCCTAGCATCACATGTTATTTACTTGCGACAAGCCTCTCGATTTTAACTTGCCACACTTATCAAAGTGCTACATGTTTTCCACGAAAACACTTGAGACATCAAAATATGTCATAAACTGGGGGATGCTCATCAGGGTATTGGTCTGGCGGTTTACAGCGTGCGGCGTGCAATGCGCCCGTTACAAGAAAGTGTCATGAAGTGGGATAATTAGTGGTGGTGAAAAGTAACGGTGTAAACAATTCATTTCCTTCATCATGGAAGTGTAATGACTAGCGGTTACACGAATTCACTTCCCTCATCATGGAAGCATAACGTCTAACAGTTACACGTTACTCTTTTATTCAACCACTCAATCGTTTCCACTTCCTACGAGACCAGGGTACGTTTCACTATGACTTGTATAAATAGGTCTGTAATTGCAGGAAATCCTACAATACACACCTCACAAGAATTCGTAATATTCAACACATCTTTAAGATCAACAATCCATCTCTTTATTAATTGAGTTAGAAATTTTACAAGAAGGAAATTAAATCAAGAATATAATTACTACTCTAGACTTTCTCTCTCCTCTAAACTTTCTCTCCACTCTAAAAAGATCTCTCTCTCCTTTCTTAAGCCTGTTCGGCTCTTTATATAGGACATTACATAGTGGACGACAAACTAAAGTCATCCTTTATTTTCGGATCTGACTTGCGACACTCTCGCAAGTATTCAAATGTTAAATCTCGCAACACTTCTAAATCTCGCTAGGTATTCATATCTTTCTCGTGTTCATGCTGTCGTCATCCGTTGCGTCATTTATATTACCCATCTGCGATATCTTCGCAATGTGTCGTTTATGGATTTCGCAAGGGACTTGGTGTTGCGATATTCTGATCCTACATCACCATAAAGAAAAGTAAAGAAGCACTACAAGATCAAGTTCAAGATCAGTTAGAGAATAAAAAAAAAATAGAAAGAAAAAAAAAATGATAAGAAAAAATAAATAAAAAATAATAAGATAAAAGGAAAGAAAAAAAAGAAATCAAAATGCCACCTTTGAATGCTAGTGTGGAGAAGATATGGGAAGCTATAATCCTAATGGAAAACATACCCGCACCATGGAACATGGGGAGTGAACCACCTCCAAGCTACAAAAGTAATGAATTTTGCTCTTATCATCATTTCCATGGACATACAACAAATGACTCAAAATATAAAGAGAATCATTCTCGGGATGATAGATCGGGGAAAATTAAATCACTTTCTAGTAGGACAAACGCAAACTCAAGCATTACCACCTCCTCCAGATATTCGCAAAGAATCTATTTTGTAACTCTATCGTACACTCATACAAGACGATTGAAGATTTTCACGGTAACACTCTCAGCAGGGTTTTCGCAAGAGATGCCGATGATAGAGAAATAATGAACATTGCGAAGACATCGCCACTGGAAGAATGGCAAAAGCAGACTATCTCTTTTACCGCAAAAGAAGTACCTGAGGGTGGAGAAATGCACGACAACCCATTAGTGGTAAGATTGGAGATTAACCCAAAACCTAGCGAGGATGAAGATGGTGACGCTGAGAATTCATGGGCAATCAACAAAATTTTGATCGATACTGGAAGTTCTGTGAATATCCTTTTTCATCACACTTATAAAGCTATGGGAGGGAAAGATGAAGATCTAATACCTTTAACTTACAAAATCTATGGTTTTAACGGTACTGCAAATAAGCCTAAAGGAGAAGCTTATATGCGAATTCCACTGAAAGGGTTATCCTCTGAAATTTTATTCTGTGTAGTTGATGTGGAATCACAATACAATGCATTGATTGGACGACCTTGGATACATGAGATTTTAGGTGTGGCATCGACTTTCCATCAATGTATCAAGTTCCCTCATCCCACTGGTATTGGCATCATAAAAGGAGATTGGGTTGAAGGAAAGAAGTGTTATGAAATTGATATAGAATTTTGCGAAGAAAGAGCTGCGAAGAAGAAGAATTGGAAACACAACATCAAAGAAAAACAAAAAGGTGAAAGATTGATGGTAGATGTAATAGAACAGAGAGAAGAAAAAATGATGCGAAACCAATATATGATGAAGATAAGAAGTGGCGAAGGCTTCGCAACAGACAAGAAAATGACAGAAAAATTCAAATATGCAGAGGCATAAAGTAGCAGAAGTAAGAGACTTAAAGAATGAATGTACTTGTTGACTGCCGAAGTAGAAATTGGGAGGTGAAAGAAAAATGTATGATTGGTTTGATCTTCAAAAAAAAAAAAAAAAAAAAAATTGATTATGAAAAATTTTCTTATGAATAACAGAGATGAGATTGCGAAAGAGAGCTGATATGCAGAAGAAGAAAATATATTTTATGAATGATAAAGATGAGATTGCGAAATTACAAAAGAACTTATATGCAGAAGAATCAACAAAATAATCAGACAGAGGCGAACCAACTATGGCGTACACCCTAGTTCGCGAAATCAAAATTTCGCAAGAGGCAAGTGTAAGACCTAAAGTGCGTCATAGAAGGGGGTACCTATTGCATGGCTCATGGAAAAGGTTACACCGCCCCTGGAACCTAAGTCATGGAGAATTGGGGTCAATAAAGCCCATCCAGGAGAGGTACCTTGGATTTTCAATCTAAGCTTATGACTTAGATTGGACGACCGAGGGTCTCTTCTAAGGAGTCAACATTTGACCAAGGCGCCGAGGTACACGGTTGATCCAAGAGTGCCTGGGGCATTTGAAGTGTCTCGGCCATTCTTGGCAAGTCTTGGCTTATCTTTGCACTCGGCCCGAAGAAAACTCCACTTAGGGTGCCGTCTCGTAACCATAAGCCCTATAGGAAAAAGGGATAAGAGGATGCGAAAACAACTGGTTGTTGTTAAGACCGGATGGGAGGATCTAGCCTTGTATGGCAGAAGTACGCCTCCTTGAAGGGGCAACCAGGGGGAAGATAATGGCTACACCCTCCATTAGGGAGCTGATAAGTGTCTTAAGACGCAAATGTCATGAGGCTTTATTTTCGCAAGGAAATTTAGGCTTGTCATATTTGTGCGACAATCCTGAAGAGGCAATAATACAAAAGACAAAGATAAGACGAGATCAACGGGTCAGTACATGAAAGTGTAAGGACGTCCTGCGATTTTGTCGCAAGACGGCAATGTCATGGGGCTTTATTTTCGCAAGAATTTTTAGGCCTGTCATATTGTCGCAACAAAAATTTCAAAGAAAAAGTTAAGGCAAGATCAATGGGTTTTTTCATGCAAATGCAAAGACGTCCTGCGATTTTGTCGCAATGACAAGAAGTGGCGCAATAAGACCTTTAACTAGGAAGGCAAAATAAGACCACATAAGAGAAAAGAAAAAAGGAAATCTTGGAAGAAACCAAGATTTCCTTACTTGCGAAAATTCAGCAGAAACAGCTGCGAGATTGAGGCATGAATACATATCACTATTCGAAAGTAACTTGCTTAATCTCTCATTTGAATGCAAATAACAGAGGCAAGTATGGGAATGTATAGAATAAAAACATGTTATTTGTCTTCATATGATAGATACGCGCTCATAAAATGAAAGGTTGATAATATGTTGATTAATTATATTGCAAAAAAGAATTGCTCTTTTAACATGTGCAGAAAGGAACAACAAAGTTAGACCTTGTATTTGAAGATCCAAGAAATTCACAGCAAAAGATTACAAAAATAGAAGATTAAAAGAATGAATGTACAGATATTACAAAAAGAGAAGGAAGAAAATAGAACTATTTCTCGTTTGATTCCTCTTCTTCATTATCATCATCAGATCCTTCTACTTCTTCATCTCCATCAGATTCCTCTTCTTCACTAGCATCGCTGTCAGAGATATCCAGAGAAGGCACATTCTTGGGGATTTCTTCAAGAAGGCAAGGATATGCGAAATGAGGGATACTATTATCGTCATGAGACCATTTTAATAGTCCGATTGCGAAAAGAGTAGCATCACTCTTAAATTTCGCAACGATGTCTGTAGTTGCTTCTTCAACCTAGAATATTTATCATCTCGAGAAGAAAGGTTCTTTGCGAGTTTCTCCTTCTCGAGACTCAAGTTCTTCAATTCTTTTACGAAATCTCTCCTCGGCTCCTGCGAATATGTGACAATGAATCGGCAATTTAACAACAATTTCATGAAAGACAAACGAGTTAAATAGAGAAGAACAATTAACAACCTTCTCTGTCGAAATCATATCCCTAACCAAAGTCGTATGCTCAGCTTGAAGACTAACGTTAACACCTAAATTATTTCTGGCATCATCTGGAACTTTCGCAGCCCAAGCGAATTCATCGTCATTATTTATGAGAAGAAGGGATCGAATTTGATTCTCTCTTTCGCAAAGTATAGCATTTTTGCGGATAGATTCATCTCGTTCAATTTGAACCTCAAGAAGAGTCTTTTGGAATTTCGCTAATGCTTGAGCACCTTGACTAGCGATGCGATCTTTATCATCTATGAGATCACTGATTTTGGTTCTTAAAGTATTAATTTTTCTCTTTAGAATTAAGATAGAGACGCTTAAATTGGTTGGCTAAGCCTAAGCTACATCTATGATCAATTTCTAAGAGGCGAAATTTGGATTGAAGTTCATTTAGAGGAAGAGATTTAATCTTGTCATTTGAGAAACTATTCAAAGAATTGTTGAGGTGATCAAGAAGGGCATTGTTATCCATAGGGTCAGGGAACGAGTGAAGAAGAATGGCTTCATCAGAAAGATTATAAGCGTCTGCGAAAATGGTAAATCAGATGAGGGAAGATAATGAGAGAATAAACCAAAGTAAAAAAGAAAAGTCTCATACCATAAAGTTGTTGGTTGGCACTTTTAAGACTAGAAATCTTATTCTTCCTAGTGGAAGAATCAGCTTCTAATTGCTTAGTTTTCTTGCGAAGAGTAGCAGCTTCAGTTTCAAATTCTTCATTTCTCTTGCGAAGAGCAAAGAGCTTCGATTTCAATTCTTCATTTTTCTTGCGAAGTTGAAGATTCTTCTTTTCGAGAATACTGCGCCTTTTCTCAAGATCTGAGGCAACATCGAAGGAAGCTCTCCTGGACTATAAAGGAAAGTAAAGAAATTATCAAGATATAACTTAAAATCAAAATTATGAAGAAATAAGGGAACAAAGACATACCAAGACACCAAGCGAATTCAGAAAGCTAGGAGTCACTGATCTGGAAACCCCATGAAGAGAATCATCACCCTCTAGTAAAGGAGCATCGCAGATACTCGCGAGAGCTTTGCACGTACTAGAGAGACGATCATCTCCAATCCCTTGCATGGAGTCAGAGAAGATGCTGGACAGTTGTGCCATAGAAGATTTAGTTGGAAAATCCTCCTTTGCAAGAGAAGTATCAACATCATCATTATCTTCATCATCAAAGCTTTCGCTGGACTGAATCTTTCGTTTCTTTGAAGGTGGGGCAGTAGACTTCTCCCTGCGAAGAGAACCTTTACCCTTGACTTTGGTCTTCGCAACCTTAAAACTTTCTTCTTCTTCAACAACTTCAGCACCAACCTTCGCAAACGAATGAAGATAAGAAACAGAGGCAACAATATTGTTAAAAATAATAAATAAAAGTATTTCTTACTTCATCCGTGATCGAACGGAGTGCTGCTAGGGCACTTGCCTTAGCATTTCTTTTGTAGCTATTTCTCAACTTGATAATCTGAAAGTTTCGCAAGATTAATAGGTATAAAAAGGAGTGAAGATTATAAACTGAGCGAAATTTAGGAAGCATACCTCTTTTGATTTCTCAGGCCAGTTAAAAACCCAAGGTTGATAATTGGCGAGATTCGCAGGGAGCACATTTGAATCTGAAATGTAAGGTCCTTTTAAAACTAGCGGAATGACGCACCATCTGTCGTCTTTGGAATGACGAGGAACATTGTTCTTGCCAGAATGCCAGTCGATATCCTGCATAAGTATTTTATCGCTGGCAACATTTTCTCTTCTCTTCAAGAGAGCACCCCAGCGAGTTCTATCATTCTTCATGTTTATTACTTCATAGTTTTCGAAGAATCTCTCTACCGTATACTTTTCAGCGAATATCTCTAAGTCCTCAAATTTAGGATTCCTGACTTCTTTGGGATAAAGAGATCCCTTACCAGCACCACGGTTGGCGAACTCAAGCATTAAGCGGATGCAATCCCCACTCAATTGGTAGATGGCTCGCGAGAATTTCGCATGAGCAAGAATTTCATAAAATAAGGGAAGATCAGGGTCATAGAGAGGAATGGGAAGACCAAATGAGAATCGACCTAGCGAAATTATGATTTCTGATCATCACAACGATGATCGAGAAAATAGTTTGCGGAAAGAATGGATTTAGATTCTTGATTGGGAATGGTGGTTAACATGAAACCTTTATCTTCAAAATCTTTCTGCACTTTGTCCAGAGAAGTTTCATATTTACGACCAACTGGAGGCATTTTCAGATTATGGGAATGAAGATAAAATCGAAGATCAAAAGAAGTAAAAAGAAGAAGATTTACAACAACAGAAGCGGAAGTTACGGAGAGAGATTGAAGAAAAGTTGCATAGAAAATAAGAAAGAAAGTAAAAAAGAAGAAGAAAAGAATAAGAAAAGTATATATAGAGAAGGATTCTCGAAAAGATAAACACATTTAATGCGAAGAGTAGACGTGAACGGTTGAGAAATAACAATTGAAAAAGACGTGTCAAGAAATGGATGGAGGAAGAGATACGTGTAATAAATTCTGCGTAAAAATACAGAATCATGTCAATACAGAAAAATATGAAAAAAATGAACAGCTGCGGCATTATAAAAGTACTAATTCTCATGACATTCTCTCATTCGCATAGAAGACATGAGAAGAGGCAAGATGTAGGATCAGAATATCGCAACACCAAGACCCTTGCGAAATCCATAAACGACACATTGCGAAGATATCGCAGATGGGTAATATAAATGACGCAACGGATGACGACAGCCTGAACACAAGAAAGATATGAAGACCTAGCGAGATTTAGAAGTATTGCGAGATTTAACATTTGAATACTTGCGAGAGTGTCGCAAGTCAGATCCTAAAATAAAGGACAGCTTAGCTGTCGTCCACTATGTAATGTCCTATATAAAGAGCCGAACAGGCTTAAGAAAGGAGAGAGAGATCTTTTTAGAGTGGAGAGAAAGTTTAGAGGAGACAGAAAGTCTAGAGTAGCAATTATATTCTTGATTTCATTTCCTTCTTATAAAATTTCTAACTCAATTAATAAAGAGATTGATTGTTGATCTTAAAGATGTGTTGAATATTACGAATTCTTGTGAGGTGTGTATTGTAGGATTTCCTGCAATTACAAGGTCTCACCTATTTCGACCAAACAACAGGTTTTGGTCAGGAGAACAATACAACATCCAGAAATCATCTGATAGCTTTTTCATCCAGCTAGCCAGTTCAACTTTCTGATACAAGTCACAAAACGCCCACACTTCCAGAATCAACTATTCTGGTCTTAACACTTTCTTCGCTTCCCTCCCTAAGACCAACCCTTCTCCTTCACTCTGTGACCAAAGCAAGCCTGGAACGACCATTTCTTGGTTTAGGCCAGGATTGTACAGATTGATCTCTCGAATCAAAAGTACTCCCCTGCAGTACATTGTTTAGGGTTTAGATTCGTTTCTCACCTACACACACCCAAAATTACCAAAATCAGCAGAAACGGTTTTCACCCACAAACACCTTCTTAAAAACACAAGAATAAATTCTCATAAGAAGTTTCCTAGACAAAGGTATTCATACATAATCAGCAACCAGAGATCGAACATAAACAAGTTCATCAGTTGCTTTCTTCAATTCGGTTTTTAGAAATTCAAGATTCTTTGTTGCAATTTAAAGTTGTTCACGAACAACCCCAAAATCTTGAAGAAGATTTCCCACCAATTGAGACCACATCTGAACTGGCAGATCTTTTTCATGATCAACTGCATGAAAGCAGGTTATGGAGAGAGGAATTTCGTAAAACTCAATAACTTTGCTGCCTTCAACATTGTCTTCCTTTTTGCATCCATCCATTGTGCACACCATAATCTCACGGGAGAATTTTTGACGTTACTGAACGAGTATATATCAGAGGAAGAGCTCATATTCATAGGGAAACCCTAGGGATACTTGTTTACATTCGGTAATGGGCCAGGTGCACGTACGCTCATGGTTATGAACTAGGTTCAAAACCAAGTGAACAATGAAGCCTAATTTGGAAGAAGTTTTTGATAGGGAAAATTGAGAATATGTCCCATTTTCATTAATTCGTTTGGGGATCTATCCCATGACGGAAAAAATTAAGAAATCTATCCCACCCATCCAAGTATTCCGTTAAGTAGTCAATATTAGCTATTGACCGGTCAAAATATCATATGGCAATATATCAGACCCTCCCAAAGTTACCTATATACCCTTATCATCAAGGTTTCAGAGTTCTTCATTTTTTACTGAAGCCATAGCCATGGCAGAAACTCCAATTCTTCGCGTTCAACTTCAATTGACAACTCAAATATGGTTTTATCATCTTCTTGTCACAAATCAATCATTTTTTAGACTTTAAACATCTAATTATATGATAATCCCCAATTGATGATGGAAATTAAACTAATTTCATCTTAAACCTAAATTTTCGAATCGGTGAAATTAAAATATTTACTTGCAGATCTACATGATTAATGAGTACCCATTTATTGATTTATTAAGAAAATCATCATTAATTAATATAATTGAACAAAACAAAAATAATTCATACACCTCCCCTCCGTGACCATCTTCACTGCATATGTATACTTGATGATACAATTATGGCAATCCAAAATCTTTGTCTGTCATTTGGATTTGTTGCACGTCTTTGGATGCCAAGCTTACAAAGATATCCTTCGCTGATGTCTAATGTTCAACCGTGTGAATACTCACAACTATAGCTTCATTAACACAACTACCCTCTTTTCTGCACTCGTTAATCAATGGTTGTGTAAAAATTAAATACATCCATCCCTAAATTGTATGGTAGATGGATGATTTATCTACAACAAAAATATCATTTCCGTAAGTAAGGGAAAATTGGGGAGAGTTACTTAGATCAGGGAGACGGAGATGACAAAGAGACGGATATGCAGTTCTATCTTTAGAAGAACAGGAATAGAGGGCTTAATAGTCTTTTGGTCTCACGTGAGCAATCACATGTGTGCCATAGAAACTACCTAACAAAATATTTGGATGGGTGGGATAGATTTCTTAATTTTTTCCGTCATGGGATAGATTCCCAAACGAATTAGTGAAAGCGGGACGTATTCCCAATTTTCCCTTTTTGATAAATATGAAAGACAAATTCTAAACATATTGACAGAGAATCTTAGCATAAGAGCATAAGATAATAGTTGATAGACAACAAATCAACTGTCATTAGGAAGAAAAACGAGGGTTTTCAAAGTGAGCAACAAAGAGAATATTCTCAAGAGTTATTAATAAAAAACATTACAAATGTAATAATTAACCGGAGCAAGGCTCAACAGTAAGATGATCATTTTATTCTTAAGCAAAAAACAGATACCACAGAGACCACCTTGTCAAGAAGAAAAGCTTCATGAGAATCATGAACATCCTCACACGGTCTCAAAGAGGATGCTCATTCGTAAGCATTCAAGTTGTAGTTTGACAAGCATTTAGCTCATCAAGGATATTGACATTTTCCCTTTTTCCTTCTTGACTGACATCAGAAAAGTCACAAGATTTTGCAGGAGAATTAATAAGAGGAGAACAAGAATTACCGGTTGTAGCAACTTTGCTCTCCTTCTTAATACTGCGTTTGAGTCTATTGATACTGGTCTTGAGCTCCGAAACATGATTATTGATGTGAAGGTATTCAGGAACAGACACTTTATATTCAAGACTTTCCTTAGCAAGAGACAAGGAGTTTGAAATTTTCTTCTTCGTTCGATGAATTTTTCTCTTCACATAACAATTTAAAGAGTCACTCGTCCATATAACATTCTTCCCTTTACAATTGTAAACAGATTTAGTGTCATATTTACAACTGAGAATTGGCTCATCACAACACTTTTCTTGATTGCAGACTAGACCTTTAACATCAGCATAAAGAGAAGCAGGTTTGATTACTTCTTTAGACATCCATACAAGAATGTTATGAAGTTTTTCATTCCGCAGACGAAAACGACATCTCCTTTCAAGATGACCTTTGTTCCCGCAATAATAACAATTGAAGGGAATGTTCTTGACTGTTCTCATATGAGCTATTTTTGAAGGTTGACAATTTTTTTTCTTAGGAACATTAGCCGCTGAAGGTAATTTTTCACTTTTGTTATTAGTGAAATTTTCACTTAGGAAAATACCATTAGCACGGACAAAATTGATCTTACTAGTACTTGGAGCGTCTATTCCTTTATAGCCCAGACCACGTGTATCACGATGTTCTTTACATGCTCCGAGCATAGTGGATAATTTTGTAGAGCTAGTATTGAATCTTTTCAGATTTTCTTCCAGTGATTTGACCTTATCAAGAGTAGCAGCTAGATCAACCTCCAATTGTTTTTCTCTGGCGAGAAAGCCGATTTATCTGTCATTGAAACATTTTTGTTGAGAGTGATATCTTGCTTCACTTTCTGCAAGTCTTTCTTTCAACACAAAGAGATTTCGACGAAGATTATCACGTTCAGAATTTTTTGAACGCACATCTTCTTCACGATCTTTAAGAAGAGATTGTAAGAGTTTATATCCATAATCATATCCCTTAAGAGTTTTCTCAATTTCCTGTTTTCTACACAGAGAGGAGTCAGAAATTCAGCCAAGCATTCTGTTGACTTCTTTTTCTTTATGAGATGGTCGAAAAGCTTGATATACTGTGAGACTTCCTCATCAACATTTTGTACCTCATCTGAATCACTTTCATATGAAAGATCATCCAATTGTTTATCTAGGCTTTTTTCCCAGTTGTACACAGTTTCAGACAATGGAGAAGACGTGAGAGATTTCTCAGGAGACACAAGGCTTTGGACCAAGTCAGACTGTTTCTGAACTGGTGTTGTGTTGTCATATATAACACTACTGTCCATAGAGTCATATTGCTACAAACACAGACTTATGAGGTCTTAAACGTGTTTGCCTGCTCTGATACCAATTGAAAAAGCGGGGGTCTAACAACCACACCCAATATTTCGATTAGGAAATCTGTATGGACAAACTACAATATAATTCCAAGAGAATCAAATAGACAGTCAGACTCAATCAATGGAAATATATCCAAGAGTTGTATTCATGTTTCATAATGTAATCAGCAAATCAAACAGATAGAAATCCACGAGCCTGATTATTATGTGAAACAACTTGAACGGTACCAAAGACCAATGTTCAAGTGTCAATCAATTTATATCAACAACCAAAGGTTGGATTATCTAATTGATTGAACTACGCACAACCTGTAATATTTCAACTATATAGAAAATAGAAAATATAATGCGAAAAAGAAATAACACAGACACCAGAAATTTTGTTAACGAGGAAACCGCAAATGCGGAAAAACCCCGGGACCTAGTCCAGATTTGAACACCACACTATATTAAGCCGCTACATACTCTAGCCTACTACAAGTTGACTTCCGACTGGATTGTAGTTGAGCTGTAACCAATCTCACACTGATCAAGTTACAGTTGCGCTCCTTACGTCTCTGAATCCCAGCAGGACTCTAAACACTTGATTCCCTTAGTTGATCTCACCCACAACTAAGAGTTGCTACGACCCAAAGTCGAAGACTTGACAAACCAATATGTCTCACACAGAAAAGTCTATTGAATAGATAAATCCGTCTCCCACAGAAATACTTATGAGTTTTGTTCCGTCTTTTGATAAATCAAGGTGAACAGGAACCAATTGATACACCGGACTTATATTTCTGAAGAACAGCCTAGTAATATCAATCACCTCACAATAATCTTAATCGTATGGTAGCGAAACAAGATATTGTGGAATCACAAACGATGAGACGAAGATGTTTGTGACTACTTTTTTATCTTGCCTATCGGAGATTAAATCTTGAACAAATCTTAGAGAAGATAGTACTCAATACGATAGAAAACAACAAGATCAGAACACACAACTACAGAGAAAATAGTTGGGTCTGGCTTCACAATCCCAATGAAGTCTTCAAGTCGTTAACCTATAATGATTTTAGAAAAACCTAGGTTAAAGGAGAATCGACTCTAGTCGCAATTAGTATCACACAGAAGGTGTGGGGATTAGGTTTCCCAGTTGCTAGAGTTCTCCTTTATATAGTCTTCAAATCAGGGTTTGCAATCAATGTTACCTTGGTAACAAAGCATTCAATATTCACCGTTAGATGAAAACTTGATTAGACTCAAGCTAATATCTTTCAACCGTTATATCGAACTTACCTTGTTACACACAAATGAAAAGTGACTTCATTTAGATATGGGTAACCGTACCTAAACATGTACACCTTGTTGGCTCAACAATAGTTAACCGAAGTTAGCCATATGAACACTTTCATATCAATCTTGTTCATCTCAATCATAACTAGTTCAAATGACTCAAATGAAACTAGTTCTAGAGTTGTTCAATTGTTTATATTCTCATAGAAGTATACAAGACACAATTGAATCAAAATAGATTTTGATTCACTCGAATCAATTCATGAACATTATAGCCACGGTTTGCAAAAGATTGCATTTCTTATTATATAAATGTATTAGTTCATAAACAAGTATGATCAGACTAAGTTTGGGTTCGCCAGTTTACGATCGGGTACACATACCTTCCAAACTTGGTTAAATCCCAGAACTTTGAGCTTACGCCAGTAGGTGTACTTATATGCATACTAAGTTCCCGGACTTCCATTAAACCAACTAGTACGCATACGGGTATGCATACTATGGTTCCCGGACTTGGAATAACTTGCAACAGTTAGCATACAAGTACGCATACTGTGTTATATCTAATCATGGTTATTTGTTCTAAACACTTAGTTCAATTAGAAGACGATAATAGCTGTCTCACACAAACTATTAGCTTCAAAGCAATTTTCAAGTGATCGAATGATCAATACGAAACATTCCGAGTCTACATCAAATGAATGTCTCACACAAATCATGTAAGATGTTACCAGGCATTTTCACATGATCATCTTTTGACTTTCGTCAAGAATATAAGATGAACTTGGTTAAAGCGAAAGCTTACCAACACATATTTTGAGAAATATGTAAGCGAGTTAAACTCAACTCGAAATATAAAATGTGTACAATCGAAGTCTATATAGCTATACGACTTTTGTCTCAAATAGGAGATAGAGTAGATAGACTTTTGAGTGATAGATGAGTTCACATCTCCACATACCTTTTGTTAATGAAGTTCCATAAGCTCCCATTAGTAGTTCTTCGTCTTCAATCGATGAACGCCGTGAAGGTCATCAGCTGGAATCAGACTGAGTTACGCTCTGCGAATCGGAGACTAACTCAATCTCTTTTTTTTTCTTCATTTTCGTTTTTGATTTCAGCGTTCTTCGTTATTAATTCAGGTGATTTCGATCTAAACTTCAATGATTGGTGTTAGAAATTTCTTCGGGTGTTAGTTATCTGTCTTTAATTTAGGTAGTTTTCATCAATTTTATGGAAAATAATTCAAACCCATAAATGGGTCCTTCTATTGTTGATCTTAATAATTCTGTTGATCTTAATAACCCTGTTGAGGAAAGTCCTTCAACAGATCTTGTAAAAGGTACTGATGATAAATGTGTTGCTTGGAGATTCTCTTTAATTGGTCGTCTTGATCTACTTCGTTTAAAATTTTCTGAGGCTGTTTTGGATCTAAAAATTCAGTGGAAATTAGTTGGTCAATGCAAAGTGATTCCATTAGGAAAAGTATTCTTCACGATTAAGTTGGATAATGAGCGTGATCAAAATTATATCAAAGCTGGTAAATGGGAAGTTCTTCATCAGGATTTATGGATTCGAAATTGGATACCTAATTTTCGCCCAGAAAAATCATCGTACATCATCTTCAATGATTTGGGTTCATCTCCCTGGACTGAGCTTGGAGTATTGGGATGAAAAAATACTTTTCACCATCTGTAGTACTTTGGGTGATCATGTTAAAGTGGATGAAGCTACCTTAAACTTTGAGAGTGGCTTTTATGCAAGAGTTTTAGTCAACATTGATTTAGCAAAGAAGGTACCACACAAACTCTGGATCAAAACAAAATTTGGAGGTTTTATGCAAGATGTGTTACTTACTAAGCTACCTAAATTTTGCCATAACTGCAAAATTGTTGGCCATCTTCAATCTGAATGCAGAGTTAAGAAGGTATCACAAGAAACAAGTAATCAACAAACCAACAATAATTCTCCATTGTTTGGCTCCACATCAATGCAGATTCAAGATAAATTTGATACTAATAAAGCACATGAAGAAGACAAGAGCACTAACTCTACAAAACCTGCATCACCTCCAACAAATAGAGAGAAGTTTGATATTTGTTTTACTCCTATGACAAATATTAATCAACAAAATTTTACACCTCAACATTCCAATAATGCAGTTAAAATTACTTCAGGTAGATTTGGTTCATTAAATACTGTGGTTGAAGAAGAAATTGTTATAAATATGACTGAGGAAAGAAGTACTCTAGATCCAACAAAAATATCACAAATAGCTAAAGAAAATGCAGTGGATAAGAGTGTTATCAAATACATTAATGGGAAGGATGAATCAATATCAGAGGAAAGAATTCCTACTACCTCTTGGTCTAAAATAATTCAAAAACCAGCTTCATCAAAGGCAACACCCAATTCTGAAGAACAAAAACAGGAAGCAGAGCCAAAGGTAAGATTCTTCAGGCTACCAATAAATATAATTTTAGGAAAAATCAAGGAAAGGGAGGCACTAAAGGCCTCCATCCACAACTATGAAAATACTTTTTTGGAACTTAAGGGGCCTTAGAAGGACTAGGGCTCAAAATAAGTTGTGGTCTTTAGTAAATCAATTTAATCCGTCCTTAGTTTTTATAGCTGAACCTAAAATTGTTTGTAGTGCAAGTTTCTGTAATAAATTGAATCTTCCTGGTATGCAAAATATGGTTATCCATAACTCAATGGCTAACAAAAAAGGAAATATCTGGTTATTGTGGAATAAACATTTACCTACTCCTTCTGTAGTTTCAATGTCAAGCCAAATGATAACAGTAAATATATGGGGAGCTCTTATTGTTGGTATTCATGCTCATGTTGGAGTGGTACAAAGAAGGTTTTTATGGTCTGAGATGGAAGTGATTAGTGAATTAAAACAACCATGGCTTGCAATTGGTGATTTTAATGCTATTATATCTGCTGAAGAAAAAGTTGGAGGTAGACCTGCTAATACAAGAACAATGCTTGAATTTACTTCATGCCAGGATAAATGTGAATTACAGCAAGTTCCAAAAACTGGTCTTCAACACTCTTGGTCTAACTGTTAGCATGGCACAAGTAGGATACTAAGTAATTTGGACAGAGCAGTTTTTAACAATCTGTGGCTTCAAAAATATGAAGGATGGGGATATAAATTTGGTCTTATGATTGCTTTAGATCACTCTCCTCTCTTGGGTGGTAATGTAAGCATTCCTAAACCAAAAAATGTACCACAAAAATTTCAAAAAATTTGGATTGAACATCCTGGCTTTATGGAGGTAGTGAATAAATGTTGGTCTGAAAAAGTAGTGGGTGACCCTGCTTATGTATTTCAAAGTAAACTAAGAAAGCTCAAGAAAAGTTTGGTTGACTGGAATTGGAATGTATTTGGTAATGTGAATGTGAAGATTAAAGAAGCAGAAAAAAGAGTTCAAGAAGCTATGGCATTATCTGATCAAAATCCTTTTAATGATGAATTATTAAACAGTCTTGTGGAAGAAGAAAATGATCTTAACTCCAAGGAAGTGCAGCTGAATACAATGATGAAAATGAAGGCTAGAATTAAATGGGTAAAGGAGGGATCTGCAAATACAGGTTTTTTCCATACTAATCTTAAAATCAGGCAAGCTAGAAACTTTATTGGAGAGTTAGAGGATAACAACAATGATATTATTACAGATCAAGGAAAACTTGCTAAAGTACTCATTAATCACTTTGAGCAGAAATTTAAATTTAGAGAAGTTGATGTAAAAAATTCATTACTTGATGTGATACCAAAAGTAATAACTGAAGAAGACCAAGAAATGTTAGATGTTATTCTATCAGCTGAGGAAATCAAGCAAACTCTCTTTGAAATGGATCCTGAGAGCTCTCCAGGACCAGATGGATTCTCTGGTAGCTTTTACAAAGCTTGTTGGTATATAATTCAGTGTAATGTAGTGAATGCAAATTTCCTAAAGGGCTTGAACTCAAATTTCCTTGTCCTACTTCCCAAAGTTGAAGGTGCTAGATCTCCTAATCAATTTAGACTAATTGGTCTCTGCAATGTAAGTTTTAAAATCTACACTAAGATCATTACTTCAAGAATGTCTAATTTGATGCATAAGCTTATCTCTCCTTAACAAGCAGCTTACATTAAGGTAAGAAGTATTCAAGATCAAATTTTTATTGCTTCTGAGATGGTAAATGAAATGAAGAAGAAAAGAAGAGGAGGTAATATTGGACATAAACTAGATATATCCCAGGCTTATGACTCTGTGAGCTGGAATTTCTTATGTCAAGTTTTAACAAAATATGGATTTTCAGACTCTTGGTGTAAGTGGATTTGTATTCTATTTGAATCTGCTAAGATATCTATAATGATTAATGGAGGGCCAAATGGTTTCTTTTCTGTTGGACGTGGGTTAAGACAGGGAGACCCATTATCTCCAACTCTGTTTGTACTCATGGAGGATGTCATAAGTAGAAATATTTCAAAAATGGTGGTTGAAGGTAAGATAACTCCAATGGTGATTAGAAATGGAATTCATCCCACTCATATGTTCTTTGGAGATGATGTTTTTATCTTTTGTAATGGAGCAAAGAAGTGCATTGAGAATCTTTTGGAAAGTTATCAACTCAGTTCAGGGCAAATGATAAATAAAAGTAAAAGCAAGCTTTTCATTGATGGGACTACTGAAGAAAGAAAGATGTACATTAAAAATCTGGTCCAAATGGAGCTAAGTACATTACCTGACAAGTACTTGGGTGTTATTCTACATGCAGGAAGAGTCAAAGTTTCTACTGTTTGGCCAGTAGAATTAATGCAAAGAAAGCTTGCTGCTTGGAAAGGGAAATTGCTATCTTTTCATGACAGGTTGGTGTTAATAAAATCAGTGCTATGCAGTGTGCCAATTTACAACATGTCAATATATAAGTGGCCTTCTTCTGTAATTAAGACTTGTGAAAAAATTATTAGGAATTTTTTGTGGTTTGGAGATAGAGAAACCAGAAAATACACAATATTATCTTGGAAGAAGGTGTGTTCTCCTTACAGTGAAGGTGGCTTGGGAATTCAAAGGTTAGAAGTACTTAACAAAGCACTACTTATGAAGATGCTATGGAGAATCATTGAAGAGTGGGCCTTATTCATAAAATCCAAATTTCAAGATAAGCTGGGGCAATGGAAGAACAACTAGCAATTATCATCCATTTGGCCAGGATTAAAATGGGCATGGAATCACCTAAAGGAAAATATTAGATGGTGATGGTAAGAAAGTATCATTATGGTTTGATTCTTGGATCAGTGATACTCCTCTTATTGAGGATATTGGTTACACAGATTATGTCAAAGCTCATATAAATATGAAGGTAGAAGATATCATCCTTGATGGAGAATGGAGCATTCCTGTGAAAATCAATCAAATACTTTCATCTTATAGACTGCCAGAACTTGGAGCAGATCATGTCTATTTAATATGGAGGGGTGATATAAAAGGTACATTTTCAACTTCTTCAGCAATTAACATTCTAAGAAATAAAGAACCATAGTTGCATGGTTATAAATTTATATGGAACTCATATCTTCATCTAAATATAGCAAGCAATTTGTGGAAAATAGTTGAAGGTGTATATGTTGATGATCTGAAAATGGTTAGGAATGGTTATGATATGGTTTCAAGATGCTACATTTGTGAAGAAACTCAGGACAATATGTATCATCTCTTATGGGAGTGCAAGTTCAGTATTGAGATTTGGAGTTGGATATGATCTGTCTTTAACTTCAAAAGCCCAAAATCCTTTGAAGATGTGTGGAGTTGTGCAAAAAATAAGAGTCCTCTGATTAAAGAGTGTTGGATCACAGCAGCTAGCTCAATTATCAAGGAGCTCTGGTTCCAAAAAAATAAAAAGCTATTTGAGCCGGTCAATCCCAATATTCAGAATTTTAAGTGCAGAATCAAGAAAACTGTATGTGAAGGAGGACTGAGAATAAAAGGTAATAAATGGAATCAGGATTATGATAATCATATAATTCTCTTTTTCAATCTGGTCCCAAGAAGGATTAAATTTCAAAGCATTAAAACTTGCTATTGGATGCCACCAAATGATGGTCTTGTTCTCTTTTGTTGTGATGACGCATCCTTTGGGAATCCAGGAGCTGCTGGTTTTGGAGTTGTTATTAGAGATCATCTCTGTCAAGTAATGAGAACTCTTTCTGGTGGAATTGGTATTGCATCCAACTACATAGATGAGGTGTATGCAGTTATCTGTGCAGTTGAATTGGTTGTGGTTTGGAAATTACAAAATATAATCATTACACTACACCAAATTCTGGGATCCGTAACAGATCTGAGCCGTTACTAAAACGGGTTGTAACGGCTCTTGCATGTTGCAAAAGTGGGTGTTACATTTTTTTTGTAACGGCAATGGGGCCGTTACGAATTTTGGTTGTAACGGCTTCCGTAACAGCTGTAAGCCGTTACTATTTTGCCACGTGGTAACAGCTCAGGACCGTTACGATTTTTTTTGTAACAAAGCTGTTGTAACGGCAACGAACCGTTACTACGTGGCACATTGTAACAGCTTGCAGCCGTTACTACTTGGCAGATTGTAACAGCTTATAGCCGTTACGAACTTTTTTGTAACATTAAAAAAATTACTGCCAGTCAATATTGACCTGGTCAAAATTGGTTGTCATTGACCAAGTTTGACCAGTCAATATTGACCTAGCGATTCATTTTCTCAGGAATTCCAAATAACTCCGCCTACACTTCAATTTCATCCCTCCAAATTCAATAATAGTTTCTCAATCAATTCATATTAACATTCAATCAATTCATATAATATTCACTCAATTCACATCAAAAAAGAAAACAAATTCTTCAAGTACCAAATGGAATACATATACCAAGTTCAGTTCATTTTCACTAAAAACACTATAAGTTGAGCTCAAATACTACATAGAAACTTACTCAAGCATTCTTCATCAAGTTCTCCATAATCCCTGGCTTTAAGTTCATAATTCCAAACCCATACTACATCAAACAAACCAAAAATATCTATAAGTACGACTAGGGCAAACATCATGGAAAGAAGTAAACAGTTGTGATGAGATTGGTGTCATCTACGAGAGACAAAGAAAATTCACTTAGAGAATTTCACCTGAATGAATCAACAACCAAAACAAGAACACATAAGAAACATGATGACCCTCGGCCACCTCATCTATAATCGATAGCGATCCTAGATAGGTCAACTTCATACTTATTTAAGCTGTGTACCTTATAAGTTCAATCTAATGACAACTCATAACATAAAATGAAGAAGAAGATAAATTATAGAGAGAAAATCAAACTGATCATATAAGCAATATGACAACATGCCTGTAGTAAGTGTCCGGAAATATTCTTGACCAGCAACATCCCATATTCGCAATTTGATATGTTTCCCCTCGAGCTCAACGGTCCTAATCTTGAAGTCAATCCTACAGAGAAGCACTATCCTTGGTTAAAAAAACTGATTAAAAAATTACACCAAACATCCCAAGTCGGAAAGTGACAAGACATAACCTACTGTAGTAAAATAACTTGTGGTAAAAGAATCATCAGAGAAATGCAAAAGAAGGCAACTCTTTCAAACTCCTGCAAACATACAAGTCCATCATAGAAAATTTACGAACAATGCACAAGATATACAAAAAAAAATTATGAACAACAAAAAAGTTTCACTTCCAAAGCATCATGCAGGTTCGGGTCCATACGCTAATGCTGAAGGAATCTGAAGTTCAGATCAACTTCAGAAAGTTCATTGGAGGATATGGAAGGGAAACAGGCTGAACAATCAGAGCCAAACTTCTTCACATGTTTCTGTACCCTTTTCAGATGCATAAAACCTTTGTCATCACGCTGATCACAGGAAACAGTAAAAAATGCTAGTTCAATAGTAGTGATCGACCACAATCGAATGAGAAAATCAAGTTAAAGGTGTACATACCTTTGCCGACAATCCAATTGTTGTACTTTTACTAAGGACTCTCACTTTCTTATCAAAGGCACCAGCAAAACTTGTTGCGCCATGACCCACATTGTTGCAGAACAAAATAACAACAATACACAGTAAGGTTCACATGAAAGAGATATATCTTTGAAGTTCAAAACTGCACACTCAAGGCATGAACAAGCGACAAGAAAAGCTTCAGATGGGATAAGTGTCACACCTACAAAAATAAAACCTTAGTAAGAAAAAAGATACATCGTGGAAACTTCATGGAGAAACAAAATTGCAACTTCAGGTAGAAGAATAAGAGGATGCAACCTAATTTTACTCTATCACAACACTAAGATCAAAGGATAATACTCACTTGTGATTTCATCACATCTACGAAGAATATCACGTAATTCCTCAAGAAGATCAGGCATGCTAATGAACCTAGTCAACCCATCCAGAGATAAAGCTGCTTGAACAAAACTAAGATCATCATCTTGAAGCCGCCTCAATATTGCTAGTTGGATAGAAGCAAGCTTCTGGAACACAAAACATAAGGGAGAACAAAATCAGGTAAATGTAATGGATTGAGCAGAACTATTTGACCCCGGCAGAAATAATTCAGGAAAAAATCCAAAGATAAGGGTATAATTACAGTATGTTAAAAGACAAGCATACTAATGCAACACAGCAGCAAAAGTAAGCATGCCCAGATCTCCATATTGGTCAAGTATAGCGAAATAATCGGGATTTTAAAACTTCTTGCACAATAGAGATAAAGCGCCAAACCGAGAATCAAGAGACTTGATTTCAAAATTTTGGATTTGGCCAAACTGGATAGGGTAGCTTTACGGATCTCCTCCTTCTACATTAAAAAAGGGAATCATTATATATATTAGAAAATGATCAGCAAGAAGAACACCTCAAACAGGGTATAATTAAAAGCCATCAAACATCATGCATTTACAAAGTTTTCCGAACAAGGAGTTGTGACAGCAATGAAGGAATAAGACCAGTTAACTGGTTATTTTTCAATGACTTGCATTGCAAACCAAACCAAGACAAACTAAACATAAATTAAAACAAGTTCTATTGTGACAAGATCACTTTATTACCTACGGTGATCAGCATGTGGTTCTCGGCATGTTTGAGCAGCTTTCGCACCAGTGTGACCGTGGCTAACACCCACAGCTCACAACCAAACTCAGCACCACCTTACTCAGCCACCACTTGCAACTGCAACAACAACTTCACCATAAGAACCACCAACTTCAGTTTATTTGCACCCATTTGTAGATGCAACACTCATTTCAATATGCATTTATGCCTGCAATTCATACCACCAAAGCAAACCAGTAACAACTCATTGGCATCTTCAGTTAACCTGCACACTGACTCAAGCCATTCAGTTCAGTTGCACCAGTCTGACTTCCATTCTGTGGCTCTTCCTTGCTTATAATGTGCAATCAAATTCAATCAATCCTAAGCATACATACATATAATTAAACCAACATTTACTCTCTTCACTTTTAACTATAACATCTGCACCTTCAACATCATATAAATACCACCATCAGACTCATTCTCCATGAGTCTTCTCTTTATCTCACAGCTAAATAATCCTGTCAAATTTAAGCATATCACGAGATGAACATTAACAACATAATCTTCTCGGCAAACACCAACAACATCACCACTCTGTCATTTACAACCTAAATCCATCACCACTGCCTTCATGACAGCAACCACCACAAACCCAGATTGCCACAAATCTCGCTGGTAGCATAAACAACACCAGAATCATCTTCTCAATCTCAGATCCCCATTTTTTTCTTCATTATTCATCACCGGATTAATTGATTCTGCAATCTATTCGATTCCGACTGCCAATCTCAGATTCGTCATTTGAATTCCTGCCATCTTCTCTGTCATTCTATGATTCTTTGAAACCCTTACCAAATCGTACCAATACCAAAGATCCATCTCTTTCTTTGCATCTTTCTCGCCACCAACCCTAACACTGGTTCATACCCATTCTTGACTTGAATCAAATGGCAACATCACATTCATCTTCTATCAGCTGAGAAAATCACCATCGATTTCTTCTTACGATGATCGCGAGAACCTAAGGGAAGAAAAGAGTTTAGAACTGATGATTAATAGATCTTCTTACATAGATCTGTGAAGTTGGAAACCTGAACTCGATTAATGGATGATCTGTGAAATCGAAAACCCTAAAAGGATAGGGAAGAGAAAAGAGGGAAGAGAAGAAGACGTTTTCGAGTAGATGGGTAAGGAAAAAGAAAATGATTCATGTGGTTGAAACGAGTATTAGGGGAGAAAAGGATAAGGGGAGAAACATCCTCTAAGTGATTTGGCGTGGGGTGAAAAAATCTTTAGCGCATGTGACTCGCACGCCTAAGAACTCCAAGTGTGACCAAGCGCGTGACTCGCACGCCTATAAAAAAATTCGTAACGGCTCATATCTGTTACGAATTTAAAAAAATTAGTAACGGCTATACCCTGTTACGATTTTTTTGTAATGGCCATTTGTAACGGGAATTTTGTAACGGCCACAAAGCCGTTACGAATCCGGGAATTTGGTGTAGTGTTAACTCAGATTCTAAAACAGTTATCTCTGGGTTTGCTGAAAATAACATGCCATGGTTTGTCAGAATAAGGTGGCAGAAGGCTGTGAAAAAGCTTAACACAATAAAATTTTGCCACTGTTTCAGAGAGATTAATTTTTCTGCAGACACAGCTGCAAAAAGGGGAGCTCAAATGGCAGCAGGTCAAAGGCAACTACACTATGGAAGGCCTAACTTTCTGGCAAGAATTGAAATGCCAAATGTTGAGTATTATAGATTTTGCTAGGTCCAGTTTATTCCTTCTTATTTTGATTTTAAAGCCTATGAAGTTGGCTCCTCTTCTTTTCTCTTAAGGTCATGTAATTTCTAAACAATCTTTATTCTTTTAATAAAAAGTATATGTGATTCAGAAGAAGAAAAAAATGCACGCCGTGAAGTCTAAAGCTCAACTACACTTTCTATCCTTATTTGAGACTTATCTATAAGTAGACTAATCAAGACTTATAGTTTTGGCAACTAAACTTGACAAACAAGCTTGAGATAGCAACGCTTGCGACTTCAACCGAGCAGTGCTCTAACACTTCCATAACATGTTTTTTGAATCAAAGAAGTACCAAGATCAAGTAGAAAAAATCACTGAGTTCCCGAACTATTAATAATAGGAAAGCTCCGGAACCGTGACAAAGGCAAATATAATGGATCACCGTTGAAGGAAATTTCACAAGGAATACAACGAATTAAAACAATCATGATATCATCAAGAAAAATAATTTTTGATAGTGATTAGTTACGGAACCCTTTCAGTTTCTCTTTCTGGTTCTAGAACTGTTGAGAAGAAGCAAAGAGAGGAAGAAGAAGAGATAAAAACAAGATTTTATTTTGTCTTTTTATGTGTATTCCGTAAGGCCAAGAACCATATTTACTTATATATTTTCATGGTTCTCTAACCGCTCATGTGTTACCAAGGTCATGTAGTTTTTTGCATTTTTTTTTATCAAAAAGAGTTCATCTCTTACAGACAAAAATCAAACAATTTATTCTTGCAAAAACTTGATTTTAACACAGAGTGACTCCATAAAAGAACTTCCTTCCAACTGCTTCTAACACCAATAGGATTGGGTGTACTTTTATCTGTAGACAAGAGATATTCCGGAAACATCAATAAACTGCTTATGCACGTGCCAGTAGTATAATGAGATGAACATCCTAGATGCCTTGTCTTACACCTCTTTAGTATAAGCACTTGGAGACGGCACTTAGTACTAAGTAAGCCACTTCTTTTGTTACAGAGAATTTTCTTGAAACATTCATCATGAAAAACAATTTTAACTTTTTCTTGATGACTCTATTACACACCATTATTGTGAACAGGCAAGATATATTTTTTCATGATGTATAAGATCATGGTTTAAAATATGTTCTGAGGGATAAAGATTAGTCTCTATATTTGAAATGAAGCAGAAACTAAGCTATTTTTCAATACCAGAAGAGGGAGTATAACACTCGTTTATTAACATATCAATGTCTACCTCAACAAACACATTATCCATCATGATACAATTCAATCTGTCAAGAGAGTCTTGTTCTTTCTGCAGATATAAATCCACATCATGAGTAAGATTCTCGAATCGTTTCTCAAGATCAGTAAATACTTGAAAGGTTTTTTTGACAAGTAGGAGGTTTTATCACAATTCATTCAACAGATTCAATTATTGAAAAAGATTCTGAAACCCCTAGATCTAGTGGTACACTATCAAAGATTACACTCTTTTCCATAATACAGATCGCTTCAAACACAAATTTATTAGGTCTAACAATGTTTACCTGCTTTGATACCAAATAAAAACGCTGGGGATAACAAATACACCCAAATTTTTCGTTCGACAACCTGTATAGACAAAACTTAATATAATAACAAGTAGACCAATTGAATGATCCTTAACATTGTGTATATAGAGTTTATATCTAAACCTCTACTCAATCAGTATGTGTATAAACACAGGGTGCGTGAACCTGATTGTTAAGCCTAGTTTAATTTAGGGGGCGTATCTACTTTGACTGAATACGTACAAACCTGTGTAAATCCAATTATAAAGATAAACAATATAATGCGGAATATGAAAAACACAAGACACCAGAAATTTTGTTAACGAGAAAACCGTAATAATAGAAAAACCCCAGGACCTTGTCCAGATTTGAAGACCATACTGTATTAAGGCGCTACATATATTATCCTACTATTAGACTTCAGACTAGAAAGTAGTTGAGACCGAACCCACCCTCCAAGCGATTCAGTTACAGTCGCGCTCCTTACGTCTTTTGAAACTCGCAAGGCTCTACACACTTGATTCCTTTCGCTGACGTTCTTTACAGCCTAAGAGCTACTTCAGCTGAAGTGAAGACTTTTGATACCAAGCTGCCTCTAACAGATAAGCCTATTTGATTTCAGTTTAGATCAAAGATAAAGGTGTGGAAATCTGTTTACAATAAACAAAGCTAGCATACCTCAAAAATCCAGAACTTACGAGTCCCGAAGAGCAATCTAGATTCTTAACCACCTCTCAAGAACAATCTTCAAAAGATCAATTAGCATCAGTTTTCAGATATCTATCTTGAGGAATCACAAATTCTGAGACGAAGAGAACTATGTGATTACTATCTATCTTGCCTCATAGAGATTATAATACAAAGACCTCAATAACTGGAAAACCAAAATCAGAATTCACGAACTATCTAGGTAAAGATAGTCAGACCTGGATTCACGAATCCCCAAAGCAAAGTCTTTTAGTCGTAGACCTAATTATGTTTCTCAGAGGAAACCAAGTTCAATAGAGGATGAATCTAGAATCAACTATGACGCAAAATGTCAGGAATTAATTTTCCCAGTTGAAAGGGCGTCTCTATTTATAGTTTTTCAAAGACCAGGGGTTGCTTAGAATTCAAACTAAGATAACTTGAGAATCAAGCAAACACTATTCTTGAAAAATACAATAGAAGAATATACACCTTGGTCCAGTTACAGAACTGTGTATAGTGACTGTTCGATTTGACAACTTAGCCTAAGAACTAAAAACAATTTGATGTTCATTTGATCACCTAAGAGTTTATTCACGATGCACACACATAAGTGTTTAAGTGATAAATGAAGTCTTAGAAGTGATTAGGAGAGTTCTAGCAATGCTAAACATATTAAAAATAAGTTTTTGAGCACTTGCTAAAATATAAACTGGGACAGTTGGTAGAACGGTTCGTGAACCACATGGATTGTTCCGAGTCAGGGTGCAACGGTTCGTGAACCGAGTTCGCCAACTCTACTAGACTCCGAACTCAATTGAAAACGGTTCGTGAACCGGGTTCTCCAATTGCTAGACTATTATACCAACTTTGAAAATTAAGTTCACCACGGTTTGTGAACCGGGTTCATGAACTGTTCTCAACTGAACTTGCGGTTTGCGAACTGGCTCGCTAACCTTCCTGTATTTCTGAATCTTATATATTTATGGTTTGCGAGCTGGCCCGCCAACCCACGCTGAGTAGAAATATCAGTAAGTTCAATATTTATCTCTTATGATGTTTGATACATTTCCAAGTGATAAAATCATTTCCAAGCAATGATTCACCTGCAAACAGGTTTCCCCACGAAGGATTCAGAATCGGCTCAGCCAAATAGCAAGCAATTACTACTCGTGCATAATTCGGTCGAGTTTGCCGAATTCAACTTCTTTGCCCGGTTTTGAATTGTTACACGCGTGATTCGTAGCACGCTTTACGTATGCAATATAAAGTCTTGGGTCCCACCAATCCAAAATCTGCCATGTAGTCTAAACTCGCTTAAGAACTCAAACTTCACCTAATATCCAATTTTCTTTTCCCCTCATGGCCAATATAGTCGACTCCCCCCGTTAAGAGTGAGGAACGTCGAACTCGGTTAAGGAACTCTACTCTAGACTCATCCGAGATCAAAAGTCTCTCTAATCACTTTTTTTTACCAGCATATGTAATTGTTTTTTTTTTTTACCACAAATCATACTCTTGACTCGTTGAGCTCGGTTAAGGAACTCGTCAATACATAACTTATAAAAATAAAAATACTTAAGCATTACCTATAATACCATTAAAATCATGTAAACTCAACAAACAAACAACGTAACATGTAAATGCAAACCAACGGAGATTATCCCAGCTGGGCTTCGAACTCCCAAATTATAGATTAGCAGTTCGATTCTCGTGCTGTCCTCTATTATTTACCCATAAATATGCTTCCCGGCGAGGGATTCCGAATCGACTCAGACAAATAGCAAGCAATGAATACTCGTGTGAAATTCCGCCGAGTTTGCCGAGTTCAACTTCTTTTCCCGTGACACAAAGGATCTACCTAATGCCTGGTGCTTAGGAAAAAAAAAACCTAATGCCTGGTACAAGTTGTTTTGCTTAAATGAATAATAATCTGTGCCCCTGACCCACTCTCTCCAATTTTGTACAAGTGTACGAGTAGTGTGAGTCAATATTGAGCCAGAATGAAAACATTGTTTTCGAGAATGATACATGTTATATGCATGTATGCCACCACTAACCAATGTTCATTTAACATCTAGCGGATCGAACAGATTGCTTATCTAACAGCGACTAGTGCCTCGTGTGTTTAGCGGGCACCCTAGTACCAATCTATTGGTTTCTGAGAAAAAAAAAGAATCTGGAGTGGTTGAGAAAACGCGTCCGGTGTTGTGGGGTTCTCAAGTACTTTGAACACGAAAAGAATTTTTTATTATTATGTTTCCTTTCCATTGGTAGAAGATTAATTAAGACTGCTTAACATTTGATTGTACGAGAATGTGACCAGTAACAGTTAACAGTTTGTTTTTTTAATTCAAACATGATATTGAGCAAATCACCTCAAACAAATGCATAATTAAGTACAAATTTGCCCAAACTAACATCGGTTTTGATTTTCCTCTAATTTAACATTTTGATGAACTATTTTGGACCATTCCAAAACCACCTCTTACATGGGTGGGATCCAACGCAATGAATCAATAATAACTTACCACGGCTGATTTGATCTAATCTGGCATTCCCACTGTTTGAGTGCTCCTTGTTCAAATCCCGACAGTTACATGTTTGGCATATTCTTCTTGTCACATGCGGGAGTGGGGACAGATAGATAACTGCAAAGTAAATGTCAATGTCAATGTTAAAGCTTTCTGAGAGTTTCCTTTATCCGATGTCCGCTGCCCATGTGATGCAATTAATCGGAGTCCTGGAGGAAATATTAGATAATCCGTCGGATGTATGACAATGAAGCCTATGCTAAACCACAGGGATTATGTGTGTTAGGGAGAAGTGGTATTAAAGTTTAAACCCTATGTTAAACTGAACCAAGTGTAGCGTAATTCAAGATTAGAAAAAGAACAAAAGATCATTCATTCGTCTGCCAAAACATCTTTTGTTTGCTAAGTGATATAATTCTTCCATGCTTTGCGGAGGTGTTTTCACTTGGGTCCTCTTCTCACTCACTCATTAGGAATGTCAACTTAATTATTTAACCTTAATTCTCTTCATCACCGCCCATGTGGCATGTGCTGCTGCACTAAGTTTCAAGTTTTTGGAGGATTAACTGTTGCATGGAGTATAGTGTATGTAGGTGTAAATAATCCATGGAGCCAGGTGGAACCATCCTAACCAAGGGCGTACAGGGCGAGACGAACACTAGAAGCACTGAATCACCGCACCAGGTCTGGGCACGAGGAAAGAGGAACAGAGACGGCTCGATAGGCCGACATGATGGAGGAAAAGTTCTGATGTGATGCTCGTCGAGTTCGAGGGGAATTAATGCTCGACGAGTTGGTGAAGAGATAAGGAAGACTCGGTCAAAGTAGGACTCGGCCGGGAATCTAAAAGGCGACGTCGATCACCCCCACCTAACAAGCGATATCGGATGACGTTACCGCTCGGCCATATGCTTCGACTCGAGCCGTGGGGAAGAGACCGGGTGAGGCATCGGGAAGACACCCGAGAAGAACATCGAGGAAGCTGTATTAGGCCCAACACTGTAATATCGTTGTATCAGCATTCTATAGCTATAAATATGGATCATGTAGAGAGCTAGAGAGGCAAGTGAGAGGAGAGGGAAGAGAGTATACCAAGAGATAGAGAGAAAACACATAACTTGTAGTCGTGAAACGAGTAATAAGATCATCCCTTCACCCCGTGGACGTAGGTAATCATGCCGAACCACGTATATCTTGTGCCCCTCTACTTCTCTTTTTTGCTTGACTTCTTTATGCATGTCTTGAGATTCTTTGGATGTAGTGGTAGGATTTTCTACATCTACATTCTGGCGCCGACTAAGGGGACCGTATAACATCTTCGGATACCTTGAAATCGGTTACCAAAAGAGGAAAATCCAAGCTCCTAAATCACCTTGTGTGCTAGTTGACGCTAAGGGAGAAACTCTTTTGGCTCTCTATTTTTGTTTTTCTAGCAAAATCTTATCGAGTTTGATATAGGTTCACTTTGTGTTCTTGTTTATTATCTTTGTTTTCCTAGCAAAACTTGTCTTTCATTCAAAACGAAGTCGTTAAGATTATTTCATAAAGCTAGGTTATTAGCTTGAGACGCCTCTGCGAGCCATTGGAAGATCCGTGAGCTCCCAAAATAACATCTTCCGATGTTGGTAGAAGCTAGAAGGAAATCCCACCTCGCCGGCCGTCATCTATCGTTCCAAACCTCGTTAAAAGAGAGATTCAACAGCTCCTATCAACATCTATTGAAGATAGTTGATGCTAAATGAAAGACTCAAACGGTCGAAACGCCTAGGTTGCTAGATTTATCACCTGACGATCACCTCCATGGTTTAAGGATAGATATCGTTACATTTGTCTCTATTTACTTTTGACTGTAGGTTTACTTTTGCTCGTTTCGCCGTTTAAATCCTTCTTTTTAGCAAATTGAATGAAGCACAATAATGGTGGAAGCAAGACTAGCTCAGAATCATTGAGTTTAGTTTTCGAAAACCACGGCTGGGAGGATTATAGTGAGCGGCTTGTTGGGCGAGTCTCATTGTGATCCTACGCTAGAAGCCTCACGATATCGATGAAAACGTAGGAGTCCTACGGTTCAACCGTCCCCAGGAAATTCCGGCAACTTGTATAGGAAGGTCATCAGCACAGCGACTGTTGAGGGTTGTCATTGTCGTCCATCGTCGCCAAGAAAGAAATCTTCCGATTTAACGTACGGATGATTAATGACTTCTGGCGATAGGAATGTTGGGACAAGTAGTAATTAATGCACAGGGAAAGTACCGAAAGCGATGTGTCTACACAACTTTTCAAAGATTGTCCTTTACGGCCAAAACAATTTGACTGTTGAGACCAACACGCTAGCATAAGTGGAAGTGTACTATAAGAACCTTTTTCCGCCTTGCACTACAGAACGGCCGTACTCTATCCTTAACCTTTTCGAAAGCGGTTCGAAATAAGTGCTGTGTACTTTGCTGACGTAGGTACGAACGGGCGGGCAAGCCGAGGAACGAAGACGATATCGGAGGAAATGGCGAGCACCTCCAGGACGAGTAGGATCCTAAGGAACCGGGTCACGGCGGGATCTAGCATGCAAGAAGGACTTACGGATTCCCGACACGACGATCATCGGTCAAACAACCAGGGAGGGACTCATGCATTAATCAAAGGCATGACTATTGTCGACGAGGAGGTCGATTTGGGCCGAGATGACGATTTCCCACCTGGGATATTGAGGATTAACCCGAGCCAGATGGGGCCGAGGAATGAGGACAACATGGAAGATGGAAGAACTGCATCGGATACCGAGGAGGAGGAGGAAGTGCAGACAGTACACGAGGAACGAAGGAGAGAAAGACAACCGACAGAGTACCAGCGAGATCTAGAACGAGAAGCTGAGAGGCTTAGGCGAGTACACTTGTCAAGGGGCGACCACAATCGAGACATCCCCCCGGTAGCGGCCAACCACCCCGTAGCTCCGATTGTTCCCCCAGCATCGGCCAACCACCCCGTAGCACCGATTGTTCCCCCAGCGGCGGCCGATCATCCCGTAGCTCCGATCGTCTCCCTGTCGTTCTCACTACGAGACCCCCAACCGCACCCCCTAACACAACAGGACACCAAGTGAATGGCCACTCTAGTCATGAGAGCACCGACCCAATGTTACTCGCTATACTGGCAAGCCAAAGAAGACAAGAAGACCTAATGAGAGAACTGCAAAGGAGAAACCTAGCTTTAGAATATGAAAATTACCAACTCCGTAACAGGAGAACGGGGTCGAGAGGATCATCGAGCCGAGGCGCCTCTAGAAACCACACTCCGCCAAGGAACACCCCACCCCCCTCTCCAAGCCAAGAACGCATACCCGACCCTAATCGGCCAAGAGAAGGGTATGGGCCAGCCGAGGATTCTTCGACCGAGGAAGAAGCGACCAATGAAAGCACGGACGCAACAACCAAACAAAAAATCGAGCGGCTCGAGCGGATGGTCAAAAAAACTGACCGGAGATAACGAGGACGATAAGTTAGCAGAAGTAATCAGCGAAGCCCAGAAGACGCCGTTTACCAGGGAATTGGATCGGACTCCGTTCCCACCTAAGTGTACGCTGCCAATCTTCCCATCTAGGTTTGACGGCACGGGCGACGCAGGAGAGCACATCAAAATGTACGACATGTCCTTGTTACAGTGGAAGAATCATGATGTGGTCATGTGCAAATTTTTCCCGGCAAGTTTGAAGGGTGAGGCAAAGAGTTGGTTCTACATCCTGCCCGATAAATCCGTTGGGAGCTATGCAGTCTTGGTGGAAACCTTTCTCGAAACTTACATGCATAACAGTATAGCTCGGCCCCGAGTCGATAAGTTGTTCACCACAGCACGAAGACTCAGGGAGCCGTTGCGCTCTTTAACGGACAGATGGAGAAAGTTATGTACGGATATTGGGAAAGCACCGGTCGACCAACAGATATTCGGTTTCGAGAATTCGCTAAGTAAGTCGGATCCCATCTGGGTAACAATGTACACGGAGAAGCCTAAGACACTAAAAGAGATCCGGAAGATGCAAGAGCACTATATCGCCCTAGAGGAGATTCAGGAAGGAGCGCAAGATAGAGGAATACAAGAGGCGAGCACCACAGTAGAGGCCACCCCGCGAGAAGCCACGAAACGATCTGAGAAAAGGCCGGGTGCCCAGCACCAGGGCGAAAACAAAAAAGTTTGGGTCGAGAAAGGAAAGAAGCCTCGCCACGAGCCAAGGTCTTATACTCCGCTAAATGCACCATTAGAAGAGGTATTCAAGGAAGTCGAAAAGAGGAATGACATCCGATATCCCAAGACTCGGGGAATTCAGTTCGACGGAACAAGGAACCACCCGGAGTTCTGCCGCTATCATCAGTTCCGCGGCCATTCAACTAACGATTGTAGGGAAGTGAAAGACATCGTCCAGCACCTAATCCGAGATGGATATTTACGGCATTTCGTCAAGACATCGCCGACACCTGCTGAACCAGACGTCCCAGTGCACCAAATAAGAATTAATCGCGACACCCAGTTCGCCTGTAACACCATATCACACTCGGCAACTCAGGGGTACGACTTGGGAACTGGTATCACCTCGAGAATTCATAAAAGGGATCGGTCAGGCAAAGAAATCCTCAGAGTGGCCAAGACCCTACCCATGGAACCATGGATGATGCAGCCGATCACCTTCTCGGCGAAAGACGTCCCATTGAACGGCCAAGCACACGGGGATCCCTTAGTAATAACCCTATTGATCGAGGAATGGGGCGTCCGCAGGATATTAATGGACAGCGGCAGCTCAGTCGAAGTACTGTTCTATGACACTTTCAAGAGGATGGAGTTGTCCGATGATATCCTGGTCCCGTCAACCTATCGAATTTACGGCTTCAACGGTACAGTGACAGTACCAAAGGGAGAAGTCACCCTCCGAGTCTCGGACGGAGAGGGATTCCTTGACACACTCACCACCTTTTGCGTGGTCGATGTCGTGTCACCGTACGAAGCAGTGCAGGTCGGCCACGGCTTGCGGGAATTAAAGGGGTCGCCTCGGCCTATCATCAGAGACTGCGGTTCCCATCTTATCTAGGAGTGGTAGAGGTACTAGGCGATCCCCAGGCGGCAAGGCAGTGCGTGCAAATGGACGTCCAGCAGAATGAGGAGAGGCGGTCAAGAAAACGACAAGAAAAGAACAAGTCTAAGGAAATAAAGGCGGGAGAGGAGCTAGAAAGGGTAATGTCACAAGCCATTTCTACCTATGAAGCCGGCGAGAAAGAGACCTTATAGCAATCACAGGAGCCGACAACAACCGGCGAACCAAAGCAAAATTTCTCGGCCCTAGAGCCAACCCGACAAGTCAATATGGGCATCGAGGAGGAGCCAAGATTAGTGAAAATAGGGTCCCTCTTAACAAACGAACAATCTCAGTAGTTGATAACCCTTCTGAAGGAGCACATGGACATATTCGCTTGGCAAATGCACGATATGGAAGGAATTGACCCGGAAGTCTGCTCGCACCACCTGCGGATAGACCCCAAGTTCAAACCTATCAGACAAAAGATGAGAAGAATCGCACCCGAGTTACAACCGGCGGTGGAGGCCGAATTGAAGAAGTTGTACGCAGCGGGAATCATTCGAAAGGCCCAATACCCACAATGGATATCTAATATGGTGATAGTCCCTAAAAGAAATGGGGGCGTGCGAATCTGCATAGACTATAGTGACTTGAACAAAGCGTGCCCAAAGGACATCTTCCCTCTCCCCAGCATCGATCAGCTAGTGGAATCCATTGTCGGGTATAAGGCGATAACTCTCATGGACGGATACTCAGGGTACAATCAAATACCCATGGCCCCCGAAGATCAAGAGCATACATCCTTCTTCACACCGAGAGGACTGTGTTGCTACACCAAAATGCCATTTGGATTGAGAAATGCCGGCGCCACCTATCAAAGGTTGGTGGAAGACATGTTCGAAGATAAAATACACGACACCATTGAGGTGTATGTGGACGATATGTTGGTCAAAAGCAAGGTGGCCGACAACCACATCGACGACCTTCGAGGCATATTTCAAACCATGAGAAGATACAAGATGAGGGTCAATCCGGCCAAGTGCACCTTTTGGGTCACCTCGAGCAAGTTTTTAGGATACATAATCACCGACAAAGGAATTGAGGCCGACCCAGATAAGGTCAGAGTCGTTGTGGAAATGCCGTCGCCTGTAACGGTTAAAGACGTGCAACGATTGAATGGGAACTTGGCGGCCTTAGGACGATTCATCTCTCGGTCATCCGACAAGTGCAAGGACTTCTTCGGGACGCTACGAAAAGGAGAGAAGTTTAAATGGACCGAGGAGTGTGAAGAAGCGTTTCAAAAAATCAAGCAACATCTCGCGAGTCTACCGGTGTTACAAAGACCCGAGCCAGAGGACATACTAACGCTATACCTTGGGGCAACTAGTCACGCCATCAGCGCCGTTCTAGTCAAGAACGCGGGGGGGAAGAAAAGCCGGTGTATTTCATAAGCAAGACCATGAGCCCAGCCGAGAGGAACTACACCAGGATCGAGCAACTGATATTAGCACTAGTGTTTGCAACGCAGAAGCTTCAGACATATTTTCAAACCCACAAGATTCGGGTGCTTACAAAGTCCCCCATAGAGTCAGTACTCGACAGTGCAGCCAGGTCAGGGGATCTCCAAGTGGAGTGCGCAAATAAAGCAGTTCGACATCGTTTACGAGATGAGAACAGCGGTAAAAGCACAGCGATGGCGATTTCTGGCGAGACTTTCCCCTCAGCGACGAAGACGAAGTAGAAGACATACCCGGAATGGAGGAAGACCGAGAAGACCCGTCCGACCTGCTCGAGTCATGCAGCCCGACACGGTGGGAGGTTTTCGTGGATGGGTCATCCAATAAAGATGGGTCGGGCTTGGGATTGGTCTTCACGACGCCAAAGGGGAAAAAGATGGTCCACTCCTTTAGGCTCGAGTTTAAGGCAACTAACAATGTCGCAGAATACGAGGCGGTAGTACATGCCTTGCGCTTGATAGTGGAGATGGGAATCCAAGAGGTACGGCTTACGAGCGACTCCCAGCTGGTTGTCCGACAAATCAACGGGCAATACGCCATACATGACCCTCTACTACAGAAATACTGGGAGCTCGTCCAATTCTACATCGGCCAGATACCGAGCATCAAGTTTCGACACATCTGTAGAAAGGACAATCGCCACTCGGACGCCCTGGCATATATTGCTTCCATGTTAACAGATTCAAGCGTTGAAGGTATCAGAATCATGAGGGTCCTAATGCCTTCAGTACCCGAGACCGTGGATACCGGCGCACATGTCGCGGCAACCACTACTGATCAATATCGGGCCGATGATTGGAGGAAACCGATTCACGAATACCTCGAAACAGGAAAGTTGCCCAAGGGACGGCCCGAGATCAACAAGATCAAGAGCAAAGCCGCTGCGTACGAACTTCGAGATGGCACCCTATACAGAAAGTCATATCTAGGGCCATTGCTAAAATGCCTGAGTAAGGAGGAGGGGCACATGATCCTCAACGAATTACACTATGGGGCTGCGGGAAACCACAGCTCGGGTCGTAGCCTAGCGGCACGAGCTAAAACCATGGGATACTTCTGGCCATACATGAACGAGGACGCGAAGCATATGGCCCTCATCTGCGACGAATGCCAAAAATTTGGAAAGAAGATACATGCACCGACAGTAACATTAAACTCTGTTATCAGTCCCTGGCCCTTCGCTAAATGGGGAATCGACATCGTGGGACCATTACACGTCGGATCGGGACAAAGGAAGTACTTAATTGTAGCCACCGACTATTTCACCAAGTGGGTTGAGGCCGCTCCATTGAAACACATACGGGATAAAGATGTTTTTCGATTCATCTGGGAACACATCATATGCCGCTTTGGAGTTCCGGCAGCAATCGTCTCTGACAACGGGAAACAATTACAAGGCAAGAACATCGACCTGCTATTTAAGATACTAAAACCGGACGGAAGCTTGCACCACGATGGGGAGGACCCTACACTATTGTTGAGAAGGTCGGTGAAGGGGCATACAAGATACTAAAACTCGACGGAACACCCGAGCCACGACCGTGGAATGCTGCGCGACTAAAGCTATATCATCCATAAAACCAGGTAAGATATCTTGTCATCTATTTCCGTAAAAGGCCGCGTGGGGTTGGAAATATGACAAGTGCGTCTGAATGGTCGTTTCGAACCCGGGGCGATGGCATTGTGCAAGTGCCGGGGCGACTTACACTAAGACGGACTATTCGAACTCGGGGCGATGGCAGTGTGCAAGTGCCGAGGTAGTCCAAGGGCCCTGGCGGTTGGAAACCAGTGGCCGATTGTCGAGGCATGAGTACTCGACAATCGAGCAGTCAACATTGCTCCCCTCGCAAGTGGCCGAAATCACTTGCCCAAGAAGATTAATCGATAACTTCTTGGGATGTCAATCCCATAGAAATTAGGGAAGTCCAACTACCCTTCCACTAGATCTCGAAAGACGGTGATGAGATACCTCAATCGGGACATGGCATTTGGCCCGATGACCCTCCTTGTTGAGTGTGTTCGACAGAAACGACATTTATGACTAACCTATCTATTCATGCAGGCATACATAACAAGGTCACGAAAACAAACCACACATCATCAACTCAACATAAATAAGGACAGTAACATGCATAATAGCGTCAGTAGCAAGAAAAACAACCAAACCAAACGACGACGCAAAGACCCCATTAAAAAGTTTGCAAGAAATTAAAGGTGTTCGAGCGGATTACAACCCAAGGAAAAGGGTAAGAAAGCGACGCAGCGCTGCAAAATACACGTTCACTCCTTCGAAGGGACGGGCCCCGGAATCGCCTTCTTAGCAGCAGCATCGGCCCGCTTCTTATCAAGCACTGCCTTCACACCGGCTTTAACCTTCGAGACAAGTTCATCATTAAACTTCGCCTTCTCAGCAGTAAGATTTTGTGCCAGCTGTACCGACGCCGCTTCGGCAGTGGCCACCCGCTCGAGCAGCTGAGCCTCCCTCCCCTTCAATCGGGCATTCTCCTCTTCCAACGATGCCGCCTTCTTCTGCTCGGCTGCCAAAACAACAAGGACGGTCAGTCACACAATAACAACACTAAGACAACGACAAGAAAAGCACAACATGAGGCACACCACCTTCCAACAAAGGGGCAAATACTCTAATGGTCTCTTCAGACTCAGACAGGCTACACTCGAGAGAAGACAACTTCGAAGAAAGCTCTAAATATCGCTGTTCGTTAAACTCATTGGTGGGGCAGTACTTTTTGTGATCACTCCATTCGGCCCTCTGTCGGGAGTGGGCTATCTGCAAACCTGATAGTTGAGAGCGAACCCACTCCAACTCCTCAGAAACCTTTTTGGATTCGATAAGTTTCTCAAGGGATTCTCGGCTACACTTCTCGGCAGCATCCCTCTCCCCCAAGATCCGGAGACGATCTGCATGCAAATCTCGAACCTGAAGTCTCAACCGACCACACTGACCCTCTAAGTTGTCGGCCAACAATGTTTTATCGGCGGCAATCCCCTGGAACCGAGCTAAGTTCGCCCTAAGATTGTCAATTTCCTCGGGGACATACTCAAAAGTCTCGTAGCGATGTAGTTTGGACTGAAGATCTTCAATATCGGTCTCTAACCGATCGATCTTAGCATCCTTGTTAACTATTCTCTGTTGCAAGTTCGAAACGTGATCCCGTTCTATATTCACTTCCCTTTTCAACAAACGACACCTCGTGGCAGCGTCGGCCTCCGCACTAGAAGATTCGGCTAGGCAGGGAGTACTAAGCTCAAGATATTGGCACTACAAGATCAATCATAACTAGTTGAAAGTAAAATAAGTACCTTGGGCCTCGGCCAACTCCTTCTCCAACTTCCGAGATCGTTCACGTTCCTGCTGTAACAAGAGACGAAGATCCTCCCTCTCGGCGACCTCCCTGCGTTGGATGGCAACATTCAACAACGAGCGGTTGATATCCTACAAACACCATCATGATCAGCACATAACACAAAACGCGAGGGCGTCTTCCGAGAAACAAACTCACCAGCAGATCAAAGGTGCTTTTCAGACCAGCTTCATACAATGAAACAGCATTGATCTTATCCTCATCGGACAGAGAGGCAAAATCCGGAGAAATAAGGGCCCCAAGAGAGTTGCACATAGGGCCGAAACGGTGAAGGAGGTACTGCTGCCTGAATTAGGAACCACGGAAGAAAGAGGCTTTGGCAACTCGCCTCCGACAGCAACATTCTCTACATCACGATTGCTCACAAGACCTCCAACACCACCCGACTTATCCTCCTGTCCCGACTTGTCTTCATTACCGACGACGTCATCCTCCTCATCAAAAAGACCGTCATCATCATCACCATCAGACATGAGATACACAACGCCATCGGCGAGAACAATCCCTTCACTAGTTACCTCCCGGGCACAGTCTCCTCCTCGAGCAGGGACATCGTCCTTGAGTTCCTTGCCCCTCCCTTTGGGCTTTCCACCTACACGGGTAGATGAAACATCAGAAGACTTCTGAGGCGACTTCCTCAGGAAATGTGATAATGTCAGCCGATCATCGGGATCCTCACCGTCCCTCGCCGAAGCACCACCAGCCTTGTCAACCTTCAACTTCTGCACAAGAGCCGATGTCAGAACCATGCAAGGCAACAAATAGGGGCACGTACATGTACGTCAAATAAAAAATGAGTATATTTGTTACCTTCCCTGTCTCCTCCTCGGCTCCTGCAACTCTATCCCTCTTCCGATGAACAAGAGGCTCAGTAGGAACACCCTGGGACTTAGTCTGGAAAACACCAAAATTAAAACATCACCCCACGAGTCGCCCGAGCCAATCGATCAAGCTAGAAAGACAGGGAAATACACTTACCCGATCGATATTGACCACCCAGAAAGGATAAGACTCGGCCGGAGGAGGAAATTTGCCACTAAGAAGAGGGCCGGAAATAGCCAATGGAACCCGATCCCAAGCCGCGTCATTAGTGTGACGGGCATGCTTATTGGAACTCTTCCCCTCGGGATCCTCATCCAGCAGAAGTCTCCTGACACCTTCGGGAAGAGTCTTATGGCGATGAGGGCTGGCAGCGAAACCGGCAAGATCGCCGTTGGTAGTGGTCCCGCTCCGATAATTATCAGCAAAACTGGCAGGAGTATAGTCGCTCGCTTGGGAAGGATCGTAAGTAGACCAAGCAGTAGGAGCACACTCGCCTCGGCTACGCCTCTCCCACTCGGACAGAATACGGAAAGTGTTGCCATTCCACTGAGCCAAGGCGCGGGACGGGCGAATCTTAGAAAGGGCCTCGTACCAGAATGGGCGGCTAGGATCATACAGAGGGAAACGCAACCCGAGCTCTAGCTGGCCCCTGGTAACAATGGTCGCCTCGGCCGAATGTGGAAATCTCAAAACATCATCTTTTCTCAGAACACCTTTTTGGCCTGACAAGAGCCTGATGTCATACCCATGGAGGTCGAACTCATCTTTTAACTGTTGAACAAATTGCTCATCCGATAAGTCCTTAGCAGCTCTCTTGTCAGCCCTACAACAAAACGAAGAAGGATCATCAGGAAAGATAGAATCTAGAGCGCGATAATCATACTTGGAGGGACTCTCAATAACAAACAGGGAATCAAGGGATACGCCGTCTTCATCAGAAAACACATAACTCACGCACCTTTTTTCCGTCATCGAGGGAGTTGAAGACGCCATGAGAATTAGTAGAAGGAACGACAGGAGGGGCAAAAATACGGCCGGGATCGGAAGTTGCAGCGGTGACGGAAACTAAGAAGATGCAGAACGATGGAGAAGAAAGGAAAGAAACCTGTGGAAAAATAACTGATGACAATGAAGGAGAAGTAGACAGAGAACGGAGAGAAAGAGGAAGATGGCAAAGAAAAAATAAAGAGGGAATGAGGTTTTAGAGTCAGGTTTATAAACCTCTCCGATGGTAACCGACGAGGGAGGTGAACCGGTTTGCAACGCACGAAGGAAGTGGGGAACAACATGGCGGAAAACCCGGCATGGCCGAGGGACGTGGGAAGACGAGGCGGTTTCTTCCCCACGTGTCGATCACACGAGTGGAAGAAGGGGCATAAATGTAGGTGTAAATAATCCATGGAGCCGGTGGAACCATCCTAACCAAGGGCGTACGGGCGAGACGAACACTAGAAGCACCGAATCACCGCACTGTGTCCAGGCACGAGGAAAGAGGAACAGAGACGGCTCGATAGGCCGACATGATGGAGGAAAAGTTCGATGTGATGCTCGTCGAGTTCGAGGGGAATTAATGCTCTGAAAGAGTTGGTGAAGAGATAAGGAAGACTCGGTCAAAGTAGGACTCGGCCAGGAATCTAAAAGGCGGCGTCGATCACCCCCACCTAACAAGCGATATCGGATGACGTTACCGCTCGGCCATATGCTTCGACTCGAGCAGTGGGGAAGACCGGGTGAGGCATCGGGAAGACACCCGAGAAGAACATCGAGGAAGTCAGATTAGGCCCAACACCGTAATATCATTGTATCGACATTCTATAGCTATAAATATGGATCATGTAGAGAGCTAGAGAGGCAAGTGAGAGGAGAGGGAAGAGAGTATACCAAGAGATAGAGAGAAAACACATAACTTGTATTCGTGAAACGAGTAATAAGATCATCCCTTCACCCCATGGACGTAGGTAATCATGTCGAACCACGTATATCTTGTGCCCCTCTACTTCTCTTCTTTGCTTGACTTCTTTATGCATGTCTTGAGATTCTTTGGATGTAGTGGTAGGATTTTCTACATCTACAGTGTAGTTAATTATTCATTATTGTACATGCAGTAATGCTGTTAAATTATCTACAATGCTAGTGTTACAAAAATCTTACATGGAAGTCATTTTCTTTTGATCTTTGAGATCATTTATACAAAAATCTTACGTGGAAGACATTTATTCATAAGTGCTTGTGGAGTCTACTTACCTAAAAAGCTCAGATAGGGCACAGCTAAGTGGATACAAACATAGACCTATTCGGTCAAACATCAACATCAATCCTGCTCACCAGGGCCTGAGCTAGCTCGGTCGTTGGCAATCGCCACCATCTTCACCCATCATTCAAAATACATTGGATATGGGCCCTGCTAATCGCACATGTTTGATCTGTCTTGATTCTTAAAGTCGCATAATCTTTTTATTTTTATGGCACAGCTAGGCGAATAAGTTACTTTCCAACTGGGATATGCCACGTGGTCCTCACCCATTCCTTGCCATTATAAATTGGCTAAACGTTTTCTACTCAGTTTCATCTTTTACAATTCTCCACTTTTCTCTCTAGAAAATTCTCTCTTTCTTTTAGTTTTGGTGCTGTTTCAGTTGAATAGAAGAGAAAAAAAATGGCAGACGAATCAACTTTGAATTGCATAGACATCTTGTTGGCTATCATCCTTCCTCCTCTTGGTGTCTTTCTCAAGTTTGGATGCCAGGTTTGTCACTCCCTCTGTTCACCAATTTGTGGTGTTTTTTTATAACTCTCAACTTGTTTAAGAATTAAAATATGCTTTGTATACAAACAATAAACATGTTAGCTAGATACAAAGATATCTTGTTTGTACCTGAAGTTTTGAGTCAATCAGTCAGTTTCTTGTTTGTCTGTGAATTAACTTGTGTTTTTGTGTGTTGTTTTTTTTGGATGTGTAGATTGAGTTCTGGATCTGTCTTATCTTGACATTCTTCGGTTACATTCCTGGTATCATCTACGCCATCTACGCCATCACCAAGTGAAGAAGAACAGACGACTGAAGCCTAATCTATTCATCATGTAAAGTTCTTGGTTTTCAGAGATGGGGTGTGCTTATTTTAGTTTTAGTATGGATACCATTAGGGTTTCCAAGTGTGCTGCTAGCGTATGCTGGTGTCTTTCTTTGCTACAAGTTCTACAACTACTAGTTATTTAATTATTTATTGGGTGTGCTATTTATCTTCAGTGATCTTATGTTTCTATTGTTATCCAAAAGTTTGATTGCAGAATGATAAAAATTGGTTTAATTTATCTCTAATCTTCTTTGTATCAAGTTTTATTTACTGCACAACACAAATTAGGGGTTCCAAAATCCTGCATTCCACTGGAGATATGTTTGACAGAAACCGCCAATCCCAGGGAGTATTTTGTTAACCTCACTTTCAGGCACTCAAAACATGTGTACTGAATTGTCTGATGCAAACAAAAAATCAAGATTCTTTAACAGTACTAGCTCCACATGCTTCCAGTCTTTATTCATATGAAAATTGACCAACAGATCTAAAGTACTGCATTGCTTTTACCATTCTAAAGCAGTTCAAAAGAACAAGTGGACTATGCACACAAAAACCACATTCCAGAAAAGAGAGATCCAAACTAATACTAATACTGATCTACTTCCCTAAACATTTTCTAAATGATGCACACAAGAGCCTCATCTTAGAAGTAAGATCTAATTTGCCAAAAGTCCTAAAGAAAGATGCTTGTATCCGCATGAAAAGAGCTCATGGAAATTTTCATGCCTTGAATTCCTTTTGCCCCAAGGACAGGATGATTCATTGATTCTACTTCAGGCATCTCTTTTCTTCTCTACCTTCTTTTAATTTCCTTTTTATCTGTCTTTTCTTTTTTTCTTGTTCACTGAGTGTTGTGTGTGGTTTTAGATTAAAGTTTTCTGCCACTAGTAAACAGATTGTAATGAAGATCTAATCTTCATTAAAGATAAAAGCACATTCACATAGACATTCCTCTGTCTGCTGTTACAAAAAGCACTACATAACAAAATGAATTATACTGTATTGAACTATCAGAGAAATTTCTAGTAACCATCTTGTAATCCATGAAATGGTTACATGAAACAAGTGTAACTACAATGAGATACAGTTACCTCTACACATATTCATTTAGACCCCTGATATGGAAAGCAAGAGGAAGCATGTATTTCCTTGTTATTTGAATTGCCACTCCCGACGACACATAGGGCAATTTGCTTGAGGAGTTTGTGAGTTCACCCATTTTAAGATGCAATGGAGATGGAATGCGTGGTCACATGCACCCCAAACTGCGAGAAAATTAATTTAAAATATAAGTTTCATTTGCTCACAGAACACGAACAAACTAGACCAGAAATATCTACAACTCGTAAGAAATAGAAGCAGAGACATAAGACAGCAGGTAAAAATTCATGGAACATATCTTCTAGAACTAAAACTCTAGAAAGGTTTATAAAGCGGTTCAAATGAAACTGCTATAGTCCTTAGCATTTTCAAATGAAAAAATATAAAGCGGTTCAAATGAAACTGCCAAGCACAATATCATGATTATTACCAAGTGAGTGCTTGCAATTCTCTCAGTCCCAACCAAGGCTACAAATGATGCACATCGAAAATCTGTGGTGTATAAATCGAGATTTTTCATTTGCACTGGACTAGATGGAACATGGCTATAGTCTCTTAGTCCCGAGGATTCAATTAGTACACTTTGACTATGCATTTGTGGAGTAAAATTTTGAGGTTATAATTCGCAAGGACCTAGATGGAACATGGATAGACTTCTGTTTTTCCTGCAGTGTCTCAACTAAAATCCTTTAACTAGGAAATTTCTAGATTAATTATTCCACTCTAAGCATTATGAATAAAAAGAAACAGAAGTTTAGATGCATCATGCCTTAGTTTTGACAGATAATTTGCAAGTCTGTTAAAAAAAAATGAAACAGTTGATTATACTCACTTAGAGGACAGTCATCTCCAGGGCGTTTACAATCAGAGCAGCAGCCATCGAAGGCCATCCTACATATACCACATGTCTCATCTTGGGCATCCCATGTCCAGGAAGCTACACCATGCCACCTACAATTACAACCAGAAGTAATTATGGATAATTGGTAGGTATTGGTTACAACCAGAAGTAATTACAGTTAATTGGAAGGTATTTTGAAATTCAGTTCAAAAAAATTGCAAGTGGTTGGGAGTACATACTCTGTTTATAATTAACGCCAAATTGCATCAAGTAGGAAGTCAAGAGAAAACTGCAAAGAAGGATTGCCAAAATAGGGGAAACCATACAGAACAATGTAGGAGCCGAGCTTTAACTTAGACGATAGTAATGTCATTAAAAAAAAAACAGCGACGAACATGTGATGACATAAATAACCGATCATACTGCTATCTTCAAGCGCTACAACACTGTATGAACTAAAAATAAAGAAAAATAAATAATAACTAGTAGTTACATTAAGGACAACTTCATTAATTGCAGAAGTCCAGGGGGCTGAGTTGTGTCTGAATCTAGAGATGTCAGAAAGTTTTGAGAAAGCTATGTATTGTGTTTGATTCCATAAAAGAATGTGTGTCTTTTTCTTTTATTGCTTGATTCCTCTTCCACAGTTCCACTGAATGTGTCCCATTTCAACTCAGGATTTGGTCAGCTCAAAGGAGAGCTGAGTGGAGTTGTAACAAGCCACATCTACATCTACTAACGGACAGATAGGACTACATACTAACTAGCAGTATAGATGTATCTAAGTGATTCTATTTAGATCTTGATCCATTTGGACAATATTTAATGGAGATCATTAGTGACATTAGATCATGGTAGTAACTAGCCACAAGGTTGTAGCATGATCACTGTAAATTTATTTTCAGATTATTGTGGTTCCCTTAGCCCCCTAATTGTTTCAACTTCAAGACAACAATGGGAGTATAAAACAACAAAAATGATAGCATGCTAGTGGCAGGCCACTTACTCGCGCATGATGAAACGACACCCTATCAACCTTCATATCATGGCATTCACCTCAAAGGGTGCACCATCAAAGAGGATTTAGGAGTTTATGGATGGGCACCATACCCCTATCCACGTCAGTATGCAAGAATTTAGGGTGCAAGTGGCGTGTACCTTAGCATGGTTCATAGGACAACAAGGCAACGGTTTAGATATTGCATCATCATTCGTATGCAAAGACCTAAAAGGCTAAAACTAGGTCATATCTTCATCCACTATTATCAATTAGGTGGCCGCAACACAATAGGAATTTGATACTTCGACAGCTGACATGTAAGAATGCATTCCGGCGGGAGACAGGAAGAATCAAGAACATATGGTGCTAAGTAGCATGTACCCTAGCATGGTCGACAGGACAACAAGACAACATTTTAGACATTGCATCATCATTCGTATGCGAAACCTAAAAGGCTAAAACTAGGTCATATCTTCGTCCACTATTATCAATTAGGTGGCCGCAAAACAATAGGAATTTGATACTTCGACAGCTGACATATAATAATGCATTCCGGCAGGAGACGGGAAGAATCAAGAACATATGGTGCTAAGTAGCGTGTACCCTAGCATGGTCGACAGGACAACAAGACAACAGTTTAGACATTCCATCATCATTTGTACGCGAAGACCTAAAAGGCTAAAACTAGGTCATATCTTCATCCACTATTATCAATTAGATGGCCGCAAAACAATAGGAATTTGATACTTCGACAGCTGACATATAAGAATGCATTCCAGCGGGAGACAGGAAGAATCAAGAAAATATGGTGCTAAGTATCATGTACCCTAGCATGGTCGATAGGACAACAAGGAAACAGTTTAGACATTGCATCATCATTCGTATGCGAAGACCTAAAAGGCCATAACTAGGTCGCATCTTCGTCCACTATTATCAATTAGATGGCCGCAAAACAACAGTGATTATCCAACATGTAATCCAACAGGAGATAGTAAGTATCAAGATCAACATATGTTGCTAATTGCTAACCCTATGGCAACTAAGAAGGTAACAAATGTAACAAGGAGAAACAAAATCATGATAATTATAACAGCACTGACATCTAAGGAAAGGAGAACCAAAAAGCCCAATCAAGGATACGTAATATTTTAACCTTCATTCTTCTACCCTGCCGAAATCAATAATACCATGAATTAAAAAATTGACGATTAAATCAAAACAATCTTATAAGTTATAGCAAAATATCACCTCCTATCATTTGCAGAAACAAAGAACTACAAAATTAAAATACGATTAAATTGAAAAAGAAGATGAAGGAAGATGACAATGGCGTAGCTAGGGTTTAAAAAAAAACATTGGCTGTTCTAGGGGAATCTGTTTTTTGAGCTCAAAAACCCTAATTTGTATCCGGGATTGTAAAGGTGAGAATGAAATTACCAGTTAGAGGCTTTTAAGCTTTCGATACCAAGTGATAATCTGGGTTTATACTTCAAAGAGATTCTTCCTCTCTTTTTAGTATAAAGACTTGGAAACGAAAGAATACTAGATGACCGCTGCCACGGTGGGTAGCTGACGAAGAAATGGACCTGCATACATCACTTTTCGTCGTCAGCACATTTCTGCGCACGAATTCCATGTAATTCAACAAGAAAAACTAACTTGAAATACATGCAATACTCACCGGTGGACAACACAACACAAAGTAAATTTATTCAGTTTTCTCTTGACTTCCGGATTTGGTAAGTATATCTAGAATTGAGATCTCTCTTGTAGTAGAACTTTGTAAGGTGAAAAAGGATGACAAATAATGATATGTTACTGCTCCTCAAAGGTTCTCAGAATAGCAAAATGATGGGATGCCTTATGATGGATAAATATGCCCATAAACTTGCAAATCTTTTGGGCATCTATGCATACAGTAATGGTACTAAGCACTTCATATAGAATTGAGAAGGGTATCAGAACTGTGCACTTTAATAGCCCAAGAACCGTGAATAATTACTTGAGCGGTACTGCTTACTTAACCTTATCATGACATCTATAAGTCCACTAGTCCAGTACGTAGAAGTTTTTCTGGCTCAAAGTAGTGACCAAATAGCATCAGCATAAAAAACTAAGAAAATGGTAAATTGAGTAATCCAATGATTCAAAAGACTAAGAAATATAGTAAAATGGCTAGAAACAGACTTAAGGGGTATTGCATATATTCATGCATCCTTTCGCCCAACTTACCCAGATCACAATAGAACTAATTTAGTCAGACCACACAAACCACCACAGAACTAATTTGGTCAGACCACACAAAGCTCAGTACTCACTACTCAGTAGGACTATTTTAGTCTAATTCACACATCAAATATAAGTGATTGGTACTAATCCTATAAAATTAGCAAAGTTCTGTTTCCGAACTTAGCTCTAGCAAAGTTCTGTTTCTAAACATCTCTCTGTATAAACATATACTATATTAAAAGATCTGAAATATTCTGGTGGATCGAAAGTAAACAAGGGTGTTTAAATTGATATGTCCTGTTCCAGGACAAATATTCTGGTGGGTCGAAAGTAAGCAAGGGTGTTTCATCACATTTTTCACATTCTTGATGAAAAATTAACAGACACCACTAACATATTTTTGCACATAACCACACAACAAACAGGGCTGCACCAAATGCACCATTCGGGAGATGGACATAAAGAAGAAAATTACTAGAGAGATCAATGAGATATGCAATTATGAATCATTCATGACTTGACTGCATTCTAGCAACTTGTTCTAGTTCTTACAATGCCACATAACAACATGGCTACTTCTTAATTATGTATAGATTACTATGATCACACGAACATGAATTAAACTTTGAGTGTTGTGACATGGGATAGCTAATTAACAACGCATGTGGCCTTAACTAATCCAAAGTTTATTTTCCGTTATTATAATTGCTCATCGACATCCATAATTCCTGAAGTGTGTATTAGTAATGAAAACAGAAAGGTACTGTTTCACTGAGCTAGCCGTATGAACTAACTACCAAGAAGGCAAGAACAGTATGGTAAGACTCTGTTGAAAATGAAACATGTTGGATTGTTTAGCTTGGTGTGTTAAGAGTTGGGAGTACGCCAGGCTGTTACACAAGGAGGAATTCTATTTCACGCCTGTTTAGCAGGCTCAGTTTTAAAATACGCCCCACAAAATCCGAGTATTAAAATCGCCCAAGTAACAAGCGGGGTTTTAATTATCGTCTACAAACAGGCGTAATTTAGTTTAACGCTTGGTGTGAAGCGGTCGTTTAATGTGCGTTTCATTGAAGCGTATATTAAAACAGCGCCAGGAAAGTGACTGGTCTTTAAGGTACGTCTGGAATGGAGCTTGAATTAAAAATGCGTTCAGCTAAATTTAGTTTTGTTCCCACTGTGTGATTCTGCCGAAAGCTAAAGCTAAAAGCCAAAATTAGTTTTGGCATTTTGGCTTTTTAAGATATGTGATTGTGGACGCTCTAAGGGATATTGACATATATGATTGTGGAAGCTCTAAAAGAAACGGTTAGATTGCTTTATCAAATTCTGAAAGAAACGAGTGCATTCTGAACCAGTTCGACACAGTATAATGCATACTTTACTGACAAAAATCAATTTCAAATACATATTGCTGAAACCAATGACTTAAATTTTTGTGAGGACATGATATGCTAAAACTCTAACTAAACAAAACAAACATATCAAAATCTTTATAAAACTCTGAACTATAATCACTTTTTAAGGCATACAACAATGATTTCTTTGAGACATTTCATCAGACAGGACTGAACATTTTACAAAAATGTCCAAATTAGGTCAAATTTCACAAAATCCAAAAAGAACATCCATAATCATAAGTTCTTGAATCAAAATACAATATGACAAACACTATAATACGTCATGTATTATGATCTCAAGAATAACTCATGGTTTTACTTAAAATTACATATAAAAGAGGAAGTATAGACACAAGGAAAGACGAAGCTTTTATAAACGAAAAAGTTTGAAAGATGAAGAAACCATACCACTACACGTTTGTCCAATTACTTGCAGTCCAAAATTTGGAAGGAATGAGCTGAACCCTGCAGAACTTGCTTAGAAAATTTGTAAATTAGACGACAATTAAACTTTCAAAATATCATACATCTGTTTATACGGGTAATGTCGGGTCAGTTAGGAATCCGTAACTGGTCGAAAACCCGACCCATATTATTGGTTCTGAATAATTTTGAACTGTATTGTGTTTGTTTGATTGAATGTGAAGGAAACAGTGTACCAAAAAGGGGGCAAAAAAAAAAAAAAAAAAAAATTGAAGGAAATTTGTGATAGATTCTTTTTCATTATTTAACATGGGCGTATTGGATTAGAATTTCTGTGAAGAAAATAAATAAATACTAGTTTTACCTGAATTTAGTGGATATATAACGTTAAAAATAGGTACCAGTTTTACTTGAATCTAGTGGATATATAATGTTTCTTAAAAGAGTCACGTAGATTCTCATAGATATATAACGGATTGAGTTAGGATTAGTTTAGAATCATAAAAGCTAAAATGAATTACCAAATCGTAATATAGTTGAAAAAATCAAGATTATCATGTGGCGGTGGGTGGAGGGTGCTGGTGGTTGTTGGCGGTCGGTGTTGGTGGGTGATAGTGGTGGTTGGTTATCGATGATGGTGGATAATGGTGGTTGTTGGTGGTTGGTGCTGGTGGTTTGCGGTCGATGTTAGTGGATGGTGGTGGGTGATGGTGGTAGTTGGTGGTATGTGCTGGTAGGTGATGGTGGCGGTTGGTGGTGGTTATTGTTGTTGGTGGTGCACGTGCCGGTTGGTGGTGTCTAGTGGTGGTTGGTAGGTAGTGAGTGGTGGTGGTGGAATAACTTAGCATGCTCTGATAAAAAGAGAAAACCTAAAGAAAATCCATTAGAATCCATGAAACTCTTGTGGTTTGGATTGAGATGGAGAAACTTTTGAACTCGCAGTGCGAGTTCAAAATTGAATCTAGAGCATCCTGACTGTCCGATGATGGCGATCAAACAATATTAAAATGTGGACTTAGCCGCAGTTATATCCGGTATTTTAAAACATACGTTGTGTCTTCCAAAATAATCTCATATATCTAATACCCAGATTTTCCTACTTTTTTCTTAGTTTTGGGGCAAGGGGATTCTTCATGTCTCATTCTTTTGAAAAAACCTAGAGTTTCTATCTACCAGAAGTTCTTATATATTCGGAGATTGTGATGATAGTTGAAAACAAAGCCTATAAAATATCATTGATTTATATATGTTAATGGTGGTTTTTAGCTTAGGGTTAAAATTGTAAAACCTTGCATCTGATGTGACGTCACTCTGTAAGGAAACGGAGCCATGAGTGTTAACCTCTCCACTAGCATATTTATTGAGCCGTTCAATATATTTACATAAAATTTATCCAGACTGGTGCATGTAGCAACCATCCCAGATGTTCTGTAAATTTCGGCGCCTTGCCTATATTCACTTAATATAAGTTTCTTTGAATGCTTTCTATGCTATGTTCCCCGGATGAACCCTTAATGTTGGTATGGCATGACAATTTGTGTTCACTCGCAGCAGAGTAGCACGAATTTCCAAATATCAAGGATAAGGTCTTTGCATAAGGTATTCAATCAAAAAGCATGCTGCTCTCTGGCAATGAACTTAAAACAACTCTGTGTCAACACATAGAATTCAATCAATTACCCTGACTAACTTGCAAAAGTTAGGGTTTTGCGCCTTGCACATGATATCAGACTTTGCTTGTCGAAATCAAGCCTAGGCAAGTTAGGTAATTAATCCGCCATGGATTAGTAGATGCAAAATCTTGCCCAGAATCAGAAAACAAGGAACCGCAGGATAAGCGCAGCGACAAAGGGAGGCGTGGCCATGCCTTAGGCCAGCTGGTGCCATTTGCCATTGGCCACGCCCCCATCCTAAACCGGCCTTATTTCCCTCGACCAATCAGGTCGCCTTAAACTCGACACGCGCACATAAGTTGTGGCTGGGCCCATACTTGTCGACCCCACTTCCCATCGACCAATCAGGTCGCTCTAAAGCCACCACACTCACACCAGAAGTGTAGCCACGCCCATGCTTGGCCGGCCCCTCTCCTTCATACAGACCAATCAGGTCACTTTAAAATGCGCCACGAGCACTATAGGTGTGGTCGCGCCTTATGTTTGGCCGACCCATTTTCTTGACCAATCAAGTCGCTCTAAACTCGCCACCATACATTAAAGGCCAAATGCACCCTGCCGCACCACCATACTAATAGAATATGAGGAACAGCGAAAGAATATTGGACTTGAAAAGTACGTACTTGCCTCTATTCTTTTGCGAAATTCAAGCTTTGAAAAGTAATTTTAAAAGTATCATCCCGAAGTATGAAATATTCTTGAAGAAATATAAGAAGTATTTAATCCTCTAAATGTAAGAAGTATTGCAAATCCGTCATACGTAACTTTCATTCTATGTTCTTTGCCTCATGCTATGAGTTCATATCCTCGCAGTTGTTCATACTTTCCTCATGAATTATACTTGATATTATATGCTACATCATTGTTTTAGTGCTCGCGAAGTCGTATTTGGGTTTGCGATATTACACTTTGAAATATCGCGATTGTCTATTTTTCACCAAAATTTTTTTACAAGAAATTCCGCGCATTTAGGGATGACCGCTTACACGTGTCTAAAATTCCCTTTTTACCGATAGTTTTTAATGCTATCAGGTTACTCTTTTCTGTCTATTTAAGGGAGAATTTCCCATGAGAATCCTTCTTTCCTTTTATTTCATCTTCTTTCTTTGTTATCTGCAATTTTCCTCCACTATTTTCTTCACCGTTTTCTTCATCGTCTTTCTACTTTGTAATTCTTTCCTCTCAGTTTCCATGGCATCAAGGTTTACGAACTTTGTTAAATTTAATCATTTCGTTGATTGATATTTCCTTATGAAATAGTTTTGTTACGATATTTTTCCCTTTTGTTTTAGCAAGGACAAGTCTAGCACCAAATCCATCGTTACAAACCCTAATATTCCCAAGAGTTCGCAGCCAAATCCTTTGCTTCCAAGAGAAAGACTGCGAATGACAAGGTATTAAGAAACATTTACCCTTTTAATAACAATATTGTTGCCTCTCGTTTCTTATTTAACTTTGTTATTCGCAGGATGACAAAGATATTAATTTATCTCCCAAGAAACCTCGCCACTTTAAACCCGTCGCTTTTGCCATTACTTTTCACGGGTTTACATTTACTACTTCTCCTGCGGCATCTTCGCAAGATAACCCAATTCTTTCTTCTCATGACGAATCATCTTCTCCTGCGATGAACTACTTTGAGAAATTAGTCCACGAATTCTCCGTTAATGAAATTCTTGAAATGTTCCCCTCTCCACTTTTACTCTTAATGCCTCTACCTCATCTTCCCTTGTTGATCAAGCTCCTCCAAGCTGGCATTCTTATGGCTAAGGATGACTCGGCTTTTGCCTCTTCTTCCATCATTTCCTCTTCCTCACGAATCTATCTCTTTACTAAAGAAAATTTAGAAGGGATGGATATAGCTTTTAAAGTTTTATCAACCACCATGAATGATGTTAAGAAAATCTCCACTTGATCTGTCCAAGATCTAGTGTTTATGAATCTTTGAGTAAGTATTTTGGTTACGATCACGATGTCGGGGCATCCTTGGAACAAGAAATTAAGATCTTAAAGAATAGCCTTCATAATGCTTCTCCGGATCGCGACAATCTTCGCAGAAAAAAATGAAGAACTAAAAGGTACCCTTTCCTCCTTCTCTTTTTTTTTTTTTTTTTTTTTTTTTTTTTTTTTTTGAAGACTTTGTTCGCCTTTAAAGTTTTGAATCAGAAACGTAAAATGGAGATATATCAAGTGGAATCTATCGCGGAAGAAACTCGAACGAGAAAGAGATGCTTGGATGGAGCAATATAACCGATTAGATAACCTCCATACATATTCTCGTTGACCCGGATAAATAATCTTACCCAAGAAAACGCCTACTTAGTCCGAAACAAGAATTGTTAAGTAGCTTGGTGTCGCATATGTCATATTCTTTGACTAAATCTAATTTGGAATTGGAAACCTTATCGGATGAAATGGAACTTTGTCCCGAGAGAAGCGAGCTTTGTTGGATAAAGTGGCTATATCCTCTTGACAACTTGGTGTTTGTCGAAAAGCATTGAATGAGCAAGAACAATCTATTTGCTCTTTGGAAAATAAACTCAAAGAAACCACAACCGAAAGAGATAAGCATTCGGGGTAGAATAACCTAAGTGTGAAAACAAAACAGCTCAAGGATGAATATACTAAGTTAAAAGAATCTCATTCCTCCCTTGCGAAGGAGAATAATTTACTTATTTCTAATGAAAAAGCTTGCGTTCTCGATTAAAAGGTCTTGTTGGTGATGATTTTGATACTTTGCCATGGATCATTTGGAGAATAGTTGCTTTGCCACGACCCAACATCTTATCTAGCAAAAGGAAGGTAGTCATAAAATTTGATTGCCTCAACCACCGTTTTTTCCTTTCTAATTTCTTTCATTATTTTTTAATCTTAACCTGTTTGTTCTTATATATTCTCGCGAGAATGAGAAAGATCTTCGCACTTCTCTGTCTACTTTGGAATCCTCCCATGCCAAGATTCGCAAGGAAAATACAATTCTGGTTGCTACTCTTGCCCATTCTCGTGATCGTGCCGCGAGAAGACTTAATTATCTCAGCCATCTTAAAGATGTCCAAAGTAGGAATCAACAGAAGGCACTTCTTCGTCAATTTCATCCCAAAGTCAAGTTGTCGTGAATGAGATCTTACTTTCTAAATCCCTTGAACTGTCCTTTGTTGCACCTTTGGAAGTTGGAGATGATGAAGTTCCTAATTCTCTGATAGTGATTATGATTATGAAAGGTGCGAAGATATCGCAAATAATGAACTTGCCGAGAAGGATCTTTATGAAGTGAGAATCCCAATGAAGAAACTTACGATGGAAATCCTCTCACTAGTGAAGGTGATCTTTGATAAAATTGTTGAAGGACTTTTATCATCTCCTGTTCTGCAAGAGAATATCAATGTAGAAAATTAAGTTAGTCTTATAATTTTATATCTTTGGTCTTTCTTTCTTGCATGACTTTTTGTATGAGATACTTTTCAATTTTTCTTTGAAGTACGCTTTTTGATTGGAAAGACCAAATCCTTTGATGAATAATTTTTATCTTCTCTTTTTATCTCATTTTAGATTTGCGATTTTAATCTACGCAAGCTTACTCGCTTACCTTTAGTTATGTTAAAGTTCACCATTGCGACAAGATCGCAAGATATCCTCATAAATGAAGAAATCTATTGATCTTGTCTTATCATTCTTGTGTGGTCTTATTTTGCCTTCCTAATTAAAGGTCTTATTTCGCCACCCTCGTTGCGACAAAGTCGCAGGGGCGTCTTTACATTTTCGTGTAATGACCCATTGACCTTGTCTTATCATTTGTTAAGTATTTTTGCCTCTGCGGGGTATTTTTGTTTGTATTTTATTCTTGCCTAAAATCCCATGACATCATCGCACAAATATTTGACATGCAAAAACCCATTGCCTATCCTTGCGTGATTTCCTCTGCGAAAATAAAAGCCTCATAAAGCCTCATGACATTTGCGTCTTTTGACACTTATCGACTCCCTAATGGAGGTGCGCCCTTATCTTCTCCCTGGTTGCCCCTTCAAGGAGGCGTACATCGGCCATACAAGACTAGCTCCTCCCATCCGGTCTTAACAACAACCGGTTGTTTTCGCAGCCTCTTATCCCTTATACCTATATGGTTTATGGTTACGAGATCGCACCCCTAAGTGGAGTTTTCTTGGGTAGTGAAAAGATATACCAAGACTTGCCAAGAATGGCCGAGACACTTCAAATGCCCCGGCACTCTTGGATCAACCGTGTACCCGGCGCCTTGAGCATACACCGACTCCTTGGAAGAGACCCTCGGGCGTCCAACCGGTATAACCTTATATATATAGTTGGAAATCCAAGGTATCTCCCCTGGATAGGCTTTCATGGGCCCCAATTCTCCATGACTCGGGTTCCGGGAGCGGTGTAACCTTTCCCCGAGCCATGTCAAGAGATACCCCCTTATATGACGCACTTTAGGTCTTACATTTGCCTCTTGCGAAATATCATTCGCGAACTAAGGTGTACGCCATAAAGGTTCGTCCCATTCACTCACTCATTCATTTTTGTTAATTCATTCAATCATTCATTTTAACGATGTATTGCTTGCAAGATATTCACATAATCTTTCTTTGTTTTATTTAATCTCGCCATCATTCTATCGCAAAAACATTTCATCGATTCATATCATTTCATCCATCTATTATGGATAATACTTCTTAAGATACAATCTATTCCATGGTCTATCCAATCTTTGTCCTACATCTCTCCCTTCGGGATCCATTAATCTATATGCCCCCTGTGCCAACTATTTCCTTAATGATATAAGGTCCATCCCATTTTCTTGCCAATTTACCACCACTTTCACGATATATTGGTGTCTCTCATGACACCCAGATCTCTGGTTGAAATTCACGTATCTTGACACGTTTATTATATTCTCCGGCTAATCTTCGTGATAATTCTCCATATGTTGTAGTGCTCTTTCTCTTTTTTTCTTCTAATTCATCTAATTTGATCAAAATATTACCCGCACTTGAGATTTTTCTCCCAAGCTTCTTTCTTTGTTGTTGGAATCATAACCACGCCGGAGTCTGACTTCTACCCCATATGTTAAACAAAAAGGTGACATGCCCGTAGCTTCTCTTCTAGTTGTATTATAAGCCCATCTTGCATTGTGTACTTGTTACACCATCCTTTATTGTATCCTTCTAACTTCTTCTTCAATATGTCTGTGATTATTTTATTATTAAACACTGCCCATTAGCTGCGGAATACAGAGGAGTTGATTTTCCACATCGTATCTGAAATGCATTAAGCGACAATTCTATATTTTGTCCTTCAAATCGCTTCCGTTGTCGGATACCAACTGTCTTTGGAATCCCAAATATCGCATATAATGTTCTCAAATATGAAAGTAAAAACATCCTTGTCGCGAATGTGTTGTCTTGCTTTCACCTCTCCCATTTTGTGAAATAATCGGTGGCGACAATTAGATATCTTCTCATCATGTTCTGGTAGAAATGGTCCCACAATATCTAAGCCCCATTTTCCAAACGGCCACACACTTGTTGAAGAATTTAATGGCGCTCCCGTGCATGTATCTTCTTCCCATGTCTTTGGCAATCTTCGCAACGCCTTGATATTTGTTTCGCGTCCTCATGCATATATGGCGATAATAGTACTGCATTTTTGCTTTATATGCTAAAGATCTTCCACCACTATGATTACCAGCGTCCCAGCTATGTAACATCTTCAATATGGTTTCTCCTTCCTTCCTTGTTACACATCTCGAATGAAGGTCCATTAAAAGATCGTCGGTATAGTACTCCATCTCTTAATTCATAATTTGTTGCCGGCTTTTTAATTTGTGTGTTTCTAATCTACTTCTTGGTGTTTCCCCTTTTATCAAGTATGCATGAAGTTACGTTTCTCCAATCCTCTTCGCAAGCGCTTGTATTCCATCTTCTATTAACATTACATCTATTTCCTGTTCTTCTTCTTTATTAATTGACGGTGCTAAAAGTGTTTGTATCTTTATATTTCTCATGATTGGATCTGTCATCATACTTGATATAAAGGCAAAGCATCTGCGAGTCTATTATTTCTCCTTGATATATGTCTCCATTTTATTTTCTAGATCTCCATAATGACTCATCAACAAGTTTCTTGTACTTTTTGCAAAGATGGTTCATTTATAGTATATTCTTCCTTTATTTGGCTTAATAGCCAATTGTGAATCACCGGTAATCCTCACGTTTTCCAATTTCATCTCTATTGCGAATCGCAAAGCATGTATTATAGCTTCATATTCTGTTTCATTATTGGTTGACGCGAATTCTAATCAAGGAAAAAGCCATTTTGTTACCTTAAAGCGATATCACAACAATTCCAATCCGTTACCTTCTCCATTAGATGACCCATCTACTAATATTTCCCATCTATTCTACTCGATTAACAAATCTTTTGGATCTCCATGTTCTTCATCTACGTCCATTATTTCTTCTCTTGGTTCATCCTCTTCCAAAAAGAAATTCTTAAAAATCAATTAACCACTTGTGACTTTGGTGAAGACAATATTTCATATTTGAGTTTGCAATTACTTATTTGAGCATTCCATCTCTCAACTCTCCACGATCTTTTGAATTTTTCATTCTGATTCGATTGGCACTTTCGTTACTACCTTAACAATGTGCGCTTTGAAAGTATATGCGAAGTTTAAATGTTGCGTAAACCAATGCCAAGATTAGTTTTTCAATTTTGAATAATTCCTTTCTCGCTGGCGTTGAAGGTTTCTTTGATGTAGTAGATTGGTTTTTCTACCCTGCGTCCACTCGCGGCAATATCAAGACTTAATGCATGCGAAGTAGTCGCAAGATAGATTAATAATTCTTCTCCCGATTCTCGCTTTTTGTAAAATTGATATATCCATTAAATGTTCCTTTATTCCTTGGAAGGCTTTCTCACACTCGTATGTCCATCTAAACTTTGATCCCTTTTTGAGAATGCTTGAAAAAGTGTTTACATTTATCGATGATCGCGAGATAAACCTCCCTAGCGAAGCTAGTAACCCATTTAACTTCCGAACATCTTTTACTTGTCATTTGGCGTTGGCATATCATAACTTCTTGTACTTTCTCCTAGGTCGATTTGGATTCCCTCTTTTGATACAATGTAACCTAAAAATTTTCCATGCAACTCCAAAGGTGCATTTTTCGGATTTACTTTGATGTTGAAATGTCTCATTTGTTCAAAATTTCTTTCGAATCCTTTTGTATGTGGTCTTTTGCTTTCTTACTTTTGATTAACATATCATCTACATACACCTCTAGCGTTTTGTGTATCCATCTCGCGAACACCTTTTCTACCATTCTTTGATATGTTTCTCCAGCATTTATGCAAACCAAACAAAGCATTTTTGTATAACAAGTATAATCCTCTTGGAGCGAAGAAAGCAAGTATGTTCTTGATCTTCTTCCGCGAGAGGAATTTGATTGTACCCTTTATATCCATCGAGAGATGATATCCGTTCGTTTTCTGCCTTTGCTTCAACCAATGCGGGATATCTGGTAACGGGAAGCTATCTTTGGGACAAGCTTTGTTTAGATCGGTAAAATCTATGCAAATTCTTATCCCTTTCTTCTTCTTTGGGACTATAACCATATTTGCTATCCATTCGGGATATTTTGCTTGTCTAATAATTCCTGCATCTAGCATTTTCTAACTCTTCTTCTATTTGAGGATGATATCTTTGTTGCGATCTTTCTAATTCTTTGTTTGAATGGCCTTATATTTTTGTCAATTTCCAATTTATGACAAACTCTAGATGGGTCTATACCGCATTTCATCCATATCCCACGCCAAGATATCTTTATAGTCTCATGACAAATCAATAGTTCTTTTTTCTTCATCTTCTTCCATTTTAGTCCCAATTTTTAACATCTTGGGTTCTTCTTGATTCAACATTCACCTCTTTTGTTTGTTATCTGCAATGTAGCTAGCTTTTCGGTTCTCCCATAGGGGTTGGTCCTTTCATTTCTTTACTCTGCGAGATTTCGCTAGGTATTCCTTTTCCTTCTTTTGCCCTTATCATGTAAATTTTAAATTCTTCTTCTTTTCATTGCCTTTACCATTTTCTTACGATCTCTTCGCTTCTTCACTCGTTCTTCATAATGCTTTACTTAAATCTTGATGATATATTCTCCTTTATCAATATCTCCTCTAATTTCACCACTTCCAGTTGGCGTGGGAAATTTGATACATCGATGAAGTGTTGACGCTACAGCCTTGATTGCATGTACCATGGCCTCCCCTAATAACATGTTGTACGGCGATTTCATATCCAATACACTCACTCGTTACTTGCGTTTCAATTTCTCCCAACAGAGATTCGTATCTTTACTTTTCCTTTAGGTTTTGTTATAGATTTTTCCAAAGCCATGGATATAATCTGCTTGGGAAATCATTTCTTCATCTTTATATCCTAATTTTTGTAAGTATGGTAAAACATGATGCTCACCAAACTACCCGTGTCTACCAAAATCCTATTTATTGCCCATTCTTACTGCTTGCTTTCATGGATTCTTCTTCATTTTTGCATACATTTATTGTGATCACTAATGGAGATGTATGATTCAGTCCAGTACTTGATTCTTGTAAATGTTATTTTCTCTTTTTCCCACTCTTTCAAAGACGATATCTTCTCCTCATCTATAATCTTCTTTCCTTCAAAATCTCGTTTATGTATTCTTCCTCCGATATTTTCGTGAAATTCATTAATTAAAGCTCAGCTCCATATCTTCATTATATTCCTTGTTTCTTCCTTCCTCTTCCTCACTTTGATTTAACATCTTTCTCTCTCATTTTCTTGATTCGGATAATTTTGGCTACAATCTTTTAGAATCGCTCCTCCATTTCTAACGCATATGTAGTTGCAGGAAATCCCTACACCCTCACTAGAATTTGCTTAATTAACACATTGGAAGATGATTCGGCAAGCCAAAGGCGCCCTGCCACAACAACATATTAATCGGCATGCCAACATACCACTCTGCCGTAGTAACATGCCACGAGCCACTTTAGCCTTGGTTATGCCTCCACGCCCTAACTTTGGCCACGACGCCAAACCCTAGCCTTGGCCATGCCGCCAAGCCCTAACTTTGGCCACGACGCCAAATTCTAGCTTTGGCCATGCCACCAAGCCCTAACTTTGGCCACGGCGCCAAACCCTAATTTGGGCAAAGTTGCCACGCCAACCAAGCCAAAGTAACGTTTCCCAGAGCATTGGGATTGATGTGGCAACAGGGCCAATGTTGCCACGCCACATTTGGGTCTAACACCGATGTACCAAAGTCTAGCGGCCATGGCTAAGCCATACGCTACTTCGTGCCACTGGCATGTGCTAAATATGCCAGCCATGCCACCATGCCACAGTCATGCCGCACGTGCTAAATAGGGTTGTGATGCGCCAAACCCTAATTTAGCTAAAAGTTGCCATTCCAACTGGATCAAGTGACTCCCCTAAGGCCGTAAGATTAACTTAGCAACAGGGACAATGTTACCGAAGTTATATTTGGGTCTAACACCAATATGCCACGACAGCTGCTACGGCTACGCCACTGGCACGCCGCCATGCCATGGCTACACCAGACGCCACTTTGCTATACAACAAGATATGGCCATAATCAATGGCCATCCTTCCTCGTGAGATACAATCTCAGCCATCCAATTTCGTCACTGAACTGACGGATTTGTGGCAAATTCCAGGCAACCAGCTAGTGGCCATGGCTACGCCAGGCGCCACTTACACCACCGTGCCACTGGCATGCACGAGATATACCAGTCATGCTGCAGTGCCACTGGCATACACCAAAAACGCCACTGTGCCATTACCCGACGCCAACAGAAGGTATCCATAATCAACGGCTACCCTTCCTCATGAGATGCAATCTCAGCCATTCAAGTTCGCCACCAAACTGACGAACTTGTGGCAAGTTTTAGGCGGCCGGCCAAGGCAAGCCTAATAGCATCACATGCTATTTTCCTATGGCAAGTCTCTTGACTTTGACTTGCCACACGTAGCAAAGTGCTACATGTTTTCCATGAAAACACTTGAGACATCAAACATGTCACAAACTGGGGGATACTCATCAGGGTATTGGTCTGGCGGTTTACATCGTGTGGCGTGCAATACGCCCGTTATAAGAAAGTGTCATGAAGCGGGACAATTAGTGGTGATGAAAGTAACGGTGCATACTAATTCACTTCCTTCATCATGGAAGCATAATGCCGGACGGTTACACGTTACTCTATTCTTCCGCCACCCAATCGTTTCCACTTCATACGAGACCATGGTACGTTTCAATATGACTTGTATAAATAGGCTTCACCTATTTACCACAAAACAACAAGTTTTTGGTCGGCACCATCACAGTATCCAGAAATCACCAAAGAACTGATATCTTTCATTCCAGTTCTACTTTCTAATACAAGTCGTAAAACAACCACACCTTCAGAATCAACTATTCTGGTCTCAACACTTTCTTCGCTTCCCTCCCTAAGACCAACCCTACTCCTTCACTTTATGACCGAAGCAAGCCTGGAACGGCCATTTCTTGGTTTATGACAAGATCGTACAGATTGATCTCTCGAATCAAAAGTACTCTCGTGCAGTGCATTGTTTAGGGTTTAGATTCGTTTCTCATCCACACACCCAAAATTACCAAAATCGGCAGAAACAGTTTTCACCCACAAACAATTGGCGACCACAGTGGGAGATTAATCTCTCGGTTGCAAATTCAACACTCAATTCCATCATCCTACCAATAAAATGCAATGCTTCGAAACGCATCGTCCAAGAAAAGATGGATTCAGGAGAATTACGTCTGGGGACTAGAGACTCTCCGCCTTATCGCGGATCGACATAAAGATGTTTCACAGACAATAAAGAATGACTGGGGACTTCTCGCGTCAAGGAGGGCGTCACATAAAGACTCGGATTTACTCCCTGAAGATTTCGTTTTGGTGAAAGACCCTAAAGTGAGTAAGTTTTGTCAGACAATGTTTACACGATCTATTGTTTGGGTTTTCACATTTGCAATGGAAGCCGATAACCCAATCAACCCAAGATTCCATATGTTTCCTTTTCTCGTGCAACATTCACGGTTTCACAATTTTCCCGAATGACTTTGCTACCTACATTCGCAATTCAGATTTTGACATATTGATTGATCAAAGGGCCATTATTCCAAAAACTCTTATAAGAAATAATCATCTACCAATCCAAAAACCAGAAAACCAAACCATAAACTAGGCGTTTCTTTTGCCTTTCAAAAAAAAAAAAAAAAAACTAAGAAAAGGAAGTTCAGAAAATAAAAACATTCAAGGAAAACCGCCTAACAACGAGTCGTTCTTCTTGGAGAAAATGTCCTTCATGCTTTGAAGAGCCGCCTATTTCAGCTTCAACTCCTAGGATAACTTCTCGACTTCTGCCTCCTGTTGATTAATCAAATCCGCGGAAGGGCCATCAACCGCTTCAGCCTGCAGCCTTTGGATCTCGGAAAATCCCTCACAGAACCAGGAGGCGTTAAACTCAAAGTTTACACACATATCCCGATGGAATTCTCAGCTTTTGACTACATCTCCAGAAACAGTGTGTCCAGTCATGCCGCACATGTCATGGATTGAAGATAAGGTTTCCTCCACGCGCTTAACCAATGCAAAGCGACTATCAACCTTCCTGGTCGTGGCGATGTGCCCATACCTTTTCCATATCTTGGTATATAGCTCCGCATACTTCGCTGGCACACTGAATCCTCCAATCAACACGTGACCCTCAAAAGGAGCCTCAAATGGAGGATCGAAAACGACACCTGTGGCTGGATGTGCAGCTAGCAAAGATTCTTTGAGAGCAATCATGCCCGTCGTCACGACAGCGTTTTCCGCCATTGGAGACACAACAACATATTCATGATGATCAACCTCCATCTCCAGATTACCAGCGGGTATGGTTTCCATGACTGGAGACACTGTTACACCTTCATTGCCGTGGATCTCCATCTCAGAGTTATTTTCAGAAGCAGCCTCTCCCTGTAAATATCACTAATTGAGCATTTATTCGGTATAAATAAATAATCCAAGAGAAAAAAGTGTGGAAAACTCACCGACTCATTTGTGGGCCCACTGGAAGAAGACTCGCTGTTATATTCAGAAGTACTCCTCTCGTCACCAGGTCTCGAGCTTTCTTCCTCTTCGAATTCTTCTTCAAGAGATTCAGTCTCGTCGCCTCCTTTCTCAAGAGGCGCCGTCTTTTGGCCGTGGGCAAGTCTGGCAAAGACATTCGAGTTGCCGAGACCCTCAGTCAAAAAGGAAAAAGAGTCAGCAGCGAAATAGAGAATCTACGGGATTCGACCAAGCCAGAAATAAAATCATACGTACTTGCATATTGAAAGAACTGAAAGTCACAAGGGCCGTCGAATCTGATTGGAAGCCACCTGCACGATTTTTTGACCTTTGCTCATTTTTCCGGGGACTGTCTGCATCCGAGCTAGAGGATTTTCGCTTGCCCGAAGGAAGCTGTTTCAACAATTTATGCTTTGCTAGAACCGCAGAGGAAGGTTTTCCACGTGGCTTGGTCACAACATCCTGCACGAACTGATGAATGACGAGGCACTCATCTTGCCAGAAGATGTTATATTTTGGAGTCGTCACAGGTTTTCGTTCAGAGAGCAAGAAGGGAAGACTTTTACTCGGTGCAAAAACGATGTAATCAAGAATGGTGGGTAGCAATTCATCTGGAGCTGTCAGTGGGCGACGGAATGTGACTCCCTGATCAAAGCCCATATGTCAAGCAGCCCTGTCAATGTTGTAAGAGACTGCTCCACAAGATCCTCTGAAAAAACATGGCACATACCCAGGTATGCAGCTTCGCAAGAACACAGTTTCTCCAATGCTCATATTCCCGTCAGCAGAATGCAATATCACCTTCGGTGCAGAAGCAAAAGTGTCTGGTTGAACTATAGTGGCGTGGACCGGAGCCCAGGGATGAAAGTTAACTGCATGCGTGTTGTCAAGAAAATCAATGAGCTTTGAGCCAGGCCTTGGACGCCTATCCAACCAACGGAGTATCCTAGAGCCGCCATATGTATCAGGAAATGAGGTTTTCGGGTTAGGAGCGTAATGTTTGAAATGCTCCCACAACCATGATTGGAGAAAGGCGACATGGATATACGAGTCTACTTTCATGTACCCATTAGAGACATACATGTCCGCTACCAAGCGATCCAGATGGGTGTACAAAGAGCCAAGAAACAAACTACCGATGGGAAGAGCAACGCCTTTCGCTAGTTTGATAGCAAATTTGATGAGCTTCCGCCTTATCTCCTTCTTGCCAGATCCATCATCAAAAATGTCTCTGGATAGCCACAGAACTAAAAATGCAGCAACATGGAGTGTATCATCCAGCACTTGATCCCACTCCGGCTCATCAGGGAACCACTCAGACACCCACCAGTTATAGAAGCACTTTTCCTCATAGTTCTTTCGAACATATCTTGTTGCTTTCGTGACCAAAGCGGCATGTATTTCTTCTTCTTCCTCAGACAAGACAACATCAAGTTTCCCAATTATTGGAAGATTCAACATAACAACCACGCTTTCCAAGGAAATAGTCATCTCACCCATCTACATATAGCCGTGTGAGTTTCCGGACACCATCTGGAGATGAAAGTAATCAAGCCTGCAGCGTCTTTCCTGATTTGAAGTGTTGCAGAAGCCATGACAACATTCACGATTTGCGCCCCAGTCAGATTAGCTCTTACATGGTCTCGGCTCATCATGAATTTCATCCATTTGTTATAAGAGCGCAATGGACTATAACAGATTTTGAAGTCTATGGGAGAAGCCAGATACTCCTTCTTCTGAAGGCAAAACCTCAGTATACTCCCTGGATAGACTGATGGGACTTCTCCATCGTTCTCTGAATCAGTCAGAAGAGTTTCCACGAATTTGGGATGGGTCCTTGTAACCGTAGCATACTTCGTAAAGAACTCATCATTTGTGTTCGGCTTGGAGTTGTTAGCACTTCTCGATGCGGCGGCAGAACTGCTTTCAGGTGACATCTTAACAAAATTCCTTATGCTTTCGAGGTAACTACAACAAAGCAAAACAAAAGTTACTACTTTGAAGAAAACCATACATGGAGATTCTGTCAGAACCTGGGTACAATAATCAAGAGCCAGCAACGAATTTTCTATGGGAAAATTTTCCTTTGACCACATGTCATGGCACTCACGGCTAAAAGGAATGGGGACTGATGCCTACTCAACGGGATACATGTGATGTCACGGGGGATATACTCTTGGCCGAAACGAGACAATGCCGCGGGGAACATGTAAAGCCGCGGGAAGCATACCCTCAGCCAAATTACGCTTGGCCATGGGAATTGTGCTCATGGACAAAAAGAAACCCTACATCTAGGTTTTGATGGAGAAAAGAGCAAACGAAGTCGTCCGCCCATACATGCTTACCTAACACAATAATTGGTTTCGTTGCTGTGACTAACACTACTACAATACTACTAGCAAAGAGGAATCATTCATATTGAAGAATTTTTACAAGTTCATGGAGGTCATGCCTATGGCTAGGGTTTACACCAACACGGAAGAGCAGACAAAGGAAAAACGTTAGAATACATACCTGGAATATGCTCGCCTGCTTTTATTGCTACCACTCCGCCGCTAGCACCAAGTTGTGGAAACAAAGCCAATAATACGAGGTAAAGAAGATAAGTGACGCCTTTTATAGGTAGCACTTTTTGGGAGTTCAAATGGAGGAAGGTTTCTTATTTTGGGATATACACGGAAAGAGGCAATCGGACCCACGCTGGCAAAGCTTCATGGCGCCAACAGGCCGCGGCCAAGCTAGCGCTAACAACCCGCATCCCAGCCAGCGCCAACAGGCCACTCCCAGCGCCAACAGTCAACGCCCTAACCAGCAGCGTCATCGATCATGCCCTAGCCATCCAAAGCGACGCCATCTTAACCGTTCAAAGCAGCGCCATCTCCACCAGCCAAGGAAGCGCCATCTTGGCCGTTCAAAGCAGCTCCACCCACCGATCCACGAATCAAGAGCCAGATGTGCCATCTCTGCTTCTCCGTGATCCAACCAACCAAGTGCCATCCACCGCTTCACGGACCTAGCCAACAGCACCGCTTTACGGACCCTAGCCAACAACGCTGCTCCGCGGACCTAGCCAACGGCACCATTCCATGGGTGTAGCCAAGCAAGCAACGCCATCCATTATTCAAAGCGAAAGTAGCGCCATCTACCTTTCCTAGCCAACCAGTGCCCGTTCCGTGAAACAAGTTGCAGTGCCACCTCTGCCGATCAATAGCCAAAGATGCAGCGCTGATACCAACACCCCATGGCTACGCCGAATTTACGCAAAGCCACCAACGCAAGGATCACAAATTCTTCATACCTCCTGATAAAGGTTAGCCAAATCTTCCTGATAATCTCTTCATGACTTACCGTTTCGATTTCATCCTTTTCTGTCACCATCTCATGCTTACCCCGCAACAATGCCACTGTTCCGAGCTAAGCAGGGGACTTATGTTGATGGTGGTTTTTAGCTTAGGGTTAAAATTGTAAAACCTTGCATCTAATTTGACGTCACTCCATAAGGAAACGGAGCCATGATTGTTAACCTCTCCACTGGCATATTTATTGAGCCGTTCAATATATTTCCATGAAATTTATCCAGACTGGTGCATGTAGCAACCATCCCAGATGTTCTGTAAATTTTGGCGCCTTGCCTATATTCACTTAATATAAGTTTCTTTGAATGATTTCTATGCTATGTTCCCCGGCTGAACCCTTAATGTTGGTATGGAATGACAATTTGTGTTCACTCGCAGCAGAGTAGCACGAATTTCCAAATATCAAGGATAAGGTCTTTGCATAAGGTATTCAATCAGAAAGCATGCTGCTCTCTAGCAATGAACTTAAAAGAACTATGTGTCAACACATATAATTCAATCAATTACCCTGACTAACTTGCAAAAGTTAGGGTTTTGCGCCTTGCGCAGCATATCTGATAGGGTGTAGAATACATCCTATTTACTATCTATTGTTTATGCTTTCTTTGCTATTTTTCTTGTAAATTATGTATTTTACGCTTGTTTTGAGTTTTATAGCTACTATGGAGTCGCACGGAGGAAAAGAAGAAGAAATTATCCAATTTGAGCAAAAAGGGCGAAATTATCATCTTACAGGCAAGTGATATATGGAGCTGACCCAAGGTTAAGGGACAACTCTCTTTTGGAGAAGTACTAAAAGAAAGCCAGCAAATGTTAAGGGGCTGCCAGATGGTTAGCCCTTAGCAAGGTAACCGGATACTGAATAACAAACCCTACTCTTACACCCTAAATTCGAGAGATGTTTTCTCTCAATCATTAGTTCACTTGCACATCTGAAATTAAGAGAAACAATGGTTGAGCAGCGGCTGCTGCTGTGAAATCGATAAATAAGAGGATTTCGAGAAGGAATCAGTGAGTTTGATGCAGATCTGAAACAGTGGGTTTGATTGAAACCGATAGAGCAAAATCGAGAGGATTGATGAAGAGAAATTAGGGTTTCATATGCGCTCAGGGAGATGGGGTCTGTGAATCGAGAAGAGAAGCTGAAATTGCTAATGAACTCAAGAGCGAGAAGTACAAAGAATCTCTGAGAAAAGGAAGGAGCTGCAGTCTGCATCTGTTATTGATGCTGTTGTGATTCGAAGAACTGAGATCGCTGAAACAGGGAGATTCGCTGATGCAGAGAAGATGGGTTTCGATTGAGAAGAAATCAGAGATGGCAATGAATTAGCCAGGTCTGTTGCTACAATCGATTAACAAGAAGAGTTATGGTTTAGTGGTGATTTGATCTCTGCAACAAGGTGATGATTGAATCGGTAAATTGAATGGGTTCAACTCGGATTGGAGGTTAATTGCATCTGTAATGGGTTTTATGGAGTCTGAGCTGGTGGATAATAGAATGGAATTGATGAGTTTCGATCTGAAGTTGATGCGGTCAAGTATCAGTGAATTGAGATGCTCATGGGGTTTGTGGATTGGATATCAAGATCGATGATGGGTTCTGGTGATGAAGACAGGGCAGAATTGATGCCGCTGTTGATTCGAGCAAGACATGGAGATTAAAATGGGTTTGTTTGTTCTGATGCTGCTATGAAGATACAATCTATGGTTGATGCTGTGATTTCAAATACGAGATGATGCTGCAGAATTCAAGAAGCTGCAAAGAATGGGTTATATGGTTTACAATGAGTGTTGGTGTTGTTGGTCGATGTGTATGAAATTGAATGAATGAAACACTAGATGTATGTGTAGGATTCTTAAGCAGGTATGGAGCTGAAAAGTGAGGCCTGAATTTGGCCGGGAAGTCGTATAAACAGCCGAAACTCGGCCGATTTTATTTCCCGACGAGTCGACTCGGTGTCGGCGATGAACGATCCAGCAACCGGTCCAACTCAGCTGAATAAGACCAGTTAGCCGAGTAAGATGCTGACTCGGTGTCTGACTTCTCCTCCCCTTGACCCATTGACTGACGAAGACTGTTAGTTTGACAGTTAAGTCTAACAGAACCGTGACGGAATATTCCGTCTGCAGAGAAGCATCTCGGTTGCCTAGCGATTACTTTCCGATGCCCTTTTCTGGCCGGATTCCGGTGACCCCAAGGACTTTTCCGGCGATCAAAATAACAAATTTTTGTGTGGGTTTCTTTCATGGGTGTGAAGACTTAGATTTGGAAATTGGATGAAAATTTGTGAAGAATTCTCTAGAATCATCTAAACTCATGGGTTTGTGGAATTGGGCTCAAATTTGGAAAGAGAAGATGGAGGATTTGAGAAAGACTTGAACTTGGAAATTGAATTATTATGGAATGAGGATTCTATTCCTTGGAAGATTTGGAGAACATTGAAGCCTATAAATAGAGAAGTTCTCTACACACTTTTACACACCTCTCTACACACACAACACTTGTGTTTTTTTTTTGCTTGCTTTTCAAATTCTTCTTTTTAATTATTTGTGTGAATTTCAAAAACATGAGTAGCTAATTTTATTATTGATTGAGGATGAATTCCTAGTTCTTAATATATGATTTGAGTTTTGTTTTCAATTCTATCTTGAAGTTTTTCACATGATTATCATTTGTTTTTACTAATAGGAATGTTTATACATTCATGGTTGATTGATAGATTGTTTAGAGTGCACGCTAAATTGATTTGTTAATTTGATCTAAAGCTAGTGAAAGTTAGGGGATAAGTAATCGTTTCTTGACTCTTTACACAAGTAGCAAACACGAGACCTTGCGGAGGGATTCCGTGGAGCAATTGTGTGTGAAAACAACGTTAGCAAGTAGACCTTGATCTAAGAGTCTAACTACTACTATCAACCTAATAAGTTCATAAATCTTAATGTGTTTATTTAAATTACATCTTGAGTGATCTACTACTAGGTGGTTTGGTAAATAGAATCCGGTAGTCGAGAACTTCCGTATCCCAGTGATATAAGGGATTTAGGGGTTTAGCACCGATCTAGTCCGCTTTACCTACGGTTGGTGATAATCTGTGACTAATAACATGTGGATGAAAAACATAACTTGAATCATTGTTTTGAAACGAAGAAGGATTCCTTGATCTTGTCTCTCTTATTGATTTCAACTTTAACTTTGAATTGCTTTGTTTATTTTCTTTTGCTTTATACATCCCCCCTTTTTGTGACAATTAAGACAACTAAAACCTCTTGCTCCTCGTGGGAACGAACTTGACTACACTATATTACTTGTTAATTAGGTGGAAAAATATTAATTAATTTGTTGTGGTTACGACACGCATCAAATTTTGGCGCCGCCGCCGGGGAACAACGGACGATTTTAGTTGTTTTTATTTTTCTTTTTCCTTTATTTTTGCTTTGTTAGATTCTATACCGTATCTAACTTAGTTTTCTAGAGTCTTGTTTCAGGTGATATACCTTTGGTGAATGCTTAAAGAGGGCAGACCGAGTCCAATACGTCTTCGATCCGGCACTCAACTAAAGGATTTCATTAGAGTGGTTAACACTCCATTTCCTCCTTCTTCATCAAGTGAGTTCACAGATTCGGACATAGAAGAAGAAGCAATGGCTGATCGTACACTCAAGGACCTAGCTTCTCACAAGCTCGATACACAACAATGGTGTATCCAAACTAACTCAACCTTCGAGATCAAGCCGGGGTTGATTAGAGAGTTACCAAAGTTTCATGGTATGGTGAATGAAGACCCAAACAAACATCTTATGGACTTCTATACCATAGTAATGGCCATGCTTCCACCGGAGACTAAGGAGGATGGAGCAATGTTGAAAGCTTTCTCGTTTTCTTTGGCGGGCAATGCTAAGGAATGGTTATATTATTTGCCTTCCGGAAGTATCACAACATGGAATGGTATGAAGAAACTTTTCCTCGAGAGATATTTTCCCGCATCAAAAGCTACTCAAATTCGCAAGGAGATTTGTGGGTTGAAGCAACATGTGGGAGAGTCGTTGTATGAATGTTGGGAGCGATACAAGAGGTTGGTGGCAAGCTGTCCACACCATCAATTCAGCTATGTTATGATACTCCAATACTTCTACTAAGCTCTCCACCCAAATGATAGATCTCTTCTTGATGCTGCGGGTGGTGGTGCACTAATGAACAAGACGGTGACCCAAGCTACCGAGTTGATTGAAAGTATGGCGGCAAACTCGCAACAATTCTACACAAGAGATGAACCAATGGTTAGGCGAGTGCATGAAGTTAGTGATTCATCATCACACCTTGATCAAAGGATGGGTAACATGGAGAAAATAATTCAAAGGATGGCCGCGGTTATTATTCCGGATGATGATACCGAACAAGTAAATGCTTTATATCCAAATCAAAGGCCGAGGTACGATCCATACTCGAATACTTACAATCCCGGTTGGAAGGATCATCCTAACTTTAGTTATGCAAACAAGCAAGCGGAGGCTCCTAATCCATATGCGCAACAAGGCGGTTTCCAACAATCACGCTTCCAACCTAAACAATTCCAATCACAACAAGTCAAGGAGAAAGATTCTTCAATTGATGACAAGCTCAATGCATTGATGCAAGGTATGCAAGGTATCACCACTTTGGTTCAACAACAACAACAAAAGACCGATTCGGCAATCAAGGCTTTGGAAATTCAAGTGGGGCAATTAGCGACCGATGTGAACCTATTGAAAGCTCAAGCGTCCTCAAAGCTTCCTTCACAACCATTTGTTAATCCAAGAGAGAGTGTTAATGCGATTACTTTGAGGAGTGGGAAACAAGTGGAGCAACCAAATCAACAAGATAAGGTGTATGATGATAAAGAGGAAATTGGAACCGCACCAAAGGAGAATACATCCCCAACCAACCAACCCGAGGAGACGGTTCCTACTTTCACAACTCCACCCCCGTTTCCTAGACGATTTGCTAAATCGAAGAAAGACTTGGAATACAAGGATATTTGGGACATCCTTAAAAAAGTACAAGTCAATATTCCACTCATTGAAGCTATTCGTCAAATTCCTCGTTGTGCAAAGTTCTTAAAGGAGTTGTGCATGAAGAAGAAAAGGTTAAAAGGGAATGAAGTCATGAGTGTGGGGGAGAATGCTTCAATTCATTCTCAAGAAACTCCCACCAAAATTAAAAGACCCCGGTAGTTTCACTATACCTTGCACAATTGGTAAAACAAGGTTTACTCGAGCTTTACTAGATTTGGGAGCATCGGTTAATGTTATGCCTTCCTCGATTTATGATTATTTGAATCTAGGTCCTCTTAAGGAGACCGGGGTAGTTCTTGAACTTGCTAACCGATCTAATGTTTACCCGAAAGGGATTGTTGAGAATGTTTTGGTGCAGGTTAATGAGCTTGTATTTCCGGCCGATTTCTATGTCTTAGACATGAATGATGAGAATTCTTCCAAGTCTACACCTTTGCTATTGGGTAGACCATTCTTAAGCACCGCCGGAACAAAGATTGATGTCCAAAATGGCACCTTGACTATGGAGTTTGATGGAGCACTCATCCACTTCAATATCTTTGAGACAAAGAGATACCCTAGTGATGTGAAGTCATGTTTTCCCGTGAAAGAGATTGATGCGGGCTAATGAATCTTCCAAGAGCTAAGTCGGGCCGTCGACTTTAAAACAAGCGCTTAATGGGAGGCAACCCATAGGTTTTGTATTTCTTATCCTTTTGCTTTTTGTTATTTCTTTTTCTTGTTCCATATCATGTTAAAATTTCCCACCTTGACTTTACTAGGACGATTCAATTACATTGAGGACAATGTAAGGTTTAAGTGTGGGGGAGTGGTTAAGCATGTATTTTTTTAGAAAAAAAAACAAAAAAAGAAGAAGTTTTACATAAAACCCCCAACTTTTAGAGATTTTAGAGTCACTAGCATACTTCTAGGTATGTTTACATAGAGAATTCTGACCGACATAATTGAACTTGGAAGTGTTAGGGAACTACATTCGGATTTCTTGCTTGTTAGAGTGTTAAATAATGGATTTAATCATGCCGGTGATGCAAATTAGGAGCAGGGAGAAATGCATTATTAGAGTTACTGATCAATAATTAGTGGAGACTACCCGTATTTATATCATGTGAGGCACCGACCAAATTTTCTTTGTAGCTGACTAAAGAGCTTTCTTTTGAGTGTGTGTCACCGTACGTTAATTCCGGGTAGAATGGTGAGCTACCCAACCTCCCACCAATAGAAGCACTACTCTTTGATCTCTTGAGTGCTAATTTTGTCAATCATGAGGTTGACGTCTATAGATGAAAGCCTCCTTCTTGTAGTTCGATTTGCAGTTAGCACCATTCTCTCCACAACAACGGGTCCATAGAAACACCATCATCATCAACAAGGAGCGACATCAAAATCTACAAGGAAAGTTGAAGAAGTTTAAGGTTTACAAGCAACGGAACGAGAAAAAGTGCAAATTTCATATTCAAGTAAAGCAACATACAAAGAGCAGATTTTTACATATATGTTGAAGACTTACACTACAATGAGGTAATTTTATATACAAGTATGAAGACTTATTTATAAAAGCGAAGAAAATCAAAAGGTGAGAATTTTTGAAGTTTATGATTTTGAGACGATACAAGTTGTGATGAATCAAGCGGTAAAATACTTCTCCCACGGCCACGGTTTGTCTTTGTATTTTATTTCTCTTGTTTTCAAAATTTTTTAAAAAAAAAAAAAAAAAAAAAAGAGACAAGAGAAAAATTTATCATTGTTTTTATTTTTATTTAATAAGCCGTGGGGAAGGAAAATCTATAAGGAAGTTTCAAGCGACAAGGATTTTTGAAGAAAAAGGTTACAAATTGTCAAGGAATAACGAAATTCGAGAGTTTGTCATCAATAGTTGAAACCGAAGACGAAGACCAAGAAGATAAAGACGAGGAGCGGAAGATGTTTCTATTGGATGCCGTGAGAGTGGTGTTATCATAATTGGCGATCGGATGTGAAGGTGTGTAAGTAATCTCATCCTTGATAAGTGGTTGATTTCCTTTCTTAGAGATCGTCAGAAAAATGGTTTTTTCAAAATGTTAAAAGATGTGGGTTTTTAAAAATATTTCGGAAGTTGTCCTTCCCACCATTCAACGTGTTGCAGGATTTCTCTCTTCATTCCTACCTGCACACATGTGAGACCCATAAAAATCCGTCTTTTTGAGTGCAATTATCATAAAATCCTTTTTGGTGAGGCAGAAGTCGAGGCGAAATGCTTATTGATCGTTTCTCAAACACGCGTTCTCTCATTATGGTGTGGTTATTTCTCACTCAACATTTAAGAATGAGAATATGTTCTTTAGTATTTCTAACTTCTTATTACTAGCATGCAGAAACTCTATGTCCTCATAGCTCTTTGGATGCTTGGGACGCTGGAACGCTTTGAAGTTGTAGATTTTAGTTTGATTTGCTCGAGGACTAGTAAAGTCTAAGTGTGGGGGAATTTGATAGGGTGTAGAATACATCCTATTTACTATCTATTGTTTATGCTTTCTTTGCTATTTTTCTTGTAAATTATGTATTTTACGCTTGTTTTGAGTTTTATAGCTACTATGGAGTCGCACGGAGGAAAAGAAGAAGAAATTATCCAATTTGAGCAAAAAGGGCAAAATTGTCATCTTACAGGCAAGTGATATATGGAGCTGACCCAAGGTTAAGGGACAACTCTCTTTTGGAGAAGTACTAAAAGACAGCCAGCAAATGTTAAGGGGCTGCCAGATGGTTAGCCCTTAGCAAGGTAACCGGATACTGAATAACAAACCCTACTCTTACACCCTAAATTCGAGAGATGTTTTCTCTCAATCATTAGTTCACTTGCACATCTGAAATTGAGAGAAACAATGGTTGAGCAGCGGCTGCTGCTGTGAAAACGATAAATAAGAGGATTTCGAGAAGGAATCAGTGAGTTTGATGCAGATCTGAAACAGGGGGTTTGATTGAAACCGAGAGAGCAAAATCGAGAGGATTGATGAAGAGAAATTAGGGTTTCATATGCGCTCAGGGAGATGGGGTCTGTGAATCGAGAAGAGAAGCTGAAATTGCTGATGAACTCAAGAGCGAGAAGTACAAAGAATCTCTGAGAAAAGGAAGGAGCTGCAAAGGTCTGCAGTTATTGATCTTTGTTGTGATTCGAAGAACTGAGATCGCTGAAACAGGGAGATTCGCTGATGCAGAGAAGATGGGTTTCGATTGAGAAGAAATCAGAGATGGCAATGAATTAGCCAGGTTTGTTGCTGCAATCGAATAACAGGAAGAGTTATGGTTTAGTGGTGATTCGATCTCTGCAACAAGGTGATGATTGAATCGGTAAATTGAATGGGTTCAACTCGGATTGGAGGTTAATTGTATCTGTAATGGGTTTTATGGAGTCTGAGCTGGTGGATAATAGAATGGAATTGATGAGTTTCGATCTGAAGTTGATGCGGTCAAGTATCAGTGAATTGAGATGCTCATGGGGTTTGTGGATTGGATATCAAGATCGATGATGGGTTCTGGTGATGAAGACAGGGCAGAATTGATGCCGCTGTTGATTCGAGCAAGACATGGAGATTAAAATGGGTTTGTTTGTTCTGATGCTGCTATGAAGATATAGTCTGTAGTTGATGCTGTGATTTCAAATACGAGATGATGCTGCAGAATTCAAGAAGCTGTAAAGAATGGGTTATATGGTTTACAATGAGTGTTGGTGCTGTTGGTCGATATGTATGAAATTGAATGAATGAAACACTAGATGTATGTGTAGGATTCTTAAGCGGGTATGGAGCTGAAAAGTGAGGCTGAATTTGGCCGGAAGTCGTATAAACAGTAGAAACTCGCCGATTTTATTTCCCGACGAGTCGACTCGGTGTCGGCGATGAACGATCCAACAACCGGTCCAACTCAGCTGAATAAGACCAGTTAGCCGAGTAAGATGCTGACTCGGTGTCTGACTTCTCTCCCCTTGACCCATTGACTGACGAAGACTGTTAGTTTGACAGTTAAGTCTAACAGAACCGTGACGGAATATTCCGTCTGCAGAGAAGCATCTCAGATTGCCGGCAGTTACTTTCCGATGCCCTTTTCTGGCCGGATTCCGGTGACCCCAAGGACTTTTCCGGCGATCAAAATAACATATTTTTGTGTGGGTTTCTTTCATGGGTGTGAAGACTTAGATTTGGAAATTGGATGAAAATTTGTGAAGAATTCTCTAGAATCATCTAAACTCATGGGTTTGTGGAATTGGGCTCAAATTTGGAAAGAGAAGATGGAGGATTTGAGAAAGACTTGAACTTGAAAATTGAATTATTATGGAATGAAGATTCTATTCCTTGGAAGATTTGGAGAACATTGAAGCCTATAAATAGAGAAGTTCTCTACACACTTTTACACACCTCTCTACACACACAACACTTGTGTTTTTTTTGCTTGCTTTTCAAATTCTTCTTTTTAATTATTTGTGTGAATTTCAAAAACATGAGTAGCTAATTTTATTATTGATTGAGGATGAATTCCTAGTTCTTAATATATGATTTGAGTTTTGTTTTCAATTCTATCTTGAAGTTTTTCACATGATTATCGTTTGTTTTTACTAATAAGAATGTTTATACATTCATGGTTGATTGATAGATTGTTTAGAGTGCACGCTAAATTAATTTGTTAATTTGATCTAAAGCTAGTGAAAGTTAGGGGATAAGTAATCGTTTCTTGACTCTTTACACAAGTAGCAAACACGAGACCTTGCGGAGGGATTCCGTGGAGCAATTGTGTGTGAAAACAACGTTAGCAAGTAGACCTTGATCTAAGAGTCTAACTACTAATATCAACCTAATAAGTTCATAAATCTTAATGCGTTTATTTAAATTACATCTTGAGTGATCTACTACTAGGTGGTTTGGTAAATAGAATCCGGTAGTCGAGAACTTCCGTATCCGGTGATATAAGGGATTTAGGGGTTTAACACTGATCTAGATGCTTTACCTACGGTTGGTGATAATCTGTGACTAATAACATGTGGATGAAAAACATAACTTGAATCATTGTTTTGCAACGAAGAAGGATTCCTTGATCTTGTCTCTCTTATTGATTTCAACTTTAACTTTGAATTGCTTTGTTTATTTTCTTTTGCTTTATACATCCCCCCTTTTTGTGACAATTAAGACAACTAAAACCTCTTGCTCCTCGTGGGAACGAACTTGACTACACTATATTACTTGTTAATTAGGTGGAAAAATATTAATTAATTTGTTTTGGTTACGACACGCATCAATATCAGACTTTGCTTGTCGAAATCAAGCCTAGGCAAGCTAGGTAATTAATCCGCCATGGATTAGTAGATGCAAAATCTTGCCCAGAATCAGAAAACAAAGAACCGCAGGATAAGCGCAGCGGCAAAGGGAGGCGTGGCCATGCCTTAGGCCAGTTGGCGCCATTTGCCATTGGCCACGCCCCATCCTAAACCGTCCTTATTTCCTTCGACCAATCAGGTCGCCTTAAACTCGCCATGCGCACATAAGTTTGGCTGGGCCCATACTTGCCGGCCCCACTTCCTATCGACCAATCAGGTCACTCTAAAGCCGCCACACTCACACCATAAGTGTATCCACGCCCATGCTTGGCCGGCCTCTCTCCTTCCTACCGACCAATCAGGTGACTTTAAAATGCGCCACGAGCACTATAAGTGTGGCCGCGCCTTATGTTTGGACGACCCCTTTTCTTGACCAATCAAGTCACTCTAAACTCGCCACCATACATTAAAGGCCAAACGCACCCTGCCGCGCCACCATACTAATTGGCAAGCCAAATGCACCCTGCCACAACAACATATTAATCGGCATGCCAACATGCCACTCTGCCGCAGTAACATACCACGATCCACTTTAGCCTTGGCCATGCCGCCAAGCCCTAACTTTGGCGACGACGCCAAACCCTAGCCTTGGCCATGCCGCCAAGCCCTAACTTTGGCCACAACGCCAAATCCTAGCGTTGGCCATGCCGTCAAGCCTTAACTTTGGCCACGACGCCAAATCCTAGCCTTGGCCATACCGCCAAGCCCTAACTTTGGCCACGGCGCCAAACCCTGATTTGGGAAAAGTTGCCACGCCAACCAAGCCAAGTAACGTTTCCCAGAGCGTTGGGATTGATGTGGCAACAAGGCCAATGTTGCCACGCCACATTTGGCTCTAACACTGATGTACCAAAGTCTAGTGGCCATGGCTACGCCAGACGCTACTTCGTGCCACTGGCATGTGCTAACTATGCCAGCCACGCCACCATGCCACAGTCATGCCGCACGTTCTAAATAGGGTTGCGATGCGCCAAACCCTATTTAGCTAAAAGTTTCCATGCCAACTGGATCCAGTGACTCTCCTAAGGCCTTAAGATTAACTTAGTAATAGGGCCAATATTACCGAAGTCATATTTGGGTCTAACACCAATATGCCATGACAGCTGCTACGGCTACGCCACTGGCACGCCGCCATGCCATGGCTACACCAGACGCCACTTTGCCAATGGCGCCACTTTGCTATACAACAAGATATGGCCATAATCAATGGTCATCCTTCCTCATGAGATACAATCTCAGCCATCCAAGTTCGCCACTGAACTAATGGAATTGTGGCAAATTCCAGGCAACCAGCTAGTGGCCATGGCTACGCCATGCGCCACTTACACCACCGTGCCACTGGCATGCACGAGATATACCAGTCATGTTGCAGTGCCACTGGCATACACCAAAAATGCCACTATGCCATTACCAGGCGCCAACAGAAGGTAGGCATAATCAACGGATACCCTTCCTCATGAGATGCAATCTCAGCCATTCAAGTTCGCCACCAAACTGATGAACTTGTGGCAAGTTTTAGGCGGCCGACCAAGGAAAACCTAATAGCATCACATGCTATTTTCCTATGGCAAATCTCTTGAATTTGGCTTGCCACACGTAGCAAAGTGCTACATGTTTTCCACGTAAACACTCGAGACATCAAACATGTCACAAACTGGGGGATACTCATCAGGGTATTGGTCTGGCGGTTTACAGCGTGTGGCGTGTAATACTCCCGTTATAAGAAAGTGTCATGAAGCGGGACAATTAGTGGTGATGAAAGTAACAGTGTAGACTAATTCACTTCCTTCATCATGGAAGCATAATGCCTGACGGTTACACGTTACTCTATTCTTCCACCACTAAATCGTTTCCACTTCATACGAGACCATGGTACGTTTCAATATGACTTGTATAAATAGGCTTCACCTATTTACACAAAACAACAAGTTTTTGGTCGGCAACATCACAGTATCCAGAAATCACCAAAGAACTGATACCTTTCATTTCAGTTCCACTTTCTGATACAAGTCATAAAACAACCACACCTTCAGAATCAACTATTCTGGTCTCAACACTTTCTCCGCTTCCCTCCCTAAGACCAACCATTCTCCTTCACTTTGTGACCGAAGCAAGCCCGGAATGGCCATTTCTTAGTTTAGGCCAGGATTGTACAGATTGATCTCTCGAATCAAAAGTACTCTCGTGCAGTGCATTGTTTAGGGTTTAGATTCGTTTCTCATCCACACACCCAAAATTACCAAAATCGGCAGAAACAAATTTCACCCACAAACAATATAATAACAGAGAAATCAGCTGACATAAAGGCATGAAGAATTGACAAATGATAGCTAAACTAACAATCAATAACTAGTAAAAGCAAGCATATGTAGGAAATTTGAGGTAAAGGAACATGGGATCAATTAAAGAGAATTACAAATCACAAATGCAAGATGTTCCTTGTACCATCACCTCTGAATCAATGCTAACATCCCAACTGATCTTCGTTTTGTATTAAGTGCTTACAGGCAACTTGAGGACATGGAAACAACCCTACTCAATGCACCACCACCGAATAAACACAGTGCTTTTACCGACCAAACATATATATACAATGCTCTCCATTTTTTTTTCTTTTGATTCAATATCTTATCCCCACACTTGATATTATCAGCATCACTACCTAGTTATTTAATTAGGTCTGGTTATTTAATTAGGTCTGGTTTGACATTAATGTTTTATTTGTATCCGAGCAAAAAGATAGGCAGAGTCCTTCGCATGGTCTTTAATAACTACGGCGTAATTTTGAAATTTCTGGTATCCAACTGTGGTTAGGTACTCAGTTTGATGATGTCATATCTCCATTATCCGAAAGTCAGGATGCTGCGAGTTCAATTTTGAACTCGCGCTGTGGGATCAATTTTATTTTTCGATTGAGATTCGTATGAGATAATAACATACATATTTTCACTACAAACATCCATAAGAATCCTAATATATCTTTCTCCATCAACTATCCTGAGAAACCTTAAATGAATTGAATATCTATGATAATTGTGGAACCTAAAAAGATCCAAATTGAATACCATGGATATATAACGATTCCTTACATATCTTAATTGAATGCCTAGGAGTTTTTAGAATTGTTAAATATCCATGTAAATCCTAATCTAACACACCCCTGTAAAATTTAATCTCAATTCCGTGAAATTATGATAACAAAATAACTAATTTTAAATCTATAGAACTCGATGATAAACAAAATAAAATTTTTGATCTTACTCGGCCAACTATGTGCAAGGACTCCTATAGTTGTAATTTTTGGCGCCTAGAAAGATTAGCTGGGCTTAAGATCTTACTTGTATGGAGTTAGTTTTGTTTTCTTGATGTGATGATAACTAGATGTTCAATAGCTGATTCACCGTGGTATGACCTCAAGATAAGCAATTCAATTTTGGACCCACTCCTTCAACGCGAATTAGTTTGACATTTTTGTTTGATTGGTGAAGTAGTTATCAGGTGGTCCCACCACTATTTGTGTTAAGAATTTCGTCCCTCATTACATAATTCTCACAATTAAATCAAAAGATAAGATTGAAATATTACGTGTTTTTGGTGAGTCTAATTTAGATTTGACTCAGGGTTGATGTTCGATTCTCAATCTCTCACTGAAACAAATCTACGATTTCGAGTCATTTGCTTTGGAGCGAGGAACATCCAACTAAAGTAACATAATATCATAATGACATGCATGTAGTTTTTCTTATCGAAAAATATATTATTTTAACTTACAAGGATAGTTTATCTATAAAAAAGAAAAAAGAAAAAAAAGAAGCAGAACAGAAGAAGGTATAAGCCACTAAAAAAAAAACGCGAAGGATCAAACATATAAAAGTAAGATATTTACAAGCTCATTCAACTTGTTTCATAAAACGACTCGGTGCATAAGCTCTAACTTGACCTTGAATTTTTCTGCTTAAAGCCATACAAAATAGACGACAATCATTCATGATTTTTTTTAAAGGCTTTTCTCTCCGAAGTATCAATAAACCGCCATGTTTTCTAATACTAATGAAGAAAACATTGAAAGCATTAGGTCTAACAGTATTTGCCTACGCTAATTGAAAACCCAGGGGTACCAAGTACACCACAAAAAAAAGGATCACAAGTTTCATGACACATAGACAACTCAAAAAGAAAACTAAGGGCTACAAATATGGTTAGATAATTTTAAGTTCATGGATATTGCTACTGAAACTTGGAATAAGGCTACTGGGGGTGTTGGTATTAGGCTAAGATATATGGCAGGGGTGTTTAAAAAGTTGAGCAATTTTTTTTTATTTAGACATATCTCAAATGAAATACTCCCTATGTTTCAAAAAGACTGTCCTCTCCATTTTCGTCTGTTTCAAAATTGTGTCCAACTTCTGTTTATAGTCATATATTTCCAATGAACTCTCTAATATACCCTTAAATCTTTTATATTCATAAATTCATTTTTAATGGGACCCGATCTAAAATATTAAAAAAATTTGTATAATTAAGGAAACAAATATATCTTTCATTCAATTTAGAAGAATATATATTTAGATCCAAAGTTTAAATTCCTTACAAAGTTTATATACTCCATAAATTTGATACCTCTAAATTTTCCTTTTATATTTCGTATTTATAATCCTCATAACAATTTTAAGTAGTTTTTATTGCTAGCATTTTTATTAAAATAAAATAGGTAAGTAATGAAGGGTAGTCAAGTAAAATACTATGGGCTCCTTAATATTTTGACAAAGTCAAAGCGGACTGTCTTTTTGAAACTGAGGGAGTAGTTATTGCTAAGGGAAACTTGAAAAAGTGCAGAAAATTTCTCACCTCAAAGATGTTAGTAACATGGAAATCGAATCATTGAACATCAGAAGCACCTTATGAACTTTAATTCTTGGAGAAGAGGTGCAAGACCAAGTGGGTACCAGTCGTTGACAAGAACTTCAAAATCTTCCACTAATTTATTCAGCAACGACGAAGTAAGAACAATATTATTTCTCTAGCTCTAGATAATGGTGAATGGACTATTAATATTAAGGTTATTACCAAAAAACTTGTCTCCAATTTACTGCATGACATGTCATCCAAATCAGAATGTACAAGATATTTTTAGTATTTTCCCGGTCAATAACACTATCACTATATAGGAGAATGATCAACTTCAAGGAATGCCTACTTCGGGGGAGATTCATGTCACTCTAAGACATATTGGTGATGTGAAATCTCGGGGGCTTGATGGCTACTCATTGTTGATGGTGGTTTTTAGATTAGGGTTAAAATCGTAAAACCTTGCATCTGATGTGATGTCACTCTGCAAGGAAACAGAGCCACGTGTGCTAAGCTCTCCACTGGCATACTTATTGAGCCTCAATACACTTACATGAAATTTATCCAGAGTGGCGAATGTAGCAACCATCCCAGATGTTCTGTGAATTTCGGCGCCTCGCGTATATTCACTTAATATAAGTTCCTCTGAATACCTTCTATGCTATGTTCTCCGGTTGAACCCTTAATGTTGATATGGCATGAAGATTTGTGTTCACTCGCAGCAGAGTAGCACGAATCTCTAAGTATCATGGATAAGGTCTTTGCATAAGGTATTCGAATCAGAAAAGCATGCTGCTCTCTGGAAATGAACTCAAAAGAACTCTGTGTCAACACATAGAACTCAATTAATCTTCCTGACTAACTTACAGAAGTTAGGGTTTCACGCCTCGCGCAATGTACCAGACCTTGCTTGTCAAAATTAAGCTTAAGTAATTAATCCGCCATGGATTAGCAGGTGCAGAATCTCGCCCAAAATAATAAAACAGGGATCTGCAGCAGCAAAGAGAGGCGTGGCTATGCCTTAGGCCAGCTAGCGCCATTAGCCACGCCCCGACCTTATTTCTCTCGACCAATCAGGTCGCTTTAAACTCGCCACACGCACACAAGTTGTGGCTGGGCCCACGCTTGTCGGCCCCACTTCTAATCAACCAATCAGACGCGCCAAAGCCGCCACACTCTCACTAGAAGTGTGGTCGCGCCTTGTGTTTGGCCGGGCCCCTTTTATGGCCAATCAAGTTGTTCTAAACTTGCCACCATATGTTAAAGGCCAAACACACCCTGCCGCGCCACCTTGCAAAACTGACAAGCCAAACGCGCCCTACCACAACAACATATTGGTCGGCATGCCAACATGCCACTCTACCGAGGTAGCATGCCAACACGCCACTTTACCGCGGCAACTTCGCAACATGCCAACTTCACAACATGCTACCTCGCAAACATGCCACTTCATGGAAACCTGCCATAAATAGCCACCCACGACAATTCCTACTCTTATGGCTGTTTTCACACTATGGCCTTGCCATAGTTCCTTTGGCATAGCCATGGCGCCGTTTGCACAAAAGTAGCGCCATGCCGCAGCCGCATGCCACGTGCACTAATTAGGGTTTTGACATGCCAAACCCTAATTCGGGAAAATTGCTACCAAAGCCAAATAGCGTTTCCCGGAGCAATGGGATTGGTGTGGCAACATGGCCAATATTGCCACGCCACATGTGGGTCCGACTCCACTGCGCCAAAACCAAGCCTTGGCCACGCCAAGCCCTTATTCTTCCACGGCGCCAAAACCAAGCCTTGGCCACGCCAAGCCCTAATTTTTCCACGGCACCTTGGCCACACCAAGCCCTAATTCTTCCACGGCACCTTGGCCACGCCAAGCCCTAATTCTTGCACGACACTTGGTCACACCAAGCCCTAATTCTTCCACGGCACCTTGGTCACGCCAAGCCCTAATTCTTCCATGGCACCTTGGCCACACCAAGCCCTAATTCTTCCACGACGAATTCTTCCACGGTGCCAAACCCTAACTTTGGCCACATAGCCAATTTTTTGCTTTGGCCATACCGCAACATCACCGACATACCGCTATGCTACGGCTACGCCATTGGCATGCCGCTATGCCATGGCTACGTCACTGGTGTGGCTGACGCCACTTCGCTATACAACGAGATGTGGCCATAATCAATGGCCATCCTTATTCATGAGATGCAATCTCAGCCATCCAAGTTCGCTACCGAACTGATGGACTTGTGGCAACTCTTAGGCGACCAACCGCCTAAACCTAACGACCATGGTTACGCCAGGCGCCACTTGCACCATCGTGCCACTGGCATGCACAAGTCATGCCGCAATGCCACTGCGCCATTGTCAGATGCCAACACAAGGTAGCCACAATCAACGGCTACCCTTATTCATAAGATGCGATCTCGGCCATCGAAGTTCGCCACCAAACCGGTAATCTTGCGACAAGTTTTATGCGACTATCCAAAACGAGCCTAGCATCACAAGCTATTTACCTGCGGCAAGCCTCTCGATTTTAACTTGCCACACGTAGCAAAAGCGCTACATGTTTTCCAAGAAAACACTCGAGATCAAAATATGTCATAAACTGGGGGATGCTCATCAGGGTATTGGTCTGGCGGTTTACAGCGTGCGGCGTGCAATGCGCCCGTTACAAGAAAGTGTCATGAAGTGGGATAATTAGTGGTGGTAAAAAGTAACGGTGTAAACAATTCATTTCCTTCATCATGGAAGCGTAATGATTGGCGGTTACACGAATTCACTTCCCTCATCATGGAAGCATAACGTCTAACAGTTACACGTTACTCTTTTCTTCCACCACTCAATCGTTTCCATTTCCTACGAGACCAGGGTACGTTTCACTATGACTTGTATAAATAGGTCTCACCTATTTCCACCAAACAACAAGTTTTGGTCAGGAGAATAATACAACATCCAGAAATCATCTGATAGCTTTTTCATCCAGCTAGCCAGTTCAACTTTCTGATACAAGTCACAAAATGCCCACACTTCCAGAATCAACTATTTTGGTCTCAACATTTCTTCGCTTCCCTCCCTAAGACCAACCCTTCCCCTTCACTTTGTGACCGAAACAAGCCTAGAACGACCATTTCTTAGTTTAGGCCAGGATTGTACAGATTAATCTCTCGAATCAAAAGTACTCCCGTGCAGTACATTGTTTAGGGTTTAGATTCATTTCTCACCTACACACACCCAAAATTACCAAAATCAGCAGAAACCGTTTTTACCCTCAAACAATTGGCGACAACAGTGGGAGATTAATCTCTCGGTTACAATATCAATTTACCAATTCCCGATTTATCTTTTAACTCCGATCTCAAGATGGTAGAACTCAGGTCAGGATCGGTAACAAACCCTGAGAACACTGGCGCCGAAATTATTCTCGGCGTTAACGTTTCTCCCAGTGGTGCTAATACTTCACCTGTCAACACCAGCAACATGGAGAATATTCCTTCAGGTGTTACACCTCCAATCACCAGAGCTAGAGCCTCTGCCGCGGAAAATGCTCCTTCGGGTGTTACACCTCCAATCACCAGAGCCAGAGCCACTGCCGCCGCTCCCAATATTTCGTAAAGTATGACACCTCTAACCGTCACCCGAGCCACAACTACTCCGCCGTCAGGACGAGAAACTAGAGGAACCAGAGGAAGCCGACCCTATATTACTATAGCTGATTTGATGGAAAGACAGGAGGTTCTCGCTATAACTCAGACGTACATGGCCTCAACTCAGAAGGAGGTACTTGTTTTTCTCAAGACACTAACAGAGAGGCTACCACAAGAATCGTGCCATCCAGAACCAATGAGGAACACCTCTGATACCCCTGGCGCCAGCACCTCAACATGTCGCACCTTTGTAGGTGAAGAGATTCGCTTAGGAACTCCAGCGGAAGGAAATCAACCGTCCAATTTTGTCACACGAGAAGATTTGGAACGAGTTCTCCGAAACCGAGACAAAAGCCAATTCATGGACATACATCAGCATCAACCCCCGTATCCTCCGGAAACACAAAGAATTCCTCTTCCAAGGGGGTACTCTTCCCCTCAATTCTCTCTGTATGACGACACCGGTAATGCGCGTGAACATGTCTCTCGATTCTTGGAGTCCCTATGGGAGCACGAATACAATCACGTTCTCGTTTGAGGGAGTTTTCAAAATCACTTACTGGAAGAGCATACACATGGTACAACAACATTACGCCAGGCAGCATCTCCAATTGGTCTGACATGGTTGCGGCTTTCTGCAAGAAGTACTTCTTTGTATATGAGCAAATTACCTTCTCAGATCTAGGAAGGATGTTCCAACGAAACAACGAACATCCGAATGATTTCGTCAAAACATTCAGAATTCAAGCGCTAGATTGTCATGACCCGAACGTGACCGAACAAAAATTGGTGGATTCTTACATCAATGGGATGATTCCCATCTACCGCGCCTTATTAGAGAATCTGCGATTCCATACATTCTTTGAACTTCATGAAACTGCAAAACTGTCGGCCACAACAGCACCAGCATTGTTGGAAAGAACCAGGCCAACCAGAAACGAGGACGCACGTGAAACTCGAGGAAATAGACGCCTCGTCAATAAGCAATACAACACTGGTCCCTCCTCTGTGAGCTTGGTAGATGAAGGAGGAAAAAGGAAGGCTCCAGCGGCAGAACATAAATCCAAACGCGCAGTGCCAGCGCGACAGGCAGCTCCGTCACGGAAGACCACCGCTAAAGCTCCCATGCGATATAAGGAAGATGGAGAAAACATCTTGGATTTCCCGTTCCCAATCGAGGAAGTGATTGAACTCTTGGAAGCATGGATCCAAGACGACGCCATCAGACTACCTCCTACCAGACGCCCACCAAGTGAAGCGGAAATGGCAAACCCCAAATATTGCCGCTACAACAGATTTTTCCACCACCCGGCCAGTGACTGCAATAAGCTAAAGCATATCTTCAAAGAAAAGATAGAAGCATGGCAATGAAGGAGTTCACAGAGATCCACTTCCAGTCAGGAGTTGCATGGTCTCTGGGGACTCTGTACACGATACTATGCAATCCATGATGCGTCATGTGTGCAAAATTCTCTATCTCTCCAAGACACAGCGTCAAGATATCTTCACAGTCCTTAACTGTGTTGTATCGGGCAAGCGACTCTTTCCTACTGAAGAAACCACGCCAGAACCCCAAACTCTCTCGGGAAGAGGTACTGGAAAATACAACTGGGGACTGCTGACCACGGTTTACCTAAGGGACGCCGAGCTCGATAAAACATTAATCGACACGGCCTATGACTTCAACATCGTTACCATCAAGACTCTAAGAGTTGCGGGAGTTTCGAAGCAGGAGGCTACCCGTTCCCCAACCATGGTCAAAACTTGGAAGGGAAGGCGATGGACGCATATGGCTACATCAACCTTGAAATCAAGGTGGGAGACACTCTAACACATGGCAAATTCCACATCGTCAAAGAACTCTCAAATTACGACATGATTCTGGGGCACGCATGGGTATACAACAACAAAGCGAAGTTAATATCATCCCCTCTGCCGATGACGGTACCCGAAATAATTTCCAACAAGCCGTCCAACTTGGAAGATTACATGTTGTCGTATCAACAACTTACCAATGTAACTCAATTGCCTGGAGAAAGCCCGTCGACGTTCATCCGCGGATTCCGAGCACAAGTAAGCGTGGTTAAACAACCCTTTTTGCACCCAATCACCTCTCCTCTCGGCCAGGCGTGGGGACTCGGTCCGATTATCAACCCGGGCGTCATTAGGAGATGTGAATGGGACGTTGGGCCTTTCAAGCGCTTTGTCAAAAATCTGGAAGCGGTTACATCCAAAGATGACGAGCTCAAAAATCAAGTGGTTGCGCAACTCCTAAACCCGTTTCAAATTGGAGATATGGTAGTCAAGACGACCTCGTTTCAAGTTGGAGATATAACAATGAAGATAGCCGCTCGACCCGATCCGCCTAAAGGAAAGGAAGACGAGCCATACCTGGTGGCGGATGTTATCTTGGGCGGTTCTCGCAAACTCATCAATACCGACAAATTGGAAGGTGTGACGATTCACTCGCGATGGCTCAAACCCTTCAATACCTAAAACGTTGTGCTACCTTCACCTCCAAATACATCCTTTCAAAGATTTCCTTCAAAGATTTTTCCCTTTTCACGCAATGATTGTAACTTCTCTAAAATGGTTGCACCGCTTGCATTCATAAGTAGAGTTTTCAATTTCAATTAAAAGAACATCTTTCCTTAAAAAGTTTCCCAAATCATCTTAAAGGAAAAATACCGAGTAAACCCAAACTCTCACAGAGTCACTACCCTAGCGATTGAAAACCGTAGAAACCAAACCACCACAAAAATATTTATCCAAAAGTACTTGAAGAAGGGAATATGCAAGGAAGATGATCATCAGGCGGCAGAACAAATATCTTTTCAAAAATATCCGACTTCAAATCTCACCTAACGCTCTACTAGTTTTCGGGATGTGTGACAACGATGCTGCTACAAGGGACAACCAAGAAACAGGTCGGTCGAACCTTTAAACCATTGTTGTTATTTCCCCTGTCTCGAGTTATTATGGGTGATGTCGGCGTTCGGAGGCATTGGCTGCGCAGCAGGCCGGCTAGCACCTGTGGAAAATTCCATCCACACTATTTTTGTACGGCATCTGTCCATCTACTAGGTGTCTAGAAGGGGCGAGCAACTTATTTTCACATAAAGGGTTTTTGGATCTTTTCAGTATGAAGGTTTTATTAATTCATTCAGAGATATGAAACCATAAAAGCTGGATAACGGAATGTTACTTGGCGAAGCCCTAACTTCGCCATGGAAACAAGAAAGTGAAATTAAACCTTTGGAATATCAAAAGCGGCTACACGCCGAGAAGAAATAGCAAAAGTGGAAAAACTGGTCGTTAATGGTAGACGCCTGGATCAATAACGCCTTCATCAAAGATTTTTCAAGCACTTTCCCCAGCACCTTCTTTGGCAACCAACGTTCCATCCAGAAGCCTTTTCGGCAGCAACGACCTCAGCATCCCATCCAGAAGCCGTTTCGGCAGCAGCTTCCACATCCTGTCCGGCGTTTGTTTCAACAGTAGTCCCAACGTATGTTTCCATGGCTTCTCCAATGGCCCCAACATATATTGCCTCCGTCTCCTCGTCCGCCTTGACGACATCCTCAGCGGTTACTTCAACGTCCCTGACAACAGTTTCGGCGTCCACTCCGTAAGCCGCTTGGGCCAGAAACCGTGTTGACATCTTCCTCAAGAGCTTTTCCAGCAGCTTCTTGAGGATGTACCGGTTCGTCCGCATCAAAGTCAAGGATTACGATACCATCATGGACAGGGTAATTAAACTGGCCCTCACCTAAAAGTTTCATGGACTCAGTCTTCCGCCGCTTCAACCGAGAGGCGAATCGTTCAGCCCTAGCACTGGGTTGTAGAGAAGCTTCATTACTCTGAGATCTCCCGACACGCTGAGGGGATTCATCATGCCTCCACTTTTCCTCCATGTCCACCAAAGCCATGAGAGTCTGAACACACGTCCGCACTGTGCATAAATGGGCGAGAGACATGCCTTGTATAATCTCGTCAGCTTCACGGAACAGGAATCAATTCTGTCTAATACCTCCTCATGAAAAGAAAACTGGTTTTCGTCGGCTTCAAAATCTCTCTCCGAAGAGTCAGAGTTATGATCATCACTGGAAGATCCCATTATATGCTACAAATTTTTTTTTTTTTTTTTTTTTACCATGTTTGCACCGGCAATCTACATGATGAAGAAGAGAAAATGGGAACTAGGAAAAGAAACACGAGACAGTACCTATAAGAGGGTGGATGCGATTTTATGAAGATCTGTATGAACGAAAGATTCAAGATCAACTCTTATATTCAGCGGATTGATGAAGCCTGAGAAAGAAAATCCTTTTACCAGCCGTGAATTAAGGCTTCAAATGCGTGATACCAGCTGGATTAGATATTTGTTTATACGGGATAATTAGGGTTTGGTATCCAAGTCAAATAGCTGTCCCTACCATTCTCGTGGCTTAACCAAATACCATCCTCTCTGTGTCCCAAGCCAACGCTCCATGGCTTTATCTTCACCACGCCATTGGCCCTCTAAGCTAGTCATGCCATTGGCCCTTCCAAGCTAGCCTCGCCATCGGCCCTTCCAATCTAGCCACGCCATACACCTTTCCGTAGCCAGTTAAAGCGGTACCATCTTGGCCGTTCAAAGCAGCACCATCTCCACCAGCCAAGGCAGCGCCATCTTGGCCGTTCAAAGCAGCGCCATCTCCACTAGCCAAGGAAGCGCCATCTTGGCCGTTTAGGATAGCGCCATATCCATGTATTCCGTAACCTAGCCGGCTAGCAACATTCACCGTTCTGCGGACCAAGTTGTAGTGCCACCTCTAATTAGTAGCCAAAGTCGCAGTGCTGAGGCCAGCACCCCATGGCCAAACCAAATTTATGCGAAGCTGCTGATGCAAGTATCGCAGATTCTTCGTGCCTCCTGACAAAGGTTAGCCAAATCTTCCTGACAATCTCTTCATGACTTGTTGTTTCGATTTTATCCTCGTTTGTCACCATTTCATGCTTACCCCGCAACAATGCCACTGTTCCGAGCTAAGCAGGGAACTTAATATTGATGGTGGTTTTTAGATTAGGGTTAAAATCGTAAAACCTTGCATCTAATATGACGTCACTCTGCAAGAAAACAGAGCCACGTGTGCTAAGCTCTCCACTGGCATACTTATTGAGCCGCTCAATACACTTACATGAAATTTATCCAGACTGGCGAATGTAGCAACCATCCCAGATATTCTGTGAATTTCGGCGCCTCGCGTATATTCACTTAATATAAGTTCCTCTGAATATAAGGTCTTTGCATAAGGTATTCGAATCAGAAAAACATGCTGCTCTCTGGCAATGAACTTAAAAGAACTCTGTGTCAACACATAGAACTCAATCAATCGTCCTGACTAACTTACATAAGTTAGGGTTTCGCGCCTCGCGCAATGTACCAGACCTTGCTTGTCAAAATTAAGCCTAAGTAATTAATCCACCATGGATTAGCAGGTGCAGAACCTCGCCCAGAATAAGAAAACAGGGAGCCGCAGCAGCAAAGAGAGGCGTGGCTATGCCTTAGGCCAGCTAGCGCCATTAGCCACGCCCCGAACCTATTTCTCTCGACCAATCAGGTCGCTTTAAACTCGCCACACGCACACAAGTTGTGGCTGGGCCCATGCTTGCCGGCCCCACTTCTAATCAACCAATCAGAACGTGCCAAAGCCGACACACTCTTACCATAAGTGTGGTCGCGCCTTGTGTTTGGTCGGCCCCCTTTTGTGGCCAATCAAGTTGCTCTAAACTTGCCACCATACGTTAAAGGCCAAACACACCCTGCCGCGCCACCTTGCTAAACTAACAAGCCAAACGCGCCCTACCACAACAACATATTGGTCGGCATGCCAACATGCCACTCTACCGCGGTAGCATGCCAACACGCCACTCTACCGCGGCAACTTCGCAACATGCCAACTTCACAACATGCTACCTCGCAAACATGCCACTTTGTGGAAACCTGCCATAAATAGCCACCCACGGCAATTCCTACTCCTATGCCGGCCGTTTTCACACTATGGCCTTGCCATAGTTCCTTTGGCATAGCTATGGCGCTGTTTTCACAAAAGTAGCGCCATACCGCAGCCGCATGCCACGTGCACTAATTAGGGTTTAGACATTCCAAACCCTAATTCGGGAAAATTGCTACCAAAGCCAAATAGCGTTTCCCGGAGCAATGAGATTGGCGTGGCAACAGGGCTAATGTTACTACGCCACATGTGGGTCCGACTCCACGGCGCCAAAACCAAGCCTTGGCCACGCCAAGCCCTAATTCTTCCACGACGCCAAAACCAAGCCTTGGCCACGCTAAGCCCTAATTCTTCCACGGCACCTTGGACACACCAAGCCCTAATTCTTCCACGGCACCTTGGCCACGCCAAGCCCTAATTCTTCCACGGCGAATTCTTCCACAGCACCTTGGCCATGCCAAGCCCTAATTCTTCCACGACGAATTCTTCCACGGCGCCAAACCCTAACTTTGGCCACGGAGCCAATTTTTAGCTTTGGCCATACCGCAACATCACCGGCATACCATTATTCCATGGCTACGCCATTGGCATGCCGCTATGCCATGGCTATACCACTGGCATGCCATTATCATGTGGCTGAGGCCACTTCGCTATACAACAAGATGTGGCCATAATCAATGGCCATCCTTCTTCATGAGATGCAATCTCAGCCATCCAAGTTTGCTACCGAAATGATGGACTTGTGGCAACTCTTAGGCGACCAACCGCCTAAATCCAACGACCATGGCTATGCCAGGCGCCACTTGCACCATCGTGCCACTGGCATGCACAAGTCATGCCGCAATGCCACTGCGCCATTGTCAGGTGCCAACACAAGGTATCCACTATCAACGACTACCCTTATTCATAAGATGTGATCTCGGCCATCGAAGGTCGCCACCAAACCGGTAAGCTCACGGCAAGTTTTAGGCGACTAGCCAAAACGAGCCTAGCATCACATGCTATTTACCTGCGGCAAGCCTCTCGATTTTAACTTGCCACACGTAGCAAAAGTGCTACATGTTTTCCACAAAAACACTCGAGACATCAAAATATGTCATAAACTGGGGGATGCTCATCAGGGTATTGGTCTGGCGGTTTACAGCGTGCGGCGTGCAATGCGCCCGTTACAAGAAAGTGTCATGAAGTGGGATAATTATTGGTGGTGAAAAGTAATGGTGTAAACAATTCATTTCCTTCCTCATGGAAGCGTAATGACTGGCGGTTACACGAATTCACTTCCCTCATCATGGAAGCATAACGTCTAACAGCTTACACGTTACTCTTTTCTTCCACCACTCAATCGTTTCCACTTCCTACGAGACCAGTGGTACGTTTCACTATGACTTGTATAAATAGGTCTCACCTATTTCCACCAAACAACAAGTTTTGGTCAGAGAACAATACAACATCCGTAAATCATCTCGATAGCTTATTCATCCAAACCTAGCCGGTTCAACTTTCGATACAAGTCACAAAACTCCCACACTTCCAGAATCAACTATTCTGGTCTCAACACTTTCTTCGCTTCCCTCCCTAAGACCAACCCTTCTCATTCACTTTGTGACCGAAGCAAGCCTGGAACGGCCATTTCTTGGTTTAGTCCAGGTTTGTACAGATTGATCTCTCGAATCAAAAGTACTCTCGTGCAGTACATTGTTTAGGGTCTAGATTCGTTTCTCACCTACACACACCCAAAATTACCAAAATCAGCAGAAACCGTTTTCACCCTTAAACACTCATCCATTTTTTTTCCAGGCGATGAGGTAACTTATCTAATTAAGAATTGCTTTAGTTCTGGTATCCTCCCTGCAGGCATAAATCATACCAACCTTATTTTAGTTCCTAAATGCAACAATCTTAGTTATTCTGTATATTTCGGACCAATCCCTCTCTGTAATATCCTCTACAAAATTGTTACTATATCAAGTTGCCAAAATCAACCAACTTTTATTCATGACAGGCGAATCCTTGATAACATTAAAATTGCCAAAGAGTTAACCCATTCTATGAAACAATCCCAATCTATTACATGCTCTTTTACCGTCAAACTTGATATTAATTAGCAAGGTCTATCATAGGATGGATTGGAACTTTGTAAGACACATGCTAATGGAGGTGGGAATCACTAGATCCCTTCTTATTCTCATAATGAATAATTAATGTTAGCACTGCCATTTTCTCATTCCTCGCCAACGGGTCTCCTGGAGGGTTTTCCCATGCTGAGAGAGAGATTATGCAAGGTTGCCCCCTATCTTTACCTCTTAGTTATTCTTCTCAAGGTCTTTCTGCTTGGATTATGGAGAAAATAAAAGAAACTAACCTTTATAATGGTTATAAAATCAATAGATTTTTTCATGCAATGAGTCATTTAATGTTTGCTAACGACCTTATATTATTGTTGTGCTTAATGATAGAGAACATCAATATGTTATTTGTGTATTCTAGTTGGTTAGGTCAGAAAACAAACTTCCAGAAGTCTTCAATTCATTTTAGCAAATGTGTTAGCCATGACAACCAAAAAAGGATTGCTGATAAATTGGACCTCCAAATTATGAATGGAGATAAAGAATTATCTGGGGAAGTAACTTCTTAAATCGGAAAAACAAGATGCCTCTAACAAGTTTTTAGAGGAAAAGATGAAGAACAATATGACAGGGTAGAAGAGACATTTTATAAATTATGCTGACAGAACCTTTCTCATTGAAGGTGTGTTTCCTGTATAACCCCCATATTATATGGATAGTTGTCTGGCTATAAAGAAGGTGCTAACAAGTTCGATGAGAACTATGAATATTTTTGGTTAGGTCATAACTATGATCAAAAGAAAATACATTTAATTGTGTGGGCCAAACTCATCAAATACAAAGCTCAGGGAGATCTTGGTATACGAAAACTGGAAGATGTTAACAAAGACCAGATTGGTAAACTTATATGGAGATTTCTTACATGAGAAGGATGGTTTATGGGCGGCTATTCTGAGGGCCAAGTATCTGGGAGGAAATAGTTTCTAGGATTGCAAAACTCCAAAGGTTTGTTCCTCAACATGGAGTATTATGCTTACTATCAGGAAAATTATGCAAGAAGGTTATTTTGTTAGCAAGTGAGTGATGGCGAATCCATTTTCATATTCAAAGATCCATGGGTTCCAAAGTTACAAGGCTATAAACCCATTACGAATGAAATGCGAAGAACTGGAAATTTTCGCTTATAACGCCAAGGTGGAAGGCCATAACTCCCTGATACGCCACTCGGATGCTAGTGACCGGGTCCTAAAGCATTTCTTCGCTCCGGGAAAATGCACGTCCATATTTTTTTACAAGTATGCTTGGAAAGTATGATGCCTTAACTTACCTTCCACAACGTTATAAATTGATCTTGTTTAGTGAAGGGGATAAAGCCATAAAGGTTAATGCAAAGACGTTCTTACACGTATCACTGGATTTCGAGTTTTCTCCAGGCATAATACATTCCTTCGACTTGCGGATGGGCATAATTCTTTTTATGGTGTGTTTGTTTGTAGAATTCACCATTTCCAGGAATTTATAATTCCATAGGATTATAAATTCTGGGATTCATATAAATCCCTTGTGTGTTTGGTAACTAAGTTAAAATTCATAGGATTTATAGAATTTCTCTTGTTTTAAAGTCTATGTACTATTTGGCATTGCCCTAAAATCTTAAAAATGCATATATATAAGATTTAGAGTTAAAAAAAAATGGGTCAATAAATTCCTTGATAAGTTTCCCAGCAAATCTTAGGGGGAGGGACCGAACTCCATATGGAAGATTTGCTGGAAAAGTGGTTCCAGGGATTTGGGCAACCAAACGTACCGAGGGAAACGTAATTCCACCAAATATCCTGGACCCATAAATTCCACCTTTGAAATTCTATATCCAAACCATAGTTAACTCTTTTGTTCCTTTTTCTCTATGCTTCCCTTTTCACCAAAATAAAAACAAAAAAATATTGTCCATTTTGACAGGGTCATATGTAAAATGTTTGCAACTTGTATTCCCGACGTGCACTAAATGGTAGTATGTCATTGTTACCTACCGGTACTTGTACCCATTTTTATTCCAATTGGAAAGAGAGATGCCATGCATGTACAACCAAAATTAAATTTGGGGCATGAAATGTTTAATTTCTAGGCTTGGGACGCTGTAACACTAAACTACATCGTCTAATTTCTTTGTTGTTCCCAACTTTTCTTTCTTAATTTCTCATTTTCTTGCAAGGTGTATTGAGACGATAGACAAGAATCAACTTCGATTAGAATTAGGTTTATGTTTTTATTTTCAAATCCTAAACTATGATTACAGATCAAACACCATGCATTGTATATGAGATTCCCTGCTCCTAGAGATTTTACAGCTTGTTTGGGTGTGGAGAGAGAGCGTGGTTTGGTTTGGTTTGGTTCTTCTCTCAAAGCTTTTTTTTTTTTGAAGTACTCTCTGCAGGAAAAGTTTTTACATTTGGTGTTCTGCAACTGAGTTCTGTTGTGCCTTCGTCTTCCCTTCGCGTCTCCTCTGGTGAGATGCAATCTCCTTCTCAATCTTCAAATCCTCTGGTGGTTTCCTCCATACCATCATGGGCTTCTCAAATAGGGGATCGAAATTCTTCAGTTCTTCGTGGTGATTGTCCTACAGATCCTGTTATTCATCCTAGTTTTGATAAATTTCCACCCACTGGACCTTTAGTATCTCCTGCTGCTTGGTCTTCATTATTTGATAAGAAGAAAGAATCGGTTATCTCTGTTGATATGGAATTCTACTCGTATCCAGTGGTAGATGGAAAGAAGTCTATGGATATTCCTTATGAGGTTTTTGATGAAGACATTCGTCTTTGTGAAGATAAAGTAATTGGAGCATTTGTTGGTCGAAGATTGTCCTTTAATTGGGTAAAAAGTGTTGTAAATCGGGCCTCGAAACCAAAAGGTGAGTTTCAAATGACCATTCATGGTGAGAGTATGTTCATTTTTGAATTTAAATCTGTTGAGGATAGAGTTAGAGCTTTAGAGATGGGTTCAATGTTCATATATAATAGACTGTTTATTATTAAGACTTGGTTTAGAATGGTTGAAAAGGAAATTACTGAATTGAAATCACTTCCTATTTGGATGAATTTTAGAAATGTTCCTTTATTCATGTGGAATAAAAAGGGGATGAGTATGATTGCTAGCTACCTAGGGAAGCCTCTTATGATGGATACTCAAACTCTAAACAAGACTAGAATGACTTATGCTAGGATATTGATAAGCACGCAGATGCTACCTTTTATATCCATATTTATATTAGCTAGGGCTCGATATTTATACTAATAATATTATTTTAGTGCTTTTGTAGAAAGTACGAGTATAATTGATCACCGGAAGAATAAACAGCTAAAAATGACGTTGCGACGAAAATGAGCAAAGTCACTCGGTAGGAGAGCCTCAAATGTGGTGGCCTGGTATGTTTATATATAGCACCACTCAAGCCCGGCCCGGAACAGTGAGACGTGGATAATTTCTTACACATTTCGTTTGTTCTCATTCGTTTGTTCTCATCAAAGAGAAGTGAGAAATTTTGAGCAGCAAAGGCTACAAAGAAATAGAAGGGCAGGGAAATGAAGATGTTGTTCACGGATGTCGCTTTGTTCTTCATATCTCGCCGATCGAATGGTGGTGTTCTCCGGTATCTCAAAGGGGTTCAGTTTGGTATGCAACGAGTGATCTGCAAAGTAGTGGTGGTCATCATTCTCTAATAGCCACCGTCTCAAATTGAAGTTGGCTACATCGACAGCAACAACAGATTAGGGGTTTCTCGGAAATTGGGTATAGATGAATTGCTGCTGGTGCTGCTGGTTCAAGCTTGGGTTCGAATAGAAATACAGCAACATGGGCAGAAGACTAGGATGTTTGGATATGAATGAATATTGAAATTGCAGGGCGAATGAGCTGTAAGAGGAACTTATTACAACTAGCTGAAGTACACCAGAGGACACACTGAAATTGTGCCTCAATTGTTCGTGAGAAAGCCTGAAAGAGAATTGGCAGTGAATAAGGCCCGTGAGTTGGCTGATTCACTTCTGGTACAGAGGGAATGCACTGGTGTTCTGGTTTGAATTGAGGAAAGAGTCTTGGCATTTGCTGATGGTTGAATGACAACAGATTTAAGGGTTCCTTGCACGGACTGAAACTGGGTTCACCTCAAAAGTAAATCCAGTTTGAAAGAATCGGATGTTGAAAGTCAGTGAAGAGTATATTGGTGCGGAAAAGATAAAATGCAAGGTGGTGAGTTCATATTGCAGCTGCAAAGAAGAAGAGCGTACTGCCGATGGAGGAAGGTGCTCATAAGTATGGCTTGACTGATGAAGTTGTTCGTCTGGGTATGGCAGGTCCGATTGCAGGCATCATTTATGTATAGGGAAGAACTAATGGGAAACATATGAACAGAATGGTTGCTGGTGGGGGTCCAAATGGAGTTGTTTTTGCAGACAGTGGAGTTACAGATGAAACTTAGGGGATTTCATGGGTTTTCGCAGGACAATGTCGAGTCAATGGGGTTTAACTGAACTGGATGACGGCGGTGATGGATTTTATCTGCCTAGAACTGGTGCGGCAATGATGGATAATGATTGTGCTGGATGTGTTGGTTGGAGATTGGCTGTATGTTCTTGGCCTGATTTCAATCGAGTGAAGTAAGGTGCTTTGGCTGCACTGACAAACGAAAGAAGAGTTTCGTATCTTGGCTCAACTGGTTTCATACCGGGCTGTTTGATTCAAGATGAGATGGAGATTTCAATGGCTGATAGTTGGGAGCTGTGCCTAATTTGTGTGAGCCTGAGAAACAGGAAGGAGCGTTAACCGTAAAGTGCAAGTGTGCTGCGGTTAGGATTTGGAAAGCGAATGGGAATTGATGATGTGGCACGCTCTCATTGGTTTGTAATATTTTTGTGACGTGAGAAAGAAAATAATAAAAAAGAGAGAAAATCTTCAAGAGAAAAGGCGGCAGCGGGGGGGGGGGGGGCTACACAGCCTAGGTTTTGGGAGTTCTTCATTTTTGGTTTTTCGATTAGCTTGTCGTTTTGATTTCAATTTTTTTATGGCTTTTGAGAAAACCATGACGAGCTAGATCCATGTTAGGGTGAAAGGATGCGGTTGTAGGTTGATTTATTTTGTGTTCTTGAATAAGGGTTTTCTACTATTGAACTTAATGCTAATGTTTTGTCTCTCTATCAATGTTTTATCTTCTAGCTATATTTTTCATGTTCTATGCCATGTATAGTCCATAGTTAGATCAGTAGAAGAACTCATTGAACCTTAGCGATAATTGATTTATGAATATTCCTTGACTCTTCATGCCATGTATGATCAGTGCTTAGAAATTCTACTTTAAGGTGAGAACAAACAATTGTTTTTAACGAAATATCTTCCATGTATGAGTAGCTAGGGTTGCGATTCTACATGAGTAAAATTGAGACCTTTTGTGATTGAATGCAAGTAACTCACCTACAACGGATTCCCGGATCCTTAACACTTTCACATCCTTGGTCACGTTTTTATTATTAGTTTGCTTTCATTGTTCCATAAACTTATAAAATATTGAATTTGATTATCTTATTCTTGATATTAATTAGTAGTAGTATTTTCACATTCCTCGTGGGAACGAACCACATTTGCTATTGTCTACAATTTTGACACCGTGCACTTGCGGTAAAACAAAGTCGGTTTTCCGACCCATCAGATATGTGTAGAAGTAGATGTTACTTGTGAATTCCCAGATTCTTTTACTTTCACTTTGGGTGGTAAGGATATTGTTGAAATAAAGATGGATTATTCATGGAAACCTCCAAAATGTAGTGAATGTGCTGTGATTGGTCATGTTACTTCTAACTGCCCTAAGCATGTTAAACCATTGCCAAAAATAGTTCAAAAATGGGTTCAAAAGAAGACAATCACTAACATGGATGAAGATGGGTGGATTCAGAAATCTAGGAATGTAGCTAAGATAACTGAGTTGAATCCTGTTACTGAAAATATTGTGGCTCCAACAATAGTAATTGAAGCTGAACCTATGGACTTTGATCAAGGAGTTAATAATGTTTTACAGGAAGTTGTACCAAGGAAAGATAGTAATGTTAATGAACTTATTTCTTATAATCCTTTCTTCATATTGGATAAATGTTTGGATGCTTCTTAAGAGAAGATTCCTGAGCAGGAAACAAGGAAAATTTCCAAGCAAGTTTGCAAGCAGTCACTCAAAAGTCCAGTGCATCTGGATCTTCTATTTCTGGATCAAGAGCTCACTTTCAGAGGAGAGAATCACTTGTTCCACCTCGCTATGAACCTCTTTCCCAAGATTGCAGACTTAAAGAAGTTTGCTAGAGGTACTTTATCTCTCCCTAATAATCTTAAATGATGTCCTGCATAGGAAGTTGGAATTTAACAGGTCTAAATGATCCTCTTAAGCAGCTAGAAGTTAAAAAGTTAATTAGTATAAATAAACTCTCTCTGATTGTTATTGTTGAGACTCATGTGCAAGTTTCTAATAAAGATAAAATAAGGAATAATATAAACCCCTCTTGGAGTTTTCTTGATAATGATAGTGCTTCCTGTTTTGGTAGAATTTGGGTTGCATGGGACCCTGGGGTTTTTCAAGTCACTTTAATAAGCTCTTCTCCTCAAGCCATGTTTCTGGATATTTCTACTTCTAATTCAATAAGTTTTGTGGTAACTATTGTGTATGGTGACAACTACTACCTCAACAGGAATTATTTGTGGGATTATATTTCCTCTTTTGCTTTACATAATAATAAACCCTGGGTATTATTGGGGGATTTTAATTCTCTTCTGATTCATTCGGATAAAATGGGAGGCTCTACTATTTTGCCTCATCATTATGAAGCCTTTGCTAGATGTGTTCATTTGTCACAACTTTTAGATCTTCGCTTTTCTGGATGTTTTTATACTAGGTCTAATTGTCAGTCTGATAGTGGAGTGATAAGATCTAAAATAGATAGGATTATGGTGAATTTGGAATGGATTCAACAATTTCAACTTTCTGCAGCAGAATTCCTTCTCCCTGGTATATCAGACCACTCACCTGGGATTGTTTCTATATTTGAAAAAAGAATTCATGGTCCAACTCCTTTTCGCTTTTATAATTTTTTATCTGACAATGGTGATTTCTTGAATGTGGTTAAGTTTGGGTGGAGCAAACCTGTGAGAGGCAACCCCATGATACAGTTTGTTAATAAATTGAAGAATACCAAATCTGAAATTATCAAGTGGAGAAAGATGAAATTTAAACATATGTCTGATCAGGTTTTACATGCTAAACAGAATATGGATAATGCTCAACTTCAGCTTCAGTTATTTCCTCTAGACCGTGAATTAGCAAGAAGGGAAAGAGATTACGTGGTGATGCGTGTCGTGGGTGCAACAAATTAGTGATCTTAATTTCACTCAATTAACAAGTAATATAATCAAAGTCAAGTTCGTTCCCACGAAGAGCAATGAGATTTAGTTGTTCAAAAGGTCACAATGGGGGGTTTTGTTTTAGATTTAAAAGTAAATAAACCAAGTAATTAAAAGAGTAAGTTGTAAGCAATATGGAGAGAGATGATCGAGGAATCCTTCTTCGTTACTAAACCGTCAATGAGTTAATATATTCATCAATTCATCATTAATCATAGATTATTATCAACCGTGGAATAACAACTAGCGCAATGCTATCCCCTAAAGTCCTTTGGTCACTAGATACCGAAGCGCTCGAATATCAAATTCTATTCGTCCAAGCCACCAAGTTGTAGCACACTCAAGGTGTAACTTGGTCGAATGGTTTATATTTTATGACTTAGGTTAATCCTAGTAGTTAGACTCTTAGCGCAAGGTCCACTTTCTAATGTTATTCTACACGCGATTGCTCCACAGAATCCCTCTGCAAGGTCTCACGTTTTCTACTTGTGTATGGGTTATTCAACAATGACATGGATATCCTAACCCTTTACTAGCAATAGATCAATCAATAAACTACTATAGATGGCCACCTAGAGCAATCAATTAATCAATCATAAACATTCATTAAAGTAGAAGCAAACAATAATCATATGAAGAACTCAAAATAGATGCATATATTAATCCAAATCAAATCTAGAACTTAGAATTCATCCTCAATCAATTATGGGTTTAGCTACTCATGGATATAGAAACACCCATGTATAAGAAAATGAAAGAGAAATTGTTACGATTGTGAAATCGCTCCAAAACCCTAGATTTTCTTCCTTGTGTTCTTCTCTCCGAAGGTGTGATTCAAGATTAAAAAGATATTTTAGAAGTTGTAGAAACATCTCTTTTATAGGTGTCCCAAATTGTATTTACGCCCGTGTACCAAATCCCGGATGAATGGTCGCTAAAACTCGCCAAAATCCCCAAGTTAGGAAATTTGGCCGTGTAAAATCCTTGTGAAAGCACAAACGGGCCTGCTTTAAGAATTGAGAAGTCCAGCCCATTTTAAATTTAATAGTTATGATCATGTTAGTTCCAAGGGACTGACAGCCTACTCTCTTACCTCCATCAGCTTCACGGACACTCACCTAGCCGTGAGTTTTATAAGTTACGGGATTTTGATTCGCACCTAATAATTCTCTCGGACTCTACTCCCTCCGTGAAAAATAATTTCCCCTGGATTTTCAGCTTCCTCCCGTCAGATTCACGTATAGATACATGGTCGTGAAAATTTAAAGTCCCGGGATTTTCAACTCAGGCTAACACTTTCACGGATAGCCTGGTAATCGTGAGAAAACTATTCTTCTGAGTTTTCATTATATCAATTGCTCCCTCATATACCAGGTTCTCCGTGAAAACTAAAAGTTTCTGAGATTTTTTTCTTACTCGAACTCCATCGATCTCGGCTTCCATACCAGACGCGAGTTCACCAACTACCATTATTATTCCTTCATTTCATCCATTAACATCGTCTCAATCTTTCATTCTCGTCTGCCAGCAATACACAGACTCCTACTCCATAAACTCCATCGACAGAGAACAACTCTGTTTCATCTTCTTTACCATAGCCTTCTATCGATCTCCATGATATTCACCCATATCAGTCACCATTAATAATCAGCATCACCTCCAACTCGAGCACCATCAGCACTGCCTTCTTATCGAAACATCATATTCTCCATCACAGACTCCATCGTGAGCATCATCAATGCTGCTATCTCGATCGAACTGGCAGCAATTAGTGACAGTGAATACATCTCCCTGAATTCTCGAGCTCTATATTGCTCTATCAACCACAGCCAACTACCACCTCCATCAGCAATGACCTGCTCGATCATTCCATCTCTTTTCTCACCATTACCGATGTAACAACACTCCAACTTCCATCGATAATGGCAGTAGCCACCAGCGAGACTTTAATGGCATTAAATAGTGGCAGCCAACAGCTTCATCTTCACTGCTAACATCAACTCGCAGCATCATCAGGTTCTCTTCCAATCAACACGATCACCAGCTCGAGTTCTGATCTCCTCGCCGGAAGTATCACAAACTCCATTTCTCTAACCCATCGCAGCTATTAGTTTCCTTCTTTCCCATTCTCTCTGACTCAACAGTTACATATCCTCCATTATCATGGTCACTTACATCTCAATTGTAGGATCAGAATATCGCAACACCAAGATACTCGCGGGCTGGAAGTAAAAACGACGTAACGGATGACGACACACTGCGAAGACATCGCGGAGATAGATGTAAAAACGACGTAACGGATGACGACAGCCAAAACATGAGAAAGATGTGAAGATGTAGCGAGATCGAGGAGTGTTGCGAGATTTGACATTTGTACATTTGCGATACTTCGCAAGTCATACCCGAAAATAAAGGACAGCTTAGCTGTTATCCACTATGTAATGTCCTATATAAAGAGCCGAATAGGCTTAAGGAGGGGAGAGATCTTTTTCGAGTGTTGAGCAAGTCATTAAGGGAGAGAAAGTTTAGAGTGGTTGTAATTCTTTAGTTTATCTCCTTTTTATTTTGTAATATTTCTGAAGTTTGATCAATAAAAATTATAATTGTTCATCTTAAAATGATTTGATTGTGTGGATTCTTGTGAGCGGTGTAGTGTGGGATTTCCTGCAACTACATAATGGCGCTAGAAACAGGGACGAGTGAAGATTGATATTGTGATTTGAAAGGATTTGAAGTAATAGATAAAGAATTTCATATAATTTTCAACAATTCATTAAGATTAAAGAATGGCAAGAAGAAGACATACATCAAAACAACCAACAACTATTAGAAGGAGTAGGAGACTTGCTGGAGAAGAAAGAAATGAAATGGGAGAATCTTCAAGAGCAAACACAAGAAACAATGGAGAAAATCGGGTTCAATCGCCAATTCAGCATACACCAATACAAAATAGAACTGAGGATTATGATAGAGTGAGCGTACACACTTGGCGATCGGATTCTGTAGATGAAATAGGGGAAGAGCAGCAATTAGGAGGTAATAGACAAGAGGAGAGAGATCAAGAAATGATTGGAGGAATAATTCATGGAAACGAAGAGATTACAGCGTTAGAGGCATTGAGACAAACAATACGCGAAGAAAGGCGATTAGAAACAGAAGAACGTGCAAATCTGACAAGGTAAAATCATGAGCTAAGGATGGAAAACATGAGGTTACAGAACAGAAGGTCAAAGACCAATACAAGATCAAGATCAGTGAGGGAAGAAGTAAGACGAGATATGCCTGTAGAAAATGCTAATGAAGAAATTCAAGAAGAAATACAAAATTCAGATGAGGAACGTCGCGAAAGAAGAGAAGTAAGGGAAGATCATTATATCCAACACGGTGAAGCTCTCTAAGATGGGCAAAACGATGGAAATCAGAGAGATAGACACCGCCAGAGGCGAAATAATCAAGAGGATGGAGAAAATCAGGAAGAATGAAGGAGAATATTACATGGGAGAGAAGTACAAAGAAACCACCAAGCAATTCAGGATGAAATTGAAAGACATTATATTGAACAAGCACATCTAGCTCGCGAGAGGGAAAGACTAAGGGCAGAAATGGAAGAACAAGAACTACAAGAGGCAATTCGCCAGAACAATCATGATAATCGAGAAAGGAGACGTGAGCGTAATCGCAATAATGTTAATATCAATGAAGAATACGATAGAGTACTAAGGAGAACTGAAAGACGGCAAAGAGGAGAAAATGAGAGATATAATGGTGTGCGAATTCATGAAAGGAATGAAAGAGAAGATCGCAGAGAAAGACGAGAAGAAAATGATGATCAAGAGAATCAAAATGGATATGAACGCAGAAGAAGAGAGGCGGAGTTAAAAAGGCCAATGGAAACTAATTCTAGTGTAAATGAACAAATTTTGAAAGAGCTAGCGGAAATGATAGGAATGTTAAATAATAAGAAAGAAGGAGGTAGGAGACAATTGGATGAAGCTATAGAACAAGCTGCGAAAACCCCATTCACACGGGAAATACAATTAGAAAGAATACCCCCAAAATGCAATTTGCCTACATTAACCAGCATTTTTGATGGATCAACTTGTGCAATACAACACATCAAAGCTTATTTGAGGTGTATGTTACAATGGAAAAATCAAGATGCTATATTGTGCAAATGGTTTGAAGGCCTGCCAAAAAATGGTTTGAAGGCCTGCCAAAAAATACTATAACATCCTTCAATCATTTACAAGCTATATTTTTAGGGGCGTACATAAGTAACAATTTCTCGCGACCTGGCATTGAAGATGTATTTGGATTAAAGCAAAGGGTTGGTGAAAGTTTGAAACATTTGACCATGAGGTGGAAGACAATGTGTAGCGACATGGCGGGTCGTGTTGATGAGAGATATCTCATTTTATCATTCATTAATGCTATGTTCGCAACCAATCAACTGAAAAAAATGAATCTATACATTCAAATTTTCAGAATTAAGAACACAATCACAATGACTCGAGCCGCGAGAATTACAGGAGGAATATATTGCTCTCGAGGAAAAACAAAATGAGATGGAATCATACCCAGTTGCGAACACAAGTTCGAATGCAGCGAATGCAAGCTTGTTACCTAAGTTGATAAATACAGTGGCGAGCACCTCGCAAGGACAACCAGAGTTGATAATGGGTGATAATCAACAAAAGGTAGTAGCTATGGGGAGTCGTGACCAAGAAGAATACGAGAGAGAAAGAAATTTCTATAATCGGGGTGGAAATAAAAAAATTCAAAGACTTGACCAGCCGCAAGAAAATTATGGAGGTCAAAGGCAAAATTATCATAGGGGACAAGGAAGCCGCAGAATAGTATGGGAAGAAATCGAGATGCCACCTCTGAATGCTAGCGTGGAGAAAATATGGGAAGCTATAATCTTGATGGAAAATATACCAACACCATGGAACATGGGAAAGGAGCCACCTCCAAGCGAGAGAAGCCATGAATTTTGTTCTTATCATCATTTCCATGGACATACAACAAATGACTGCAGAAATATAAAGAGAATCATTCTCAGGATGATAGATCAGGGAAAATTAAATCATTTTCTAGTAAGGAAAGCTCAACCTCAAGCATTACCACCTCCTCCGTAAATTCCCGGGCGAACACAACAAAAGAACGGAAACATTTGTCATAGAAGTTGGGGCAAAAGCAAAAATCTGTTTTTGTAACTCTATTGTACATTCGTACAAGACAATTGAAGATTTCCACGATATTACTCTCAGCAGGGTTTTCGCGAGGGATGCCAATAATAAAGAAATAATGAACACCGCGAAGACATCGCCACTGGAAGAATGTCAAAAGCAGACTATCTCTTTTACCGCAGAAGAAGTACCTGAGGCTGGAGAAATGCACGACAACCCATTGGTGGTAAGATTGGAGATCAACCCAAAACTTAGCGAGGATGAAGATGATGAAGCTGAGAATTCTTGGGCAATCAACATAATTTTGATTGATACGGGAAGTTCCGTGAACATTCTTTTTTATCATACTTATAAAACTATGGGAGTAAAAGATGAAGATCTAATAACTTCAACGTAAAAAATCTATGGTTTTAATGGTACCGCAAATAAGCCAAAAGGAGAAGTTCATATGCGAATTCCATTGAAAGGATTATCTTCTAAAATTTTATTCTGTGTAGTTGATGTGGAGTCACTATACAACGCGCTGATCGGACGACCATGGTTACATGAGATCTTAGGTGTCGCATCAACTTTCCATCAATGTATCAAGTTCCCTCATCCTACTGGTGTTGGCATCATAAAGGGAGATTGGGTTGAAGGAAAGAAGTGTTATGAGGTTGATATAGAATCCTGCGAAGAAAGAGCTGCGAAGCAGAGGAATTGGAAAAACAACATTAAAGAAAAACAAAGAGGTGAAAGATTAATGGTAGATGTAATAGAGCAAAGAGAGGAAGAAATGCAGCAAAATCAAAAAATGATGAAGATAGAAAGTGGCGAAGGTTTCGCAATGGACAAGAAAATGACAGGAAAATGTAAGTTGATTAAAATAGGGAGAAAAAATGCAGAGGCAGAAAGTAGCAGAAGTAAGAGATTTAAAGAATAACTGTAATTGTTGATTGTCAGAGAAAAAATGGGGAGGAAGACGACAAATGTAAGTTGATTTTAAAAAAAAAAAAAAATCCGTGAGTGGTGAAAATGGAGTTGATATGAAGAAGAAGAAAATATATTTTACAAATGGCAAATACGTTGCGAAAGTACAAAAGAGCTTACATATGCAGAAGAATCAACAAAATAGTCAGAAAGAGGCGAACTTACTATGGCGTACACCCTAGTTCGCGAACACAATTTCGCAAGAGGCAAAGTACCTAAAGTGCGTCATAGTAGGCGGTACCTATATTACATATAATAAAGAATTAACAAAATAATCAGAATGGGACCAACCTTCATGGCGTACACCCTAGTTCGCGAATAAAATTTCGTAAGAGGCAAAGTACCTAAAGTGCGTCATGTAAGGGGGTATCTGTAAACGTGGCTCAGGGAAAAGGTTACACCGCCCCTGGAACCTGAGTCATGAAGATTGGGGGTAATAAAACCCATCCAGAGAGATACCTTGGATTTTCAATCTAAGCTAGTGACTTAGATTGGACGACCGGGGTCTCTTCTAAGGAGTCGACATTTGACCAAGGCGCCGAGGTACACGGTTGAGCCAAGGGTGCCCAGGACATTTGAAGTGTCTCGGCCATTCTTGGCAAGTCTCGGCTTATCTTTTCGGCCAAGAAAACTCCACTTAGGGTGCAGTCTCGTAACCATAAGCCATATAGGCAAAAGGGATAAGAGGATGCGAAAACAATTGGTTGTTGTTAAGACCGGATGGGAGGAGCTAGCCTTGTATGGCAGAAGTACGCCTCCTTGAAGGGGCAACCAGGGGGAAGATAAGGGCGGCACCCTCCATTAGGGAGCTGATAGTGTCAAAAAAGACACAAATGTCATGAGACTTTATGTTCGCAAGAATATTTAGGATGGTCATATTTGTGCAACAATCCTGAAGAGGCAAAAATACAAAAAAGTAGATAAGACGAGATCAATGGGTCATTGCATGCAAGTGTAAAGACGTCCTGCGATTTCGTCGCAAAGACGGCAATGTCATGGGGCTTTATGTTCGCAAGGATATTTAGGCCTGTCATATTGTCGCAAGAAGAATATCCTGCAGAGGCAATAATACTAAAGAAATGATAAGACAAGATCAATGGGTCATTACATGAAAGTGTAAAGACGTCCTGCGATTTTGTCGCAAAAATAAGAGGTGGCAAAATAAGACCTTTAACTAGGAAGGAAAAATAAGACCACACAAGAGAAATGATAAGGCAAGATCAATGGGTCATTACATGAAAATGTAAGTACGTCCTGCGATCTTGTCGCAATGATAAAGTTCAGCAGAAAATATCTGCGAAATTATGCTTAATCTTCCATTCGAATACAAATAACAGAGGCAAGTATTGGAATGAACAAGAGCATGTTATTTGTCTTTATATAACAGATTTACGCATATATTGATTAACCATATTGCAAAAACGAATTTCCCTTTATGTGTAGGAAGAAACAAGAAAGATAGAATTATATTCAAAGACTCAAGAAATTCGCAGCAAAAGAATACACCCAAAGATGGGAGATTGGAAAAATGACTGTACAAATATTACAAAGGAAGAAAAAGTAAAATAAAACTATTTCTCATTTGATTCTTCCTCTTCATTATCTTCATCAGATCCTTCAGCTTTTTTATCTTCATCAGATTCCTCTTCTTCTTCACTAGCATCGCTATCAGAAATATCCAGAGAAGGCATATTTTGGGGGACTTCATCAAGAAGGCAAGGGTACTTAGATTGAGGGATGTTATTGTCCTCGCAAACCATCTCAATAGTTTGATTGCGAAAAAGAATAACATCATTCTTAAAATTCGCGACAGTGATCTTCAGTTTGTTCTTCAGCCTAGAATATTTATCATCCCGAGAAGAAAGATTTTTAGCAAGTTGCTCTTTCTCAGATTCAAGTTCTTCAATTCTTTTTCGGAACCTTGCTTCAGCTTTTGTGAACATATAACATTGAATCAAAGAACTTGATGACAAGTTTATGCAAACAATTAAATAAAGAAGAATAATTAACAACCTTCTCTCGTCGAAATCATATCTCTAACCAAGGCCGTATGCTCAGCTTGAAGACTAATGTTAACACCTAAATTATTTCTCGCATCATCTAGAACCTTCGCAGCCAAAGCAAATTCATCATCATTGTTTATGAGAAGAAGGGAACGGATTTGATTCTCTCTTTCGCTAAGAATAGCATTCTGACGGATGGATTCATCCCGTTCAATTTGAACTTCAAGAAGAGCCTTTTGGAATTTTGCTAATGCTTGAGCACCTTGTCTAGAAATGCGATCTTTATCATCTATGAGATCACTAATTTTTTTCCTTAAAATACTAATTTTCTCTTTAGAACTAAGATACAGACGTTTAAGTTGGTTGGCTAAGCTTAAGCTAGATCTATGATCAAGTTCTAAGAGGCGAAATATGGATTGAAGTTCATTTAGAGGAAGAGATTTAATCTTATTATTTGAAAAACTATCCAGAGAATAGTTGAGATGAGCAAGAAGAGCATCATCATCCATAGGTTCAGGAAATGAATGAAGAAGAATGGCTTCATCAGAAAGGTTATAAACGTCTGCGAAAGTGATAAGTCAGATAAGGGAAGATAACAAGAGAACAAAACAAAGGAAAAGGGAAAATTTTCATACCATAAAGCTGTTGGTTGGAGCTCTGAAGGCTAGAAATCTTATTTTTCTGAGTGGCATAGTCAGCTTCTAATTGCTTAGTCTTCTCGCGAAGAATGGCAGCTTCAGTTTCCAATTCTTCATTCCTCTTGCGAAGAGCAGTAGCTTCAACTCCCAATTCTTCATTTTTCTTGCGAAACTGAAGATTCTTCTTTTCGAGAATACTGCGCCTCTTTTCAAGATCTGAGGCAACAACAAAGGAAGCTCTCCCGGACTACAAAAGAAAACAAAGAAATTAAAAAGATATAATTTAAAATCAAAACTATAAAGAAATAAGAGAATGAAAACATACCAGGACACTAAGTGAATTTAAGAAGCTTGGAGTCACTGATCTGGAGACCCCATGAAGAGAACTATCACTCTCAAGTAAAGGTGAATCGAAAATACTCGCGAGAGCCTTGCATGTACTAGAAAGGCGATCGTCACCTATCCCTTGCATAGAATCTGAAAAGATGCTAGACAATTGTGCCATAGAAGATCCAGCTGGAGAATTTGAAGAAGGGATATCCACATCATCATATTCCTCATCACCGGAATTTTCACCTGACTGAGGATTCGAAGGAGAGGGAAGGTGAAGTTTTCGCTTTTTCAGAGGTGGAGCAACAGACTTCTCCTTGCGAAGAGGATTTTTACCTCCAACTTTGGCCTTCGCAACCTCAGGGTCTTCTTCTTCTTCAACAACTACAACACCAACCTTCGCACACAAATAAAGATAAGAAACAGAGGAAACAATATTGTTAAAAATATGTAAAGTGTTTCTTACTTCATCCATGACGGAGAGAAGAGCAGTTAAAGTACTGGCCTTCCCGGTCCGGTTGTAGCTCGATCTTAACTTTTCAATCTAAAAAATTTCGCGAGAATCAAAGGATAAGGGAATAAGCAACCAATGAAAGATTACGAAGTACGTGAAGTTGGAAGACATACCTCTTTATTCTTGTCGGGCCAATTAAATCCCCAAGGTCGATAAGTAGCGAAATTCGCAGGAAGTACATTCGAGCCTGCGATATAAGGCCCCTTTATCACCAATGGAAAAACACACCATCTATCGTCTTTAGAGTGACGTGGGACGTTGTTTTTACCAGAATGCCAATCAATGTCTTGCATAAGGAGTTTATCATCAACAACATCATCCTTTCTTTTCAGACGGACACCCCAGCGAGTATTATCCCTCCTCATAGGAATGAATTCATAATTCTCGTAGAAACTCTCGACTGTGTATCTTTCAGCGAGTATCGCCAATTCCTTAAATTTTGGGTCTCTAACTTCTTTTGGGTAAAGAGATCCATTACCAGCGCCACGGTTGGCGAACTCAAGTATTAAGCGAATGCAATCCCCGCTTAGTTGATAGATAGCTCGCGAGAAGTTCGCATGAGCAAGAATTCCATAGAATAACGGAAGGTTAGGATTATAAAGAGAAATGGGAAGGCCGGCGAGAATTTGACCAAGCGAAATTATGATTTCATGAGCATCACAATGATGATCAGTGAACAACTTGGCAGAAATAATGGATTTAGGTTCCTGACCGGGAATGGTGGTTAAAGTAAAACCTTTTCCTTGAAGATCTTTTTGAACCTCTTCAAAAGAAGTTTCGTATTTGCGACCGATTGGAGCCATTTTTAGTATGGGAATGAATGAAGAACTGAAGATCAAAAGAAAGAAGAAGAAGAAGATTTATAGTAGCAGAAACGGAAATTACGGAGGAGAATTGAAGAAAAATTGCAGAGAGAAAGTAAAAAAGAAGAAGAGGAGGGTGAGAAAACTATATATAGAGAAGAATTCTCGAAAAGATAAACGCATTTAATGCGAGAAGGGACGTGAACGGTTGAGAAATAACGGTTGAAAGAGACGTGTCAAGAAATGGGTGGAAGAAGAGATACGTGTAATAAATGCTGCGTAATAGTACGAAATCATGCAAATACATAAAAATATGAAGAAATGAAAAAATACTAGCTCATGGCATTTTGAAAATACTAGTTCTCATGACGTTCTCTTCTTGTGAAGATGTAGCAGATCGAGAGAAGACATGAGAAGAGGCAAGGTGTAGGATCGAATATCGCAACACCAAGATACTCAAAGCGGTGCATCACCGCTCCCATCTAAATAGATTTCAAGTAAAAACGCCTTCAACGAACGTAAAACACAATGGATGACGACACATTACCACTCTTGCAATCCAACTCCATTTATTGTAGACATCGAGATAGATGTAAAAACGACGTAACGGATAACGACAACCAAAACACGAGAAAGATGTGAAGGTGTAGCGAGATCGAGGAGTGTTACGAGATTTGACATTTGTACATTTGCGATACTTCGCAAGTCATAAATCCGAAAAATCTCTATTTCCGCTCAAGGAAACAACCTTCAGAAAATCAAACCCATTCTCCGATTCAATTACAGTCATCCACTATGTAATGTCCTATATAAAGAGACGAATAGGCTTAAGGAGGGGAGAGATCTTTTTCGAGTGTTGAGCAAGTCATTAAGGGAGAGAAAGTTTAGAGTGGTTGTAATTCTTTAGTTTATCTCCTTTTCATTTTGTAATATTTCTGGAGTTTGATCAATAAAAATTATAATTGTTTATCTTAAAATGATTTGATTGTGTGGATTCTTGTGAGGGGTGTAGTATGGGATTTCCTGCAACTACATCAATGATCAATATCTTCCGTCCACGGTAAAACCCAACAACAATAGTGACCTGAACTGGTCATGATGCTTGGTGAAGAAGATGCTGGTGGCAGCCCCGAATAAAATATTCGTGTGCCTTTAGAAATCTCCTTTCAGATGTCAGTCTTGTAGGTTCTCTATGTTTCAACAACTTTAGCTTTCTTCAAATGCTTCTAGATTCTTCATACGATGTCAGATTGACTCCATTCTTTCGCCGTTGGCTTCGTCTTTTCGTCCTCTTCACGATGATATCAAGAACTCCTCGATTTGGATGAGTTCCACTTGGTCTTTGGCCCTTCTCTGCTTGCGGTTAACTTCTTTTATTACACAATTAAGTTTCAATTCACTTCTTTTGGATGATTCACCTTATAAAACACAAATAGAACAAAACAAACGTAATATACAATAAAATAAGCAAGAAACTAGCATGGATGCGACACTAAATATACAAAATATGCACTTAATAAATTCCCCCACACTTGGCTTTTGCTAGTCCTCGAGCAAACTATCTAAAATACAACAACTCCATGTCGTTGAGGAAACGGTTGCACTTAGCATGTGCTACAGGCCTTTAAACCCCTAGGTGTCCCTAGTGGACGAGTTATAATCTCGTGAGGGCTTACAAGAGGTATACCCACAAAACCTACTTTTCCAACTTAATAGTTCTCCCAAATGATAGCATCCAACACGCTAAGAAGACATAGAGATTCTACACACTAGTCATAAGAAGTTAGACATATATATGAACACAATCTCATCCTTAAAAGTTGAGAGAGAAATAACCATCCCTTATCGAAAGAATCCGGGTTCGAGAGTAATCGAAAGTCTCGACTCTGCCTCACCAGAAAGGGTTTTATGAAGTTGCTCTCAATAATAAAGAGCTTTTTTATGGGTCACACGTGTGTCCAGGTAGGAATGAAGAGAGAATCCTGTGACACATTGAATAGTAGGATGGAAAAACCCTACGAATTGTTTTGAAAACCCACATCTTTTATCATTTTGAAAACCCTTCTTTTTTCCTGATGATCTCTAAGAAAGGAAATCAACCACTTAAAGAATGTGGGAATATGCTTACTTACCTCGTTATCCTTTCGACGTGCAGTCAGCACCACTCTCACAGCATCCATAGAAACGTCTTCGGTCTTCAATCATTGTCTTCATCTTCATCTTCGGTCTTCAACTCTTGATGATAACTCTTGAACTTCGTAGAATCTTGACAATGTAACTCCTTTTCTAATCCTTGTTGCTTGAAACTTCATTATGGATATTCCTTCTTTCCCATTGACTTTATTGAAAGAAACAAAACTAAAAATAAACCACAATATGATACAACGAATTTTTCTTGTCTTTTTTTTTTTCACTCTTTTATTTTTTCTTTTTTATTGAGACAAGAAAAATACACAAATACACAAAATGAAAACAAAACAACAAAACTAATAATGAACCTAACAAAATTTTGTCTTGTCTTGTCTTTTTTTTTTTTTTTTATGACAAGAGAAAATAAAACAAATAAAGATAAAATAAAATTGCAAGTACAAAGGCCATGGTGTAAGTACTTTACCGCTTGATTCTTCACAACTTGTATGTCTTGATATCATAAAATTCTTGAACTCTCATCTTGATAATTCTTTCTCTTGTACATAAGTCTTGAACATGTAGAAATTCTGCTCCTTGTCTTGTTGCTTTACTTGAATCTAAAATCTGCTCATTTCTGTATTATTGCCTGTAAACCTTAAACGTATTCAACTTTCCTTGTAGATTTTGATGTCGCTCCTCTTGTTGATGATGATGTGTTTTTATGGACCTGTTGGTGTAGAGAGAGATAAAGTGGATGGTGCTAACTGCGAACAAGATTACAAGTGGTATGTAAGTTAGCAATTCGACGTCACCATCATGATTGATAAAAATAGCACTCAAGAGATCAAAGTAGTGCTTCTATTGGTGGGAGATTGGGTAGCTCACCATTCTACCCGGAATTAACGTACGGTGACACACACTCTAAAAGCACATATTTAGACACGTACAAGGAATTGAAGGTGGGTGCCTCACATGATGTAACAATAGGTAGTCTCCACTATAGGGGATCACAATTATACTACCGAATTCATTATGCACCTCATTTTCCACTGGCATGGTTAAATCCAACTTTAACTCTCAAACAAGCAAGAAACCCGATCATGTTCTCTAGCATCTTTCAGTTCAGTCACTCTTGTGAGGATTTCGATGTAATCTTAGCGACATGTATACTATGTGACTCTAAACTAACTACAAGTTGGAGTTTTTTCATGCAAATATGTACAAAAAAATTGAAAAATCTATATGCAAAATTCTCTCTCACACTTAAACTTCACATTGTCCTCAATGTGTAAAACCGAAAATTCTGAATTCTGACGTAACAGCAGATAAAATGCCAAAACTGTACAAATTTGTAAGGAATTTGGAAAAACTCCATTTCACAAAAGTTGTTCATATACGTGTTTTCTACAAAGTATCAAAAGGGCACAGTGTTTAGATAAACGGTCTGATAGTTATAGTCTCTGGACTGAACTACGTGCAATCTGAATTTTTCGGACGAAAAGGTATTCGTCATAATTTTCTTCTGAAATAGATTCCGGACTCAATGAAATTAAACATGGGGATGCAAATATGATATGAAAATAATAAAAACAAAAAATAAAAGGGTTTAAGATACAAAACCTATGGGTTGCCTCCCATTTAGCGCTTGGTTTAAAGTCGTCAGCCCGACTTGGCATTCTCTTACTACTCCTCCAGAGGGAGTAAATCCTGAAGTTCAATCACGTCCACATTCTCCGTAGGGAAGTTTTCGTAATATGGCTTCAATCTATGGCCATTGACTTTGAAAGTTGTTCCTGTTGCGAGGCTAGCAACCTCAACTGCACCATGAGGAAAAACATTAGTAACAACAAACGGTCCACTCCAAAGTGGGGACCTTAGCTTACCAGAAATAACTTAAGACGAGAATTAAATAGAAGAACTTTTTGACCCACAACAAAACTCTTTCGAGAAATCATCTTGTCATGGAAAAGTATATTCTTCTCCTTGTATATACAAGCACTCTCGTAAGCATCGTTACGTATCTCCTCTAGCTCATTAATTTGTAGCTGCCTTTGTTTCCCCGCTTTGTCATACTCCATGTTTCACATCTTTACCTCCAAAAATGCCTTATGTTCAAGTTCAACTGGGAGATGACAAGCTTTCCCATAAACCAATCGATATGGAGATACACCAATCGGTGTCTTATATGATATTCTATACGCCCAAAGTGCATCGTTGAGTCTATAACTCCAATCCTTCCGTGTAGCATTAACGGTTTTCTCAAGGATGGACTTAATCTCACGATTTGAAATTTCAGCTTGCCCACTAGTTTGTGGGTGATACGGCGTACCAATCTTCTGTGTAATGTTGTACTTCTTGAGGAGAGCATGAAAGGATTTCTTGAAATGCGAGCCTCCATCAATGATAACCACTCTTGGTGTACCATGTCTAGAGAAAATATATTCCTTCACAAAATCACAAACAACTTGAGAATCATTAGTAAGGGTGGCTTTAGCTTCCACATATTTAGAAACATAATCCACAACAAGAAGTATATAAAATTTTCCATTCGAATTAACAAAAGGACCCATAAAATCAATGCCGCACACATCAAAAATCTCAATAGTGAGAATAGGATTGAGTGGCATTTGATTTCGAGCACCTAGGTTGCCCGTTCGTTGACATCTATCACAAGATTTTCAAAAAGCATATGTATCCTCAAATAGGGTAGGCCAATAAAAGCCACTCTAACTGCCTTTGAGAGCGGTAAGTTTTGCACCAAAGTGACCACCACAAGAATAAGAATGACAAAAAGATAGAATTGACTAAAATTCAGAGTTTGGTACGCACCTGCGGATAATTTGATCAACACCATATTTCCACAAGTAGGGCTTATCCCACACATACTGCTTGGCTATTTTCTTAAGCTTTAGCTTTTGAAAATTAGACATCGTACTAGGTACTTGCCTTGTAACTGAATAGTTCACTATATTAGCGTACCAAGGTGTTGATTCTTCAATCGAGAAAAGTTGTTCGTCTGGAAAACGATCCTGTAATGGGAGTTCTTCTTCGGAAACAACAAGTCTACTAAGATGATCACCAACTGTATTCTCAACACCTTTCTTATCTCTGATTTCCATATTGAATTCTCGCAACAAAAGAATCCAACGTATGAGTCTTGGCTTAGCCTCCTTATTTTATAATAGGTACCGTAGTGCTGCATGATCAGAATATACAATCACATTGGTACCCACCAAATAAGCTCTAAATTTTTCTAATGCAAATACTATAGCCATCAACTCTTTCTCAGTAGTGGAATAGTTGATTTGAGCATCATTTAGGGTCCTTGATGCATAATAAATCACATGTGACCTCTTGTCTACTTTTTGACCCAAAACAGCTCCGACTGCATAATCACTTGCATCACACATTAACTCGAACGGCAAACTCCAAATGTGACTTGATAATTGGTGCAGTAGTCAACAATTCCTTCAATTTATTAAAGGCATCCTTACACTCTTGGTCGAAGTTAAAGGCAACATCCTTTTGCAACAATTTGCACATCGGCATTGAGATTTTGGAGAAATCTTTGATAAACCTCCTATAAAAACCTGCATGACCAAGAAACGAACGAATTTCCCTCACCGAAGTGGGGTATTGTAAGTTCCTAATCAAGTCTATCTTTGCCTTGTCTACCTCGAGCCCTTGAGAGGACTGATAGGTGTTGTAAAACACCTAATTTACTATCTAGTAGTTACGCTTTCTTTGCTATTTTTCTGGTGAATTATGTACTTTACGTGTGTTTTTGAGTTATTAGGTATTCTGGAGTCACACGGAGGAAAAGAAGCGGAAATCATCAAAAAGGCGTAATTGTCATTTCATGGGAAGACTCTATCAGGAGCCGAGCCGAGGTTAAGGGACAACCAGCTTAGTTATCCCTTATCAAGATTACCGGGTGTTGTATAACGAGCCTTACTTCTAAAATCGAGAGAAGATTACTTCTCAATAGTTTTTCACCTGAAATTCAGACAAAGAAAAAAAGCAGCGACTCTTGTTGCTGAAATTGAGAGATCGAGAGAGATTTAGGGAAGTAATTTGCAGCAAAGGATGATTCGAACAGGTGATGGAGAAGGTGAGCTTATGGTCGAGAGTGAAGCAGAGTTGGGGATCGATCTGAAATGAAGAAATGGGGGTCAATATGCATCTGAGATGAGTTAGGGTTTCTAAATTGAGACAGAGCTGGTAATGGTTTGAATCAGATAAAGAAGAAATGTTGTTGCTGTGAGTTGAAGATGATGCTGATACTGTTTGAATCCAAAGCTCAGAGGAAATCAAGTGAAATTTGTGAAGTTTCTACCATTAAATCGAGCTGCTGATGATGAAGAAGGTGGATTGTAATGAACTGTGAAGATTTGCAGAAGATAAGAGGTTCAATAGTCCAAGGAAAGATGGGTGTTGCTCTAATTGAAGGAGGAGATTGATTCTTAGGAAGTACTGGAAGTTAGGGTTTCAACAGAAATTGGGAATTTCAAGTTCAATTCAGATTGGGACTCAATTGAGAAATGGGAGGAAAGAATTGATGATTCTGATGCAAGAGGTGGTCTCTGGTAATGCTAAGGGTGATTCGAAGTCCTGCGGTAGGTGAAGGAACTGTATTGCTTTTGGTTTGGAGCTGATTACGCTGGATGGAAGCTGCAGTTGGAGATGAAGCTACAAGATGCAATGGTGGATTTGTTAGTGGTTCAGGGAAAGGAGGAGACTCTTTATGGATGGTTCTGGTGCATATGAGAGATGGAGTTGCAGTTGCAGATGCTCTTGGAGTCTGCTGGTGGCATTGAGAATGAGCTGTTGTAGCTGGGATAGCAAATGGAGCAGAGATAGGAGCAAATGGGCGAGGTTGGTGTTGCTGCCATTGTGACTGGTAGAACCAGGCTTGGAGAGGCAAGTGGAAGGAACTGAGTTGCAGTTGCAGCTCAAATGGTGATTCTGTTGGTGCAAGAAGCAGGCTAGACCTAGGAGTTACAGGTTGTTGGCCAGAATGATCGAGGCAGATGAGGAGATGCTGCAATGAGATTGGAGCTGCAGGTTACAAAAAGAGGGAACTGGTGATGCTGTTATGTTTGTTGTGTGGAGTTGGTCTTGAGCTGGTGGTGACAGGTTGGAGGAATCTGAAGCTACTGATGGAGTTGGTGCATAACTGAAGGATACAGCTGCAGTTGTGTGTGGTGATTATGGCATTGAACTGAGACGGCAAAGGCTCTGGCAGTTGTGATAAAGGATATGCAGGCACCTGAGATTACATGGCTGGTTGAGTGGTGTCATTAGGGCTAGAATGAAGCTATAGGTGCTGTTATGGAGCTGAATTGGTTGCTGAGATAATCCTGAATCTGAGTGTTATTGGGTTTGCCATGGAATTGAGTCTGTGCTGTGAGTTCGAACTACAGGGGAAGATGTGGCAATGAGTTGATGGCAGAGTTGGTGCTGGTCATGACAGGTTTGAAGTTGAGTTGTAAGAAGAAGGAACTGGTGATTACAGGCAGTGGAGCTGTTGATAATGCAGCTGAGATAAAAAAAAAAGAAGAAGTTGTGTTGCTGTTGAGCTCAATATGAGCTGGTGTTTGAATTAGTCAATGGGAGTTGCAGGATTGAACTTAATGGAGCTGATTGCAGCATGGCCGGTGTTGAAATAAAAGGTATAAGGTGGTGGTTGCAACTGAGAAGAAATGTTGATGCTACTTAGGTTCATGGGCTGTAAGCTGGAGTTGCAGCTGCAGTGTTAATGATGCTGGGAAGGAATAACTCAAGAACCGGATGTGACAGATACAAGCTTGAGAAGCTAAAGTTATGCACAACCAAGATGGCTGGCTAAGGAGATGGTGAAGCACAAAGATGGTGCATCACTGATCAGGCTGCGCAATGGCCTTGGCCATTCAGCCCACTCAGCTGATTTCCAGCTGACTCCAATTCTGACCCGGCTGACTCTCGGAATCGGTTTGACTGAGTTGACCGATTTGACCCGACCGAGTTGACTCGTTGACCGGTGACCGGGCGGACTTTGCCGGTCACCTGAGACGTTTTCCGACGACTTTTCCGGCCAAGTTCCGGCCACAATACCAGATTTCCGGCGACCACTTTTGGGACATATTTTCACATGGGTTTTTCTCACACAATGGGCTTGGTGGACCACATGGGCTTTGGACTATGAAGACCTAATTTTAGAAGTTGGAGAAAAGCTATAAAAGGGAAAGTCTTCTACAACTTAATGATATATATTTTTTCTTGGAACTTTGGAGAGCCGGTTTTTTTTACGCTTCTAGGGTTTGCTTTTGTTCATCTTCTTCTTTTCAATTAATATTATTATGATGAACTCCATAGCTATGAGTAGCTAAACATATTATTGGTTATGGGATAAAAGTTGATTACCAACATGTTATTTGATTCAATGAATTAGTTTTGTCTCAATATTTTATTGTTTGTGATTCACAATTAATAGTGTTACATGATTTGATAGTTTGTTTGGTTGAGTCCGGAATCAATCCAATTTACATTCATCTCTAGAGCTATATTAGGGTTTTCAATACGAAAAAGTTGTTTATCCCTGATTCTAAGTAGCATAATTGTGGGTAGTGCTTGTAGTGATATATCCTACTAGTCACAAGTGAATCATAACTTTTGTTAAAACGTTTAGTGCTTTTACACATTCGTTTGCATTGATTAGTCTTATTCCATAGAACTTATTGCTTTTAGGGAGTTAAATCTAATTGTGCTTTTACACTTTAGGTTGCTTTCTAGGAAGAATTCACATATGCATCTTTTAATGTGGTTGTGATGAAATCAGGGAATTAGCGGGTTATTCTTGCGATCAAGGTATCCTAGGACTATTAGTAGATGAGAGATTAAATTACCAATTCTAATCATTGATGAAAATACATGTTTGTGAATGATACTATCCCATGACCAATATCTTCTCCTTATTGATTATTCCAACTATTTGCTTTGCTTTGCTCTATTTATTTTTACTTTAGTATTTCGCTAAAAAAACAAACATCCCCCCTTGGTTACCTTAGAAACTGAAAATTGCATAACAACAATTGCCTTTCTGTGGATACGAACTCTTCCTTACCTTGTACTTCATTTAAATTTAGTGATTAAGAAAGTGAAATTATTTTTGACGGATTGACAACCGATCAAATTTTGGCGCCGCTGCCGGGGAGGCATACGGCTTGTTATTAAGTTTTTAGTTTCTTTTTACAATTTGTGCTTTTATCTTTGCTTTTCGGTTCTTGTCTTGTTTCTCACTTGTTTGGGAGAATTGTTTTCAGGTACCTAATCCCTGGCTTCTAAAGATTGGAATTATCCAAGGTGCGGGATAGCTACTCGAAGAGGCACAATACTCCAACCAAGTCAAGACACAACAGAAAATCTAGAGTTAAAAGTGGAAGGAGAAGTAAAAATAGAAGGAGAACAAGAGGTTCCAATCGTAGAAGAACCACAAGTTGAAGAAGAAGAAGCAATGGGTGATGCAAATCGTTCACTCAAGGACTTAGCTTCTCATAGGCTTGATACACAACAGGGGTGTATTCAAACGAACTCTACTTTTGAGATAAAGCCGGGGTTGCTTAGAGAATTACCAAAATTCCATGGCATGGTGAATGAAGATTTAAACAAACATCTTATGGACTTCCACACCATTGTCATGGCCATGCTTCCAGCGGATGTTGAGGTGGATGGTGCAATGTTGAAAGTTTTCCATTTCTCTTTAATGGATAGTGCTAAGGATTGGTTGTACTATTTACCTCCCGGAAGTGTCACAACATGGAATGGGTTGAAGAAACTCTTTTTGGAGAGATATTTTCCTGCATCAAAGGCTACTCAAATTCGCAAGGAGATTTGTGGGATGAAGCAAAACGTGGGAGAATCCTTATATGAATGTTGGGAACGATACAAGAGATTGGTGGCAAGCTGTCCTCACCACCAATTCAGTGACGCTATGATCATCCAATACTTCTATGAAGGACTCCAATCAAGTGATATGAATCTTATTTACGCTGCGGGTGGTGGTGCACTAGTTAGCAAAACGGTGGCACAAGCTAGAGAGTTAATTGAAAATATGGCAGCAAACTCACAACAATTCTTGAGCCGTGGTTCGGATGTGATTCTTAGAAGGGTGAATGAAGTGAGCGAGGTGGAGGAACTTCGTCAACAAATGGGTAACATGTCGGCAATGATGCAACAAGTTGCAGCCGCGGTGATACCAAGTTCCTCTCAAACTTATGAGGACGAGCAAGCTAATGCGATCTTTCCAAATCAACAAAGACGGTATGATCCCTACTCAAACACTTACAATCCGGGATGGAGATATCACCCCAATTTTAGCTATGCCAACAAGCAAGGAGCGGTTCAACAACCTACCTTCAACTTTTCAAGTGGATTTCAACCTCAACAACAACAATTCCAAATAGACAACAATTTCAAAGAACCACAAGCACAACAATCAATGCAAAATCAAGGTTCCGATATTGATTCAAAGCTTCAAACAATGATGCAAGGTATTTCTACCATGTTTAAAGAAAGTTAACAAGAAACTAAGAGTGCTATCAAGGAGTTGCAAACACAAATGGGTTCCATGGCTATTGAGTTGAACCAATTGAAGGCACAAAATAGTGGGAAACTCCCTTCTCAACCTATTAACCCAAAAGAGGGTGTCAATGCTATTACGTTGAGAAGTGGTACACAACTTGTGCAACCCGAAATTACTGATTCGGGCAAGGTGGAAACACCCAAGGAACCTATTTTGGAGGAGAATAATGAGGATTCTCCCCAAACTTCTGAGGTACCTATTCTTAACTCTAAAACTCCGGTTTCTACTTATGTTCCTCCTTTACCTTTTCCTCGCAGATTTGCAAGTTCTAAGAAGGCGGAACTAGAAAAGGAGATTTTAGACGTTCTAAAGAAGATCCATGTGAACATACCACTCATTGATGCTATTAAGCAAGTTCCAAAGTATGCAAAGATGTTGAAGGACTTGTGTACCAACAAACAAAGGCTCAAAGGTAATGAAGTGCTTAGTGTGGGGGAGAATGCTTCGGCAATCTTACAACACAAACTCCCACTTAAGTGCAAGGATCCCAGTAGTTTTGACATTCCCTGTCCACAATTGGTAACACAACGTTTAACAAAGCTATGTTGGATTTAGGTGCATCCGTTAATGTTATGCCTGCGTCAATGTATAATTCACTTGATCTTGGTCCTCTTAAAAAGGCTGAAATTGTATTACAATTAGCCGATCGCTCTAATGTCTACCCAATGGGTATTGTTGAGGATGTTCTTGTGAAGGTTAATCAACTTGTATTTCCAGCTGACTTTTGTGTGTTAGAGATGGATGAAGGTTCACCGGACTCATCTCTTCCATTGCTACTTGGGTGTCCCTTCATGAAAACGGCGAAAACCATAATTGATGTGGATAAGGGAACGTTGACCATGGAGTTTGATGGAGAAACAATACGTTTCAACATTTTCGAGACGATGAAATATCCTAGTGATGTCCACTCTTGTTTCTCCATAGATGTTATGGATACATTGGCACAACAAATGTTTGAATTAAACGGTGATGATGCTTTGGAAACCGTGTTAACTACATCCATGGATAATGGTGTAGAGTGTGGTAATGAAGTCAAGGAAGCCCTTGGTGATCTTAATTCACTACAAGGATGCCCGAAAACTCATAATATTTCTTTTATTTCTTTACCATGCAGTGATGAAAAGCTTGTACCTTCAATTGTTAAATCTCCAAAGTTAGAATTGAAACCTCTTCCCGACCATATAAAGTACTTGTACTTGGGTGATAATGAAGAGTTACCTGTGATTGTTTCTAATAAGCTTAATGATTTACAGGAGCAAAAACTTCTAAGGGTGCTAAGGAAGTACAAGACGGCCATAGGATGGACAATTGCCGATATCAAGGGTATAAGCCCTGCCGTTTGTATGCACAAAATTCGTTGAGGACGATGCAAAGCCTACAAGGGAAGCACAACGTCGTTTGAATCCTCCCATGATGGAAGTTGTGAAAAAGGAGATACTCAAGCTTTTGGAAGTGGGTGTTATCTACCCCATATCCGATAGCAAGTGGGTGAGCCCGTACAAGTAGTACCAAAGAAATCAGGTGTGACAGTGGTGGAGAATGATAAGAATAAACTTGTCCCAACTCGTGTGCAAACCGGTTGGAGGGTTTGTATTGATTATAGAAAATTGAATGCCACTACTAGAAAAGATCACTTTCCTTTACCTTTTATTGATCAAATGCTTGAACGTTTAGCTGGACACTCTTATTATTGCTTTCTTGATGGCTATTCATGGTTATAATCAGATTGTGATAGCGCCGGAGGACCAAGAGAAAACAACTTTCACTTGTCCTTTCGGTACTTTTGCTTATAGAAGGATTCCTTTTGGCTTATGCAATGCTCCGGCTACTTTTCAAAGGTGTATGGTAAGTATCTTTTCGGAATATGTTGAAAACATAATCGAAGTGTTCATGGATGACTTTAGTGTCTTTGGTGATTCATTTGACCTTTGCTTGAACAATTTGTCTCTAATCCTTGAACGATGTGTTGAAACAAATCTTGTGCTAAATTGGGAGAAGTGCCATTTCATGGTAACTCATGGCATAGTTTTAGGCCATATAATATCTTCTAAAGGCTTGGAAGTTGATAAATCTAAGATAGACCTTATTCGTGCTCTAACCCCTCCCACTACGGTGAGGGAGATACGCTCTTTTCTTGGTCATGCAGGTTTCTATCGTAGATTCATCAAGGACTTTTCCAAGATAGCATCACCACTTTGTAACTTATTGCAAAAAGATGTGGTTTTTAACTTTGATGAAAAATGTATGGTGGCATTCAATCGTTTGAAAGAACTTTTGATTTCAGCCCCTATCATTAAACCACCGGATTGGAGTAAGCCCTTTGAGCTTATGTGTGATGCTAGTGACTACGCGGTTGGTGCGGTGCTTGGGCAACGTGTGGGGAAGATTCCTCATGCTATTTATTATGCTTCTAGAACGTTAAATGAGGCCCAACAAAACTACACAACCACTGAAAAGAGTTATTAGCCATTGTTTTTGCTTTAGAAAAGTTTCGCTCTTATCTAATTGGTACAAAAGTTGTTGTCTTTTCTGATCATGCAGCGCTTAAGTACTTGCTTACAAAGAAAGAGGCGAAACCGAGGCTCATACGGTGGATTTTACTCTTGCAAGAGTTTGATATTGAAATCAAAGACAAGAAAGGAATTGAGATCACCGTTGCGGATCACTTGAGACGACTTGCTGTAGATAAGGAGACTACCCCGTTGCGTGAAAGTTTCCCGGATGAGCAACTATTCTCAATTGCCTTTGGAGAACCATGGTATGCCGATATTGTCAATTACTTAGTTTCTAAACAAATCCCAAAGAACTTGTCTCGTGCTGAGAGGGAAAAACTTAAGAGGTTAGGGAACCAATACATATGGGATGATCCATACTTATGGAAACATGGTAGTGACCAAGTAATACGAAGGTGTGTTCCCGAATCTGAATTTAATTCTATCTTGTCTTTTTGTCACTCTTATGCTTGCGGAGGACATTTTGGGAGTAAGAGAACCGCTCACAAGGTACTTGAAAGTGGTTTTTATTGGCCAACTTTGTTTAAGGATGCACATATATTTTGTACAACTTGTGATAGGTGCCAAAGAACCGGCAATCTAGGTGCCCGAAATCAAATGCCACAAACTTTTTGTTCAATTTATTGAAGTTTTTGATGTATGGGGTATTGATTTTATGGGGCCTTTTGTCAACTCTCATGGAAATTTTTATATCTTACTTGCGGTTGATTATGTCTCGAAATGGGTGGAAGCTAAGGCCACCCCAACTAATGATTCTAAAGTGGTTTCAGATTTTGTGCAAGCTCATATTTTTGCAAGGTTTGGAATTCCAAGAGCCATAATTAGCGATGGGGGTTCTCACTTCAAAAAACAGGATTTTACAAAGCTTGTTGACAAAGTACAATGTGTCGCACAAGATTGCAACACCTTATCATCCCCAAACCAATGGACAAGCCGAGGTGTCTAACCGGGAGGTGAAATCTATTCTAGAAAAGACGGTGAACCCAACAAGGAAGGATTGGATCATGCGACTCAATGATGCTTTGTGGGCGTATAGAACCGCATATAAAACACCTATCGGGATGTCTCCTTTTAGGCTTGTGTATGGTAAACCTTGTCACTTACCCGTGGAAATTGAGCATAAGGCGTTTTGGGCTATTAAGCAATGCAATATGGAGATGGATGGGGCTGGAAAGCAAAGGAAGTTACAACTCCAAGAGCTAGAGGAGCTTCGCAATGATGCATTTGAAAGCTCACGGATTTATAAAGAAAAGACGAAAGCATTTCATGATAACATGATTTCTAGGAAACAATTTTGCATTGGGCAGAAAGTGCTTTTGTTTAATTCTCGCTTGCATTTATTTCCGGGTAAATTAAGGTCACGATGGATCGGACCTTTTATTGTTACTAATGTGTTTTCTCATGGTGCAGTGGAAATTCGTAGCATAGCTACAGGGAAAGAACTTAAAGTTAACGGGCACCGGTTGAAACCATATTATGAGAATTTCACTTCCGAAGTGGTGTAAGGAGTTAACTTTGTGGATGTGCTCCCTCTGGAGAAGTCGTAGAAAGCAAGGAGATAGTCGGGCTGACGACTTTAAACCAAGCGCTAATTGGGAGGCAACCCAAAGGATGAGTATTTCTTGTCTTGTATTTATTTCTTGTCTTGTTTTTAGTTTTTTTCGTGTCTTGTTTTTTTTTTTATTTTTTCTGATTTCTTGTTCGAATTTCCCACCTTGACTTACTTTGGACGATTCAATTTACATTGAGGACAATGTAAAGTTTAAGTGTGGGGGAGTGGTTTGCGTTGTAAATTTTTGAAATTTTCAACTTTTGTGTAAACTAGTGAATAAGAAAACTCCAACTTATGGTTAGTTTAGAGTCACATAGTATACATGTCGCTAAGATTACATCGAGAATCTCATACTAGTGACTCAACTTAGAGATGACAGAGAACATGATCGGGTTTCTTAATTGTATGAGAGTTAAAGTTGGATTTAACCATGCCAGTGGCAAATAAGGTGTAGACTGAATTAGGTATTAGAGTAGTGATCCCCTATAGTGGAGACTACCCATGTTACATAATGTGAGGCACCGACCTTCAATTCTTTGTACCTGTCTAAATTTGTGCTTTTAGAGTGTGTGTCACCGTACGTAAATTCCGGGCAGAATGGTGAGCTGCCCAACTTCCCACCATAGAAGCACTATTTTGATCTCTTGAGTGCTATTTTTATCAACCATGATGGTGACATCGAATTGCTAACTTATATACCACTTGTAATCTTGTTCGCAGTTAGCACCATCCACCTTATCTCTCTCTACACCAACAGGTCCATAGAAACACCATCATTATCAACAAGAGGAGCATCACAAATTTGAAGGAAAGTTGAACACGTTCATGGTTTACAAGCAACGATACAAAAAAATTGAGCAGATTTCAGATTTAAGTAAAGCAACAAAACAAGGAGCATAATTTTTATAAGTTGAAAACTATTGTACAAGAGTGAAAATTATCAAGGATGAGAGTTCGAGAAGTTTATGATATCAAGACATATAAGTTGTGAACAAGCGGTAAAGTACTTACAACATGGCCTTTGTACTTACATTTTTATTTTATTTGTATTCATCTTTCTCTTCTCAATAAAAAAAAAAAAAAAAAAAAAAGAAGACAAGAGAAAATTTCTTAGGTTCATTACTAGTTTTATTGTTTTATTTCGTTTTTATTTTGTATTTGTTTTATTTTTTATTTTCAAAAAAAAAAAAAAGAAAAAAAAAAAAGAAAAAAAGATTTATATTTTGGGTTTGTATAGTTCGTTTTTAGTTTTGTATTCTTTCAATAAAGCCAATGGAAAGAAGGAATATCTATAATGAAGTTTCAAGCGACAAGAAATTAGAGGAAAGAATCATATTATCAAGATTCTACGAAGTTCGAGAGTTATCATCAAGAGTTGAAGACCGAAGACGAAGATGAAGACACCGATAGAAGACCGAAGACGTTTCTATGGATGCTGTGAGAGTGGTGCTAGCTGCACGCCGAACGAATAACGAGGTAAGTAAGCATATTCCCACCTTCGTTAAGTGGTTGATTTCCTTTCTTAGAGATCGTCAGAAAAATGGGTTTTCAAAATTATAAAAGATGTGGGTTTTCAAAACTTCGGAGGGTTTTTACCTTCCTACCATTCAACGTGTCGCAAGATTCTCTCTTCATTCCTACCTGGACACATGTGTGACCCATAAAGAGCTGTTTTTTATTGAGCGCAATATCATAAAACCCTTTCTTGTGAGGCAGAGTCGAGACTTTTGATCACTCCGAACCCGAATTTTTGTCGAGAAGGGATGGTTATTTCTCTCTCAACTTTTAAGGATGAGATTGTGTTCATTTATGTGTCTAACTTCTTATGACTAGTGTGCAGAATTTCTATGTCTTCTTAGCGCGTTGGATACTATCCTTACGGAGAACTAGTAAGTTGGAAAAGTAGGTTTTGTGGGTATATCTCTAGTAAACCCTCACGAGACTATAACTCGTCCACTAAGGACACCTAGGGGTTCAAAGGCTTGTTATTTATGCTAAAAGTGACCGTAGCCTCGACGACACGGAGTTGTATGTTTTAGAATTGTTTTGTTTGATTTGCTCGAGGACTAGCAAAGTCTAAGTGTGGGGGAATCTGATAGGTGTTGTAACCTAATTTACTATCTAGTAGTTACGCTTTCTTTGCTATTTTTCTGGTGAATTATGTACTTTACGTGTGTTTTTGAGTTATTAGGTATTCTGGAGTCGCACGGAGGAAAAAAAGCGGAAATCATCAAAAAGGCGTAATTGTCATTTCATGGGCAGACACTATCAGGAGCCGAGCCGAGGTTAAGGGACAGCCAGCTTAGTTATCCCTTATCAAGATTACCGGGTGTTGTATAACGAGCCTTACTTCTAAAATCGAGAGAAGATTACTTCTCAATAGTTTTTCACCTGAAATTCAGACAAAGAAAAAAAGCAGCGACTCTTGTTGCTGAAATTGAGAGATCGAGAGAGATTTAGGGAAGTAATTTGCAGCAAAGGATGATTCGAACAGGTGATGGAGAAGGTGAGCTTATGGTCGAGAGTGAAGCAGAGTTGGGGATCGATCTGAAATGAAGAAATGGGGGTCAATATGCATCTGAGATGAGTTAGGGTTTCTAAATTGAGACAGATATGGTAATGGTTTGAATCAGATCAAGAAGAAATGTTGTAGCTGTGAGTTGAAGACGATGCTGATACTGTTTGAATCCAAAGCTTAGAGGAAATCAAGTGAAATTTGTGAAGTTTCTACCATTAAATCGAGCTGCTGATGATGAAGAAGGTGGATTGTAATGAACTGTGAAGATTTGCAGAAGATAAGAGGTTCAATAGTCCAAGGAAAGATGGGTGTTGCTCTAATTGAAGGAGGAGATTGATTCTTAGGAAGTACTGGAAGTTAGGGTTTCAACAGAAATTGGGAATTTCAAGTTCAGTTCAGATTGGGACTCAATTGAGAAATGGGAGGAAAGAATTGATGATTCTGATGCAAGAGGTGGTCTCTGGTAATGCTAAGGGTGATTCGAAGTCCTGCGGCAGGTGAAGGAACTGTATTGCTTTTGGTTTGGAGCTGATTGCGCTGGATGGAAGCTGCAGTTGGAGATGAAGCTACAAGATGCAATGGTGGATTTGTTGGTGGTTCAGGGCAAGGAGGAGACTCTTTATGGATGGTTCTGGTGCATATGAGAGATGGAGTTGCAGCTGCAGATGCTCTTGGAGTCTGCTGGTGGCATTGAGAATGAGCTGTTGTAGCTGGGATAGCAAATGGAGCAGAGATAGGAGCAGCGGCTGAGGTTGGTGTTGCTGCCATTGTGACTGGTAGAACCAGGCTTGGAGAGGCAAGTGGAAGGAACTGAGTTGCAGTTGCAGCTCAAATGGTGATTCTGATTGGTGCAAGCGGGCTAGACCTAGGAGTTACAGGCTGTTGGCCAGAATGATCGAGGCAGATGAGGAGATGCTGCAATGAGATTGGAGCTGCAGGTTACAAGAAGAGGGAACTGGTGATGCTGTTATGTTTGTTGTGTGGAGTTGGTCTTGAGCTGGTGGTGACAGGTTGGAGGAATCTGAAGCTACTGATGGAGTTGGTGCACAACTGAAGGATACAGCTGCAGTTGTGTGTGGTGATTATGGCATTGAACTGAGACGACAAAGGCTCTGGCAGTTGTGATAAAGGATATGCAGGCACCTGAGATTACAGGGCTGGTTGAGTGGTGTCATTAGGGCTAGAATGAAGCTATAGGTGCTTTTATGGAGCTGAATTGGTTGCTGAGATAATCCTGAATCTGAGTGTTATTGGGTTTGCCATGGAATTGAGTCTGTGCTGTGAGTTCGAACTACAGGGGAAGATGTGGCAATGAGTTGATGGCAGAGTTGGTGCTGGTCATGACAGGTTTGAAGTTGAGTTGTAAGAAGAAGGAACTGGTGATTACAGGCAGTGGAGCTGTTGATAATGCAGCTGAGATAAAAAAAAAAGAAGAAGTTGTGTTGCTGTTGAGCTCAATATGAGCTGGTGTTTGAACTAGTCAATGGGAGTTGCAGGATTGAACTTAATGGAGCTGATTGCAGCATGGCCGGTGTTGAAATAAAGGGTATAAGGTGGTGGTTGCAACTGAGAAGAAATGTTGATGCTACTGAGGTTCATGGGCTGTAAGCTGGAGTTGCAGCTGCAGTGTTAATGATGCTGGGAAGGAATAACTCAAGAACCGGATGTGACAGTGATGCGTGTCGTAGGTGCAATCAAATTAATTAATACTTTACTACCTAATTAACAAGTAATATAGGGTAGTCAAGGTCGATCCCACGAGGAGCACGAGATTCTAGTTGTAAAAATTGTCGCGAAAGGGGGGTGTAAAAAGCAAAAGAAAATAAACAAAACAATTAAAAGGTAAAGTTGAAAGCAATAAGAGAGACAAGATCAAGGAATCCTTCTTCGTTACGAAACAATGATTAAAGTTATGTTCTTTTCTACTTGTTATTAGTCACAGATTATCACCAACCGTAGGATAGCAGTCCGCTTAGCTAGCCCCAAAATCCCTAATTTCACCGAGTAATGTGTCCGCTTAGTTATCGATTCTATTCAAAAGAACCACCTTGAGGTCCGCTTTACAAGATGTAATTCCCAGAATGCATTAAGATTTATGAATTTAGGTTTAGTACTAGTAGTTAAACTCGGTTCGCTTGGTTCACTTTCTAGCGTTGTTTCTACACACAATTGCTCCACGGAATCCCTCCGCAAGGTCTCGTGTTTTCTACTTGTGTAAAGTGTCGAGAACGATTACGTATTCCCTAACTTATACTAGATATAGATCAATTAACAAATCAATTTAGCGTGCACTCCAAACAATCTATCAATCAATCATGAATGTCTTTAAGATCACTCCTATTAGTAAAAACAATCGATAATCATGTGAAAAATCTCAAGATAGAATTGAAAACAAAAACTCAAATCATGTTAAGAACTAGGAATTCATCCTCAATCAATAAATTAACTACTCATGTTAAAGAGTTCACACAAAGAATAAGAAAAGAAAAGTGTTGTGTGTGTAGAGAGGTGTAGAGAGGTGTGTAGAAGTTGTAGAAAACTTCTCTATTTATAGGCTTCAATATTCTCCAAATCTTCTAAGGAGTAGAATCCTTTTCCTTTTGCAATTCAATTTCCAATTCCAAGCTTTTCTCAACTCTTCCACCTTCTCTTTCCAAATTTGAGTCCAATTCTCCATCCAATTCCTAGCCCAAGTCTTCACACCCATGAAAGAAGTCCATAGAAAATTCTGGAATTTTGCTCGCCGGAGAACTGGGATTATGGCCGGAATTTGGCCGGAAAACGTCACTGCCGGCCGCCTGGAAATTTCTCCGTCAAGAGAATATTCGACGGAATATTCCGTCAGTCCTCCGTTAGGACTAACGGTCGTTAACTGTTGACCAGGTCAAAGTCTAAGTCACTGAGTCAGAACCGAGTCAGCTAGCTAACTCGGCTGACTGGTCCTAGCCAGGCCACTGTGCACAGGCCAAAATATTCACAGCCAAGTTGGCCATGCCTTCTCTGCACCTCTCCCGACCATGATGGCTATCACCCCGCCATTTCTTCACGGCATTTCAAAGACACTCAAGACACTCACGGGCAACCAAAAGTGCCGGTTCATTGCCTCCATTCCATTCAAGCCCTGTAATTGCAATCCTAGCATTCATTCTTAAGACAACACACACACACACAGAGAGCCAACACCATCTAGCCATTGCCTGAGACTCAACTCATGACTGCACCAGACTTAGTTCAGCTGCACCTGTACCTTGTATTGCACAGCCTTTCAGTCTAGCTATGAACCACCATCTTCCCTGCAAACCTCTTCTTGTAACTTGCAACTCAAAACCAGGCTATGGTGCTGATGCTCCAAGCCTAGCCATTCACTTCCAATACCACCTGCAATACATTGTAGCTGCCATTTGCATCTTCAGCTCCACTACTTTGCAGACCACTATGAGCTCAAGCTATATTCATCTCAGCCAACGCAGCCCTTAACCTCCAGAGACTCCATTTCAAACACCACCTATCTTCTCACCGCCATCACCGTTGCATGACAAATTTCACTGATTTCCCATCTCAACTCAATAATTCATGGCATCATTTCCCATTGCAGTTCAGTTCAACACAATCCCAGCTCAAATCAACCTATCCTAAACATACATCTAGGTAGCCTCATCTTCCCCAGAACCCATGTCAACACCAACACCACCAACACAGACCACTTCTGCAATTTCCTAACACCTGCAACACAACTCCTCAAAGCATCAACCTGCCAAAAATTGCACAACCACCTGTAGTTTCTGCAGAAACCATTCAATCCATTGCAGCACCAACCTCAAATTCATCTCTAACTTCACTCTTCCCACTCAATTCACTCATCCTATTAGTGCCTGCAACTCAGCATCAAAACTTACAATTGCAGCTAACTTTGCAATGCTTCACAAACACAACAGCTCAGCCATTCTCATACCCTGTAACAGAGGCATCACCACTCAAATCTCGCTCAGAATCAACTTGGCCTGCTTCTTCTAATCATCTCCATTCACTCACCGATTTCAATAGCATCGATTACCGTCTTAATCCAAACCCAGAGAGCAACAGTACCACTAAACCCATTTCCATTCAAATCTCAGACCCCTTTGATTATAACCTAATCAATCTCACAGATCCCCTCTTCTTTGTGCTTCAAATCGCCACCATACCCATCTCACAGCACCACCAGAAACAGTAACGGAAAACCTTAGCTCGAATTCAATTTCTCGATCTACTCCATCAACGACAGCAACCAACTCAACCCATTCTCAACATCAGTGACCAACTCCTTCCTTGTCTCTCGATTCAGAGCAAACCCACATCTCAGATTTGAACAACAGCTCAAGAACGAGCTCGATTTTACAGCAGCAGCCATGGCTGCTCTTCTTCTCTCTTTCAGGTGGAAAAATGATTGAAAATAATGAATTTCTCGAGTTTAGGGTTGTAATGAAAGCTGGGGTGGATTTGGTTTCGGGTTTGGATCCTGGATCTCGAGCATGGATAGACCGACCCAATTTGATGTTATCCAAAGATGACCATCCTCTCGGATAAGGGCTACCCAAAGGTTAGTAACACCCATCTGGCCGAGTGATAAGGGGTACCCCTGAATGAGAGCCCCTTAACCACCTCCGGCTCCAAATAATCTTCGCCCTTGATGAAATGACAAGTTTGCCCTTTTTGCTCAATTTTGGTGATTTCTTCTTCTTTTCCTCTGTGCGACTCCAAAGTAGCTACAAAACTCAAAACAAGCGTAAAATACAAAATTCACACGAAAAATAGCAAAGAAAGCATAAACTCTAGATAGTAAATACGGTGTATTCTACACCTATCAAATTCCCCCACACTTAGACTTTGCTAGTCCTCGAGCAAATCAAACTAAAAACTCACAACTTCAAAGCGTTCACGCGTCCTAAGTATCCAAAAAGTTATGAGGACATAGAGTTTCTGCATGCTAGTAATAAGAAGTTAGAAGTATTAAAGAACATATTCTCATTCTTAAATGTTGAGTGAGAAATAACCACACCATAATGAGAGAACGCGTGTTTGAGAAACGATCAATAAGCATTTCGCCTCGACTTCTGCCTCACCAAAAAGGATTTTATGATAATTGCACTCAAAAAGGCTTTTTTTATGGTTCTCACATGTGTGCAGGTAGGAATGAAAAGAGAATTCCTGCAACACGTTGAATGGTGGGAAGGACAACTTCCGAAATATTTTAAAAACCCACATCTTTTAATATTTTGAAAAACCATTTTTCTGACGATCTCTAAGAAAGGAAATCAACCATATTACCGAGGATGAGATTACTTACTTACCTTCACATCCGATCGCCAATTATGATAACACCACTCTCACGGCATCCAATAGAAACGTCTTCCGCTCCTCATCTTGATCTTCTTGGTCTTCGTCTTCGGTTTCAACTATTAATGATAAACCCTTGAATTTCATAAATCCTTAACAATTTGTAACTCTTTTTACCTTAAAATCCTTGTCGCTTGAAACTTCCTTATAAATTTTCCTTTCCCACGGCTTATTAACAAATATTTCTCTTGTTTTTCTCTCTCTTTTTTTTTTTTCCTTTTCTCTTTTCATTTTTTCATTTTATTTTTATTTTATTTTATTTTATTTTTTTGAAACAAGAGAAATTAAATACAAAATAAACCATGGCCGTGGGAGAAGTATTTTACCGCTTGATTCTTCACAACTTGTATCGTCTTGAAATCATAAACTTCAAAAATTCTCACCTTTTAATTTTCTTTGCTTTCATGAATAAGTCTTCATACTTGAATATAAAATTACCTCATTGTAGTGTAAGTCTTCAACATATATGTAAAATCCGCTCTTTGTATGTTGCTTTTACTTGTATTTGAAATTTGCTCTTTTCTTGTTCCGTTGCTTATAAACCTTAAACTTTTCCAACTTTCCTTGTAGATTTTGGTGTCGCTCCTTGTTGATGATGAATGTGTTTCTATGGATCCGTTGTTGTCGCGAGAGAATGGTGCTAACTGCAAATCGAACTACAAGAAGGAAGCTTTCATCCATGGACGTCACCCTCATGATTGACAAAATTAGCACTCAAGAGATCAAAGAGTAGTGCTTCTATTGGTGGGAGGTTGGGTAGCTCACCATTCTACCCGGAATTTACTTACGGTGACACACACTCAAAAGAAGCTCTTTAGTAAATGGAAGAATTCTGGTCGGTGCCTCTCATGATATGAATACGGGTAGTCTCCACTAATGATTGATCAAAGCAACTCTAATAACGCACTTCTCCCCGCACCAAATTCGCATCACCGGCATGATTAAATCCATTATTTAACACTCAAACAAACAAGAAATCCGAATGTAGTTCTCTAACATTTCCAAGTTCAATTATGTCGGTCAAAATCTCTATGTAAACATACCTAGAAGTATGCTAGTGACTCTAAAATCTTTAAAAGTTGGAATTTTTATGTAAAAACTTTTTTTTTTTCTTTCAAAATTTTTTCATTTTTTTGTAATTTTTGTTTTAAAAACACATGCTTAACCACTCCCCCACACTTAAACCTTACATTGTCCTCAATGTAATTGAATCCTCCTAGTAAAGTCAAGGTGGGAAATTTTAACATGATATGAAACAAGAAAAAGAAATAACAAAAAGCAAAAGGATAAGAAATACAAAACCGATGGGTTGCCTCCCATTAAGCGCTTGTTTTAAAGTCGACGGCCCGACTTGGCTCTTGCAAGATTCATTCCCCATATACTAACAATCGGAAAATTTGAGGATCCACCCATAATACCTGTTTTGCAAACAATAACTCCATACAAATATTAGCATAAGAAAATAATAGTGAAATTATCGCTCGATAGAATTTTCCCCCACACTTATTCTCGTCCACACTCGGAAGTGTATAAAGAACATAGAATTCGGGAACTTCCATGTATTCCTCTTGGCAAACCTGCATAGTGTTAGCATCAAGTGTTTCCAATGGTGGATATTTAGAAACAAAATCATCCAAAAATACTTTCGAAGCACATACATTCAAACCAATAAGAGGTGAAGGAGAAGAATCAATAGGCAAAGGGTTAGACAAACCTTGCACAATTTCTTGTATTATAGAATCCTCTTCATCCTTAAAAAATTCAAGTGAATTACTTACCTCTTGTTCATTGTGGTCCTCTATTAAACCTTGCAACCATTCTTCGTCATTTTCTACCTTAACCAAACTCTCGGTATCATCATAATCATTCGCAAGTTCAATTGGGTCTTCCACAAAATCAATGAATGTGGTTTCATCCTCTAACATCATCTCTTCAACATTCTCATCATCGGAATCGGGCCATTCTTCCCTCATATAATCTTCCTCGGTATAAATTGTAAGATCTTCTTGTGAGGGTGTTACTTCGTTTACAACAATAGGCAAGTGATATCCAAACTCCTCCTTTTGAATAGGTGAAGGATCGTTATTATGATCCGGAGTTGGAATAACTTCCTCATTGTCGGAACATTCATACACTTCCGCGGACTCCCATCTTTCCCTAAGAAAGTTTTGCCAAGCAATAAATGCATCTTCCTCAAGCTCTTCCTTTTGAATAGGTGATTGATCATTATTAAGATCAAGGCTCGAGTAAGATACACTATCGTCATCAAAAGTATCCAAAGGTTGGTCCTTTTCAACACAATCATCTTCATTTTCGGACTCACCATAATAAGAATCTTCATCGGTTTCATAACCTTTATCCCGACGTCGTTTAAGTTCCATATGAATAGTCCTACTAATTTCTGCGACAAGATCTTCCGAGTCTCCATCATCTTCCAATTTGTTTAATTTCTCGTGCAAGTTTCGACGTTCACACGCTTACCACCGTTGATAGAGTTTCTAGATCAGTATCTCCTCTTTTGGAAAAAGTGAAGGAAAAACACGATGAAGAGGAGTATATTCCAAATTCTCTGTCTGCACATTACTAGAAAACAAATTGTTAGATGCATAACTATCCTTCCATCCATGTGATTGTCCACTTACATACCCGTCATAAGGTTGTTGATATGTATGAGAATATCCATAAGGTTCTATAGGAAATTGATCATAGCCAAAAGATTGGTTTTGATTGTATCCTAAGGATGGTTGGAAGTTGTCATAATGTTGAGGTTGAAAACCGTATTGATTGTTGTAATATGCTTGCTCTTGTCCACCGTACATGGAAAACCGGCACCTGGAATAAGATTCAAAAACCAAGTTAGATACGGAATAGAATCCAACAAAGCAAGAATAAAGCAAAAAGAAAAATAAAAACAACTAAAATCATCCGCTGCTCCCGGCAACGGCGCCAAAATTTGATGCGTGTCGTAGGTGCAATCAAATTAATTAATACTTTACTACCTAATTAACAAGTAATATAGGGTAGTCAAGGTCGATCCCACGAGGAGCACGAGATTCTAGTTGTAAAAATTGTCGCGAAAGGGGGGTGTAAAAAGCAAAAGAAAATAAACAAAACAATTAAAAGGTAAAGTTGAAAGCAATAAGAGAGACAAGATCAATGAATCCTTCTTCGTTACGAAACAATGATTAAAGTTATGTTCTTTTCTACTTGTTATTAGTCACAGATTATCACCAACCGTAGGATAGCAGGTCCGCTTAGCTAGCCCCAAAATCCCTAATTTCACTGAGTAACAGTCCGCTTAGTTATCGATTCTATTCAAAAGAACCACCTTGAGGTCCGCTTACAAGATGTAATTCCCAGAATGCATTAAGATTTATGAATTTAGGTTTAGTACTAGTAGTTAAACTCGGTTCGCTTGGTTCACTTTCTAGCGTTGTTTCTACACACAATTGCTCCACTAATCCCTCCGCAAGGTCTCGTGTTTTCTACTTGTGTAAAGTGTCGAGAACGATTACGTATTCCCTAACTTATACTAGATATAGATCAATTAACAAATCAATTTAGCGTGCACTCCAAACAATCTATCAATCAATCATGAATGTCTTTAAGATCACTCCTATTAGTAAAAACAATCGATAATCATGTGAAAAATCTCAAGATAGAATTGAAAACAAAAACTCAAATCATGTTAAGAACTAGGAATTCATCCTCAATCAATAAATTAACTACTCATGTTAAAGAGTTCACACAAAGAATAAAAAAGAAAAGTGTTGTGTGTGTAGAGAGGTGTAGAGAGGTGTGTAGAAGTTGTAGAAAACTTCTCTATTTATAGGCTTCAATATTCTCCAAATCTTCTAAGGAGTAGAATCCTTTTCCTTTTGCAATTCAATTTCCAATTCCAAGCTTTTCTCAACTCTTCCACCTTCTCTTTCCAAATTTGAGTCCAATTCTCCATCCAATTCCTAGCCCAAGTCTTCACACCCATGAAAGAAGTCCATAGAAAATTCTGGAATTTTGCTCGCCGGAGAACTGGGGATTATGGCCGAATTTGGCCGGAAACGCCACCACCGGCCGCCTGAAATTTCTCCGTCAAGAGAATATTCGACGGAATATTCCGTCGGTCCTCCGTTAGGACTAACGGTCGTTAATCGTTGACCAGGTCAAAGTCTAAGTCATCGAGTCGAACCGAGTCGACTAGCTAACTCGGGCCGACTTGGTCCTAGCTGTGCCACTGTGCACAGGCCAAAATATTCACAACCAAGTTGGCCATGCCTTCTCTGCACCTCTCCCAGCCATGATGGCTATCACCCTGCCAGATTTCTTCACGGCATTTCAGCACACTCAGCACAGCTCTGGCAACCAAAAGTGCCAGTTCATTGCCTGCACATTCCATTCAAGCCCTGTAATTGCAATCCTAGCATTCATTCTTAAGACAACACACACACACACAGAGAGCCAACACCATCTAGCCATTGCCTGAGACTCAACTCATGATTTGCACTGAGACTTAGTTCACCGCACTGTACCTTGTATTGCACAGCCTTTCAGTCTAGCTATGAACCACCATCTTCCCTGCCAACCTCTTCTTGTAACTTGCAACTCAAAACCAGGCTATGGTGCTGATGCTCCAAGCCTAGCCATTCACTTCCAATACCACCTGCAATACATTGTAGCTGCCATTTGCATCTTCAGCTTCACTACTTTGCAGACCACTATGAGCTCAAGCTATATTCATCTCAGCCAACGCAGCCCTTAACCTCCAGAGACTCCATTTCAAACACCAGCCTATCTTCTCACTGCCATCACCAGTTGCATGACAGCTTCACTGATTTCCCATCTCAACTCAATAATTCATGGCATCATTTCCCATTGCAGTTCAGTTCAACACAATCCCAGCTCAAATCAACCTATCCTAAACATACATCTAGGTAGCCTCATCTTCCCCAGAACCCATGTCAACACCAACACCACCAACACAGACCACTTCTGCAATTTCCTAACACCTGCAACACAACTCCTCAAAGCATCAACCTGCCAAAAATTGCACAACCACCAGGTAGTTTCGCAAAACCATTCAATCCATTGCAAAGACCAACCTCAAATTCATCTCTAACTTCAGCTCTTCCCACTCAATTCAGCTCATCCTATTAGTGCCCGCAACTCGAGCATCAAAACTTACAATTGCAGCTAACTTTGCAATGCTTCACAAACACAACAAACTCAGCCATTCTCATACCCCGTAATGAGGGCATCACCACTCAAATGCTCTTCGTAATCAACTTGGCCTCGCTTCTTCTAATCATCTCCATTCACTCACCGATTTCAATAGCATCGGGATTACCGTCTTAATCCAAACCCAGAGCAACAAGTACCACTAAACCCATTTCCATTCAAATCTCGGACCCCTTTGATTATAACCTAATCAATCTCACAGATCCCCTCTTCTTTGTGCTTCAAATCGCCACCATACCCATCTCACAAAGACCACCGTAAACAAGAAACGGAAAACCTTAGCTCGAATTCAATTTCTCGATCTACTCCATCAACGACAAAGAACCAACTCAACCCATTCTCAACATCGGTGACCACCTCCTTCCTTGTCTCTCGATTCAGAGCAAACCCACATCTCAGATTTGAACAACAGCTCAAGAACGAGCTCGATTTTACAGCAGCAGCCATGGCTGCTCTTCTTCTCTCTTTCAGGTGGAAAAATGATTGAAAATAATGAATTTCTCGAGTTTAGGGTTGTAATGAAAGATGGGGTGGATTTGGTTTCGGGTTTGGATCCGGATCTGAGCATGGATAGGACCGACCCAATTTGATGTTATCCAGCATGACCATCCTCTGGATAAGGGCTACCCAGTGTTAGTAACACCCACTGCTGAGTGATAAGGGGTACCCTGAATGAGAGCCCCTTAACCACCTCTGGCTCCAAATAATCTTCGCCCTTGATGAAATGACAAGTTTGCCCTTTTTGCTCAATTTTGGTGATTTCTTCTTCTTTTCCTCTGTGCGACTCCAAAGTAGCTACAAAACTCAAAACAAGCGTAAAATACAAAATTCACACGAAAAATAGCAAAGAAAGCATAAACTCTAGATAGTAAATACGGTGTATTCTACACCTATCAGACAGATACAAGCTTGAGAAGCTAAAGTTATGCACAGCCAAGATGGCTGGCTAAGGAGATGGTGAAGCACAAAGATGGTGCATCACTGATCAGGCTGCGCAATGGCCTTGGCCATTCAGCCCACTCAGCTGATTTCCAGCTGACTCCAATTCTGACCCGGCTGACTCTCTGAATCGGTTTGACTGAGTTGACCGATTTGACCCGACCGAGTTGACTCGTTGACCGGTGACCGGGCGGACTTTGCCGGTCACCTGAGACGTTTTCCGACGACTTTTCCGGCCAAGTTCCGGCCACAATACCAGATTTCCGACTACCACTTTTGGGACATATTTTCACATGGGTTTTTCTCACACAATGGTCTTGGTGGACCACATGGGCTTTGGACTATGAAGACCTAATTTTAGAAGTTGGAGAAAAGCTATAAAAGGGAAAGTCTTCTACAACTTAATTATATATATTTTTTCTTGGAACTTTGGAGAGCCGGTTTTTTTTACGCTTCTAGGGTTTGCTTTTGTTCATCTTCTTCTTTTCAATTAATATTATTATGATGAACTCCATAGCTATGAGTAGCTAAACATATTATTGGTTATGGGATAAAAGTTGATTACCAACATGTTATTTGATTCAATGAATTAGTTTTGTCTCAATATTTTATTGTTTGTGATTAACAATTAATAGTGTTACATGATTTGATAGTTTGTTTGGTTGAGTCCGGAATCAATCCGATTTACATTCATCTCTAGAGCTATATTAGGGTTTTCAATACGAAAAAGTTGTTTATCCCTGATTCTAAGTAGCATAATTGTGGGTAGTGCTTGTAGTGATATATCCTACTAGTCACAAGTGAATCATAACTTTTGTTAAAACGTTTAGTGCTTTTACACATTCGTTTGCATTGATTAGTCTTATTCCATAGAACTTATTGCTTTTAGGGAGTTAAATCTAATTGTGCTTTTACACTTTAGGTTGCTTTCTAGGAAGAATTCACATATGCATCTTTTAATGTGGTTGTGATGAAATCAGGGAATTAGCGGGTTATTCTTGCGATCAAGGTATCCTAGGACTATTAGTAGATGAGAGATTAAATTACCAATTCTAATCATTGATGAAAATACATGTTTGTGAATGATACTATCCCATGACCAATATCTTCTCCTTATTGATTATTCCAACTATTTGCTTTGCTTTGCTCTATTTTATTTTTACTTTAGTATTTCGCTAAAACAACAAACATCCCCCCTTGGTTACCTTAGAAACTGAAAATTGCATAACAACAATTGCCTCTCTGTGGATACGAACTCTTCCTTACCTTGTACTTCATTTAAATTTAGTGAGTAAGAAAGTGAAATTATTTTTGACGGATTGACAACCGATCAAGGACACGATGTGGCCAAGTACAATTCCATGGTTTACCATAAAGTGACATTTCTCCCAGTTTAAAACCAAATTAGTGTCTATGCATCTTTTAAGCACAAGGTCAATATTATTTAAACAAATATCAAATGAATCACCATAAACACTAAAGTCGTCCATAAATACCTCAATGATGTTTTCCGCATAATCAGAAAATATACTGACCATACATCTCTGAAAAGTGGCAGGCGCATTGCAAAGGCCAAACGACATTCTTCTATATGCAAATGTACCAAAAGGACAAGTAAAAGTAGTCTTCTCTTGATCCTCCAGTGCAATAACAATTTGATTGTAGCCTGAATAACCATCCAAAAAGCAATAATGAGAATTTCCCGCTAGCCTCTCTAACATATGATCAATGAAAGGCAAAGGAAAGTGATCCTTGCGGGTAGCCGAATTGAGCTTTCTGTAGTTTATGCACACTCGCCATCCTGTTTGAACTCTTGTAGGAACGATTTCATCATCTTGATTTCTAACAACAGTGACACCTGATTTCTTAGGCACCACTACTTGCACCGAACTAACCCATTAGCTGTCAGAAATTGGGTAAATCATCCCCACACTTAGTAATTTGAGGATCTCTTTCTTCACGACCTCCATCATTGGGGGGTTAAGCCTACGTTGAGCATCACGTATTGGTTTGACATCGTCTTCCGTTAGAATTCTATGCATGCACATGGATGGACTAACGCCTTTGATATCAGCAATTGTCCAACCAATAGTCGTTTTGTGCTCCTTCAGAACCCTGAGTAGGCGTTCTTCCTGTACTGTTGTGAGATTCTTTGCAATAATGACTCGAAGCTCTTCCCCATCACCCAAGTAAGCGTACTTTAAGTGATCGGGAAGAGGCTTCCATTCTAGTTTAGGTGCCTGCACTATAGAAGGTAAAGGAACCTCATTAGTTACGGGTAAAGAAATATAAGAGATATTACCCGTTCAAACTTCTTGCAATGCTGTTAAAGCACCACGCATCTCCATTATCTCTTTGACTAATTCGACGTCCACATTCGGTTGCCCATGAACGTCCAAATCAATGCTATTTCGCAACACAACTCCGAGTTCATCCTCATTACTCAAATCAAACATTTGTTGTGCTAACGAACCAATAATATCGATAGAGATAGCGGAGTGCACATCACTAGGATAACACATGGCCTCAAATATGTTGAAGCGAATGATCTCTTTATCAAATTCCATAGTGAGTGTACCATTATCCACATCAATTTTCGTCTTTGCAGTTTTCATAAACGGTCTCCCAAGAAGTAACGAAGTAGATGAACAATTATCTCCATTTTGCATATCCACAATGTAGAAATCAACCAGAAAGATTATCTGATTCACTTGAACTAACACATCCTCCACGACTCCCTTAGGATATATATTGGACTTGTTTTCCAATTGAATAGTAATATTTGCCTCTTTCAAAGGTCCAAGATTCTAAGAATCATAAACATCGGCTGACATAACACATATGGATGCTCCCAAATCAAGCAAAGCATGCTCGAATCGTCGATTACCAATAGTAATTGGCACTGTGAAGCCACCCGGATCTTCACACTTTGCAGGCATCTTCTTCAATAGCATAGATGTTGCACTTTCGCTCACCTGGGTAATTTCATTAGCAATCAACCTATCTTCAAAACCTTAGCATACCTGGGTACCGTTTTGATGGCCTCAATAAATGAGATGTTTATTTGTATCTTGCTCAAAATATCCATGATCTCCTTATCTTGAGCTTGCTTCTTTGATTTGGCAAAACGACTAGGGAAAGGAGGTGGTGTGGTAAAGGTGGGAACCGTGTCCTTAGGTTGGCCGGTTGAGGTTGGCTTTTCCTTTGGGACGGTTTTCTCCTCTACTTCTTTTTCGATGTCGTTACTAACCTCTTTTTGTTGATGTGTCTCTTCAGTTTGTCTCCCACTTCTTACAGTTACTGCATTAACGTGCTCTCTTGGGTTCACAAAAGGTTGTGATGGCAACTTTTTCGAGGCTTGTGCTTTCATTTGATTCATATCTGTCGCCATTTTCCCCATCTGAGTTTGTAAATATCTAATAACGTTATCAGTTTTCAACTGATTTTGATCAGACTTCTGTTGACTTTGTTGAAACATGGAGATGAGCATGTCAATCTTAGATTCTTCAGTTGGAGGTTTTTGTTGTGGTTGGAATTGTTGTTGGAAACCACCTTGTCTCGCATATGGATTAGGAGCTGCAGCTTGCTTATTCGCAAAACTAAAATTTGGATGATCTTTCCAACCAGGATTATAAGTATTAGAGTAGGGATCATACCTTGGCCTCTGATTAGGAAATATAGCATTTACCTCAGCATCCTCTTCATATGAAGGAACAACTGCAGATGTTATACGTTGTACCATTTTTTCCACATTACTCATTCGTTGCTCCATGTGTGAAGAATCTCCCATCTCACTAACTCTTCTAACCACCGATGAATCTCTAGTATAAAATTGTTGCGTATTTGCAGCCATGCTCTCAATCAAATTAGTAGCCTCCTCGATAGTTTTATTAGCCAGTGCACCACTGCTAGCCGCATCAATCAAGTGTCTCTCATGCGGTAGTAACCCCTCATAGAAGTGTGTAATGATAAGTTGTGGTGGTATCTGATGGTGTTGGCAACTCGCCAACAATCTCTTGTACCTCTCCCAATAGTCGTACAAAGATTCTCCAGTAATCTGCCCAATTCCACTGATTTCCTTACGAATAGCTGCAGCTTTAGAAGCAGGAAAATAATTCTCTAAAAATAGCTTTTTCATTCCGGTCCATGTGGAAATACTTCCGGAAGGGAGATAATATAACCATGATTCTGCTTGGTCCGTCAATAAAAATGGAAAAGCTTGTAGAAAGCTGTATCATCATCATCATCGCTCTTTTTCATACTTCTTACTATATTCTGAAACTGCTGCAGGTGTCGATTAGGATCTTCACCCGATAGTTCCTTGAACTTTGGAACCCAATGAAGAAGATTTGACTTAAGTTCCACTGTGTCAGTTAGAGTAATACATAGTGGTTGAGATTCTAAACATGGTGATGTTAGATCTCTCAACGTCTTCCTCTCCGGAGGTGGAGGTGGAGGTGGATTATTTGTACCGCCTACCATTGTTGATGTAGAAGGTTCTTCTTACAACTTTGGACGTGCTTGTAGTACCATTCCCTTGCGAGTTTGAATTCCGCACCTCTGGTAATTCCAATCCTTCGATGCTAGAGATTAAGTACCTAAAACAAAAATCTAGAAAACAAAGTTAAAAACTAAAAAGAAAATATTAAAAAAAAAAAAAAACACTAAAGCTACCGACTGCTCCCCGGCAGCGGCGCCAAAATTTGATGCGTGTCGTGGGTGCAACAAATTAGTGATCTTAATTTCACTCAATTAACAAGTAATATAATGAAAGTCAAGTTCGTTCCCACGAAGAGCAGTGAGATTTAGTTGTTCAAAAGGTCACAATTTGTTTTAGATTTAAAAGTAAATAAACAAAGTAATTAAAAGATTAAGTTGTAAGCAATATGGAGAGAGATGATCGAGGAATCCTTCTTCATTGATAAACCGTCAATGAGTTAATATATTCATCAATTCATCATTAATCATATATTATTATCAACCGTGGAATAACAACTAGCGCAGTGCTATCCCCTAAGGTCCTTTGGTCACTGGATACCGAAGCGCTCGAATCTCAGATTCTATTCGTCCAAGCCACCAAGTAATAGCGCAATCAAGGTGTAACTTGGTCGAATAGTTTATATTATATGACTTAGGTTAATCTTAGTAGTTAGACTCTTAGCGCAAGGTCCACTTTCTAATGTTGTTCTACACGCGATTTCTCCACAGAATCCCTCTGCAAGGTATCATGTTTTCTACTTGTGTATGGGTTATTCAACAATGATACGGATATCCTAACCCTTTACTAGTAATAGATCAATCAATAAACTACTATAGTTGGCCACCTAGAGCAATCAATTAATCAATCATAAACATTCATTAAAGTAGAAGCAAACAATAATCATATGAAGAACTCAAAATAGATGCATATATTAATCCAAATCAAATCTAGAACTTAGAATTCATCCTCAATCAATTATGGGTTTAGCTACTCATGGATGTAGAAACACCCATGTATAAGAAAATGAAAGAGAAATTGTTACGATTGTGAGATCGCTCCAAAACCCTAGCTTTTCTTCGTTGTGTTCATCTCTTTGAAGGCGTGATTCAAGATTAAAAAGATCTTTTATAAGTTGTAGAAACATCTCTTTTATAGGTGTCCCGAATTGTAGTTACGCCCGTGTACCAAATCCCGGATGAATGGTCGCCAAAACTCGCCAAAATCCCCAAGTTAGGAAATCTGGCCGTGTAAAATCCTTGTGAAAGCACAAACGGGCCTGCTTTAAGAACTGAGAATTCCAGTCCATTTTAAATTTAATAGTTATTGTCCTGTCAGTTCCAAGGGACTAACAACCTACTCTCTTACCTCCATCAGCTTCACGGACACTCACCTAGCCGTGAGTTTTATAAGTTACGAGATTTTGATTCTCACCTAATAATTCTCTCGGACTCTACTCCCTCCGTGAAAAATAATTTCCCCTGGATTTTCAGCTTCCTCCCGTCAGATTCACGTACAGATACATGGTCGTGAAAATTTAAAGTCCCGGGATTTTCAACTCAGGCTAACACTTTCGCGGATAGCCTGGTAATCGTGAGAAAACTATTCTTCTAAGTTTTCATTATATCAATTGCTCCCTCATATACCAGGCTCTCCGTGAAAACTAAAAGTTTCTGAGATTTTTTTCTTACTCGAACTCCATCGATCTCGGCTTCCATAGCAGACGCGAGTTCACCAACTACCATCATTATTCCTTCATTTCATCCATTAATAGTGTCTCCATCTTTCATTCTCGTCTTCCAGCAATACACAGACTCTTCCTCCATAAACTCCATCGACAGAGAACAACTATGTTTCATCTTCTTTACCATACCCTTTTATCGATATTCATGATATTCACCCATATCAGTCACCATTAATAATCTGCAGCACCTCCAACTCGAGCACCATCAACACTGCCTTCTTATTGAAACATCATATTCTCCATCACAGACTCCATCGTGAGCATCATCAATGCTGCTATCTCGATCGAACTGGCAGCAATTAGTGACAGTGAATACATCTCCCTGAATTCTCGAGCTCTATATTGCTCTATCAACCACAGCCAACTACCACCTCTATCAGCAATGACCTGCTCGATCGTTCCATCTATTTTCTCACCATTACCGATGTAACAACACTCCAACTTCCATCGATAATGGCAGTAGCCACCAGCGAGACTTTAATGGCATTAAATAGTGGCAGCCAACAACTTCATCTTCACTGCTAACATCAACTCGCAGCATTATCAGGTTCTCTTCCAATGAACACGATCACCAGCTCGAGTTCTGATCTCCTCGCCGGAAGTATCACAAAATCCATTTCTCTAACCCATCGTAACCATTAGTTTCCTTCTTTCCCATTCTCTCTGACTCAACAGTTACCTATCCTCTATTATCATGGTCACTTACATCTCAATGATCAATCTCTTCCGTCCACGGTAAAACCCAATAGCAACAGTGACCTGAACTGGTCGTGATGCTTGGTGGAGAAGATGCTGGTGGCAACTCCGAATAAAGTAATCGTGTGCCTTTAGAAATCTCCTTTCAGCTGTCAGTCTTGTAGGTTCTCTACGTTTCGACAACTTTAGCTTGCTTCAAATGCTTCTAGATTCTTCACACGACGTCGGATTGACTCTATTCTTTCGCGGTTGGCTTTGTATTTTCGTCCTCTTCACGATGATATCAAGAAATCCTCGATTTGGATGAGTTTCACTTGGTCTTTGGCCCTTCTCTGATTGCGGCTAACTTCTTTTATTGCACAATTAAGTGCCGATTCACTTCTTTTGGATGATTCAACTTATAAAACAAAAATAGAACAAAACAAACGTAATATACAATAATTTGCAAGAAACTAAGCAATTACTAGCATGGATTCGACACTAAATATATGCAAAATATGCACTTAACATGTGGCTGAATATGTTAAACTTGCAAAGTATGAAGAATCAGCAGCTAAGCAACAATCTAGAGTTAAGTGGTTAAATTTGGGTGATTCAAATACCTCTTTCTTTCATAATTACCTTAAAGAGAGAAGATCAAGGAACAACATTCTTACTCCCTACTGTAGTGATAATGTGAAGTTAACTGACGATAAAGATATTGCTAAAGAGTGTATTTCCTTTTATTATGACTTATTTAGAAGTAACTTGGTTGATAAAGCTTTAAATGAAGATATCTCAAGAATTAAATTTGATGCTTGTGTACAACAAGATGATGTAGCTGACCTCACTAAGCCAGCCAAAAGAGAAGAAGTTGTCAGAGCTCTTCATTCTATTGGTTCAAGTAAAGCTCCAGGCCCAGATGGGTTTTCTAGTCATTTCTTTAAAGCTAGTTGGGCTGTGGTGGGAGATAAGTTTGTAGCTGCTGTTCAGAATTTTTCTCAAAGTCAAAACTCTTAAAAGAAGTTAATAGCACCTTCATTACTTTGATTGCTAAGAAGAAGAATCTCACCGTGATTTCTGATTTTAGACCTATATCTTGTTGTAATGTTACTTATAAGTGCATTACCAAGATTTTATCTCTTAGAATGAAGAAGATTTTGAGTGGGTTAATCAGTCCAAACCAGTCATCCTTTATAGTTGGAAGGTCTATTCAAGACAATTATGGTGGCTCATGAACTGGTAAGGAATTATCATAGACCTAAAGGTTCTCCTAGATGCACTGTGAAGATTGCTCATAAAAACATATGATACTGTCAAGTGGGAGGCCATTTTCTATGTTCTAAAGCAGCTTGGTTTTCCTGAAATTTTTATTAACTGGATTGCTTTGTGTATCAAGTCAGCTAAGTTTTCTATCCTTATAAATGGATCACCTTATGGTTTTTTGGAGCAAAGAGAGGCTTAAGACAAGGATTCCCTATCTTTCGTTATTTGTTTGTCTTAGCTATGTAGATTTTAAGTGCCACACTTCTTCATCAAGTTCAAATTCAACAATTTGGTTTTCATCCAAGATGTAAGTTAACTAATCTTACCCACCTTTCCTTTGCTGATGATGTTATAATCTTCTTTAAAGGTACCTTGGCTGCTGCTTCTAGTTTAAAATTAACTTTAACTGAGTTTAGCAGTTACTCTGGATTGGATATTAACAGTCAAAAAACCTCCCTATTCTCTTCTGCTGTGGATGAAGAGACTTTGCAACAGATTTTGCTAATTTTGTATTGTTCACAAGGGGATTTGCCAGTTAGATACCTTGGAGTACCTCTTCTTTCTACAAGATTATTTTATAGAGACTGTTTGCCTTTACTTGAAAAAGTTGATGATAGAATCTATTCATGGAAATATAAATCTCTTGCTTATCCAGGTAGAGTTCTACCGATTAAAGCTGTTCTTTGTGGTATGCTTTTTTTTTTTGGTTTTCTTGCTTTGTATCACATAAAAGAGTTATTAAAGAGTTAAATTCTAAATTCAAAAGATTTCTTTGGACTGGTTCTGAGTTGAAGAAAGGCTATAACCCTTTGAGTTGGGATTTCATTAGTCACCCTTTTGAGGAAGGTGGGTTGGGGTTTAAAAATTTAGAGTACATAAATGTTGCAGCCAATCTGAAGCACATTTGGGATCTGATTTCAGGCAAGGATACAATATGGACCACTTGGGTCAAAGCTAATCTTATAAAACATCATGATTTCTGGACTATGAGCATACCACAGGATATTTCTTGGTGTTGGAGAAGAATTTTGGATCACGGGGAATTAGCTAAGAATCATATTGGTGTTTTACTGGGAAATGGTGCTCACATAAATTTTCTTTATGATAACTGGCACTCTAATGGCAGACTGATAGATTGGGTTGATTCCAGTATTTTAGATACTATTGGAGCCACTGCAGAAACAAAGGTTGTTGATTTCCTTATTAATGATAGTTGGTCATTTCCCACTTTTATGGAAGATGTTGTGGCTCAGATTTCTACTACAGACTTCAATTGCTCTGAAACAGTTCAAATCTTTTGGAAGTCTAGTATAACAGGTCAGTTCTCTATGAAAGCCACTTATGTAGCTATCTCTGATCATTTAGTCTCACTAGATTGGATGACTTTGGTTTGGTTTAAGAAACACATACCTAAACATTCTTTCATCTCTTGGCTTGCCATTCATAAAAGACTAAAAACTAGAAACAAGTTGCTTAAATGGGGGAATATTGTTGATGCTTCTGGTACCAGTTGTGTGGCTACCATCAAGAAGCTGGTGTTGAATGGACTTATCTATCACATCTGGCGTGAAAGAAATAACCGTGTTTTTAGAGCTACTTCTAATTCTTAAGACCAAGTTAGTATGCTAATTGTGCAAGATGTGAGATTTAAAATGTTAGCATCTACTATAAGAGAAAATGATAATCCTTCTACTGAATGGTTCATGAATCGTTGGAGCATTGACTGCTTATTTGTTCTGCCTGAAACTATTTCTTGTACCTAGTTATACCCTGAAGAAAATGAGATTATGATCAATACTGATGTTTCAAAGTCTGATTCTGCTGGGGGTTTTTGGGCCATTCTTAGGGATAATACTGCTGAAGTTATTGAAGCTGCTAGTGGTAATGGACCTGCAATTTCTTTTCTTGCTCATGAATTACAAGGGGTGGAGTTGGGATTCAAAATGGCCATTAAAAAGAATCATTTTCATGTTCACTTGGCTATTGATTCCATGGCAGTGTACAATTTGCTTACCAATCCAAATCCTGATCCTCCTTGGAATGTCTTACAGATTTGGAGAAGACTTAAGAGACTGCGAGAAAGATTTGAAATTTGCAGAGTTTCTCACTGCTACAGAGAAACCAATAGGTTTGCGGATTGGTTAGCTGGGATATACCCTGGAGGCATTTGGGTTGAAGTCAGGCATGATGCTTTCTCCCTTGACTTTAGAGAAATTCTTGTTGCTGACAAGGCACAACAAGTTTATCACAGGAGGAAAAGGAGAAGTTCTTTGTTTTAGTTCCTGTTTTCTTGTTTTTTTCTTTCTTTGTTTGTTGTTTGGGATTTTTAGCTCGCGGAATGTATCAAAACAAAACAAAAAGAAAAACATCGATTAGAGAAAATTCAGTTTTTTGGTCAGTTAGCCATTGGATTTGAATTCATGGAGGACATCAAAACCATGAATTTTGAATTTATGGCTATTTGAAAGGTTGCCATATTTTGCTTGTCTTGGAAAGGGAAACGATTGGTATTTGGAAAGGAAATTTATTTCTTATTCAAATGTTTCCGAATTAATACAAACAAGAAGATTTACAATACGATACAGAGATAGTTTCAATCAAAAGAAAAAAGAGAAGAAAGAAAATAGTTTCAATCAAAAGAAAAAAGAGAAGAAAGAAAAACGATAGGGATAGTCAAGCCACGCTCCATATTTTAAAAAAGAAAAAAAAGGAGGACAAGTTTGAAATGGCCTTCAATTAAAATGATTTCTGATTCTCACAATCTAAGTTAGGTCCGGTATCGACATTGAACAGCTTTGCATATCTCTGAAAATACCCAACTCGGTCTCTGATTCGACCATCACCCCCCCTACCACACTCGAGTCCACCGTTGATTATGTTTGTTACCATTCCATAACCAACTGTCCTATTCGCCTCACGGTCAGCTTTTGTGAGTCTATATTTCCCAATCATCACATCATGGCATGAAGGCTTAGGTAACTGTTCAGTCATCCAAAACCATAAACCAGTTTCGAATGCAAGTAATGAATTGTTTGATACGATATCTGGGTTTCCTAGACCATCGAACCCCAATGCTCTCCCTGCCTGTCCGTAGTTATAATTCCTGCAATTTAAGAAATCAGTTTAAGTCTAAATATGCTAACATGATCTGATTTGCATTTAAACCATAAATGACATAAAAAGTTTCGCGATTTTTTTTTCCCGGCTTATGAAAATTAACACATCATAATCAATAATAATCAATTCCAAGAAACTAATTACCATGAGATCTGAATAGGACCTCTGCCTTTGTAAGATTTTCCAGGAACGCAAGGCCATTGCTTGTTGGTAGCATCACAGTAATCACTTCCTGGGCTCACTTCTTCTTTAAAACACAAACCCCATGCATATGGTCCATCTGGTGCTGTTGCCCATCCTCCTGAATTATTAATGTTATTGCATATCAATCGTTAGAAACACAATATGGTTAATAGATCTAGCCAACAGTATTTGTATTCAAAAACTCGATTGTTAGCTACTAAAACTACTTAATTACCTGTGGTTTCATGAGAAATTTGAGCTAGAAAAGCTGCAATTTCACGCTTACGTGAAGTTAAACTTCCAGAGTTACCAAATTTAGGGAAACGTGATGCCGCTTGAATGAATGACTGGTATGTGTAGAAATCTTTTGCAGGACAAGCAGCGTCATCTTTGTGTAGAAAGATTGATTTATACACACTTTCGGTTACTATAGAAGATACATAGGAGTAGCGCTTGCGAGCCTCAGCTCCTGCAATGAAGCTAATGACAAACAAAGAAAGAACAATGGATACAGAGATGGAGATAGTAAATGGATGGGAACGAGAACGAGATGAAGGCGCCATAAGTGGAATATCAGTGGGTTTCCTGTTTTTCTTGTCTATCTTTCTGGTTGACCTTCAGAAGAAGGTGTGGTTTGCTGCTGATTTGGTTTGTCTAAATTTACCTCTTTATATACACATTTTCATGAACATATAAAATACTGTATAAAAACTTATAAACAGACAGTATTCGATTTTCAATATGGATTTTGCGTGTTCATTTTCTTCGACTTAATGATTTTCAATAATAAGGTCATGGTCAAAGATTTGACTATCTCTCCGAGTTCTTCTTTCTTTTTTTGATCAATTCTTTCATTTTCCTCTTGTGTTTTTTGTGGAAAGGAAAGGTCAAAATACTCAAAATAGTGTGTACCCATTTGAGGACTTAGTCATGGCTCATGGGTAGTTTATTTACCAGGATTGGGACCTTTGTATATATTTTTTGTGGCGTAATTTTTGATTATTTTATTCAGTTTACAGACGAATCTTTTTCCTTCTGAAACCAGGTTAGTTATAGCCCGGTCTTGAGTTGCCCAGCAAATGCATGAAAAAGCAGGAAACCAGCCAGGTAAGTTTGGTGAGTGAGATCATGAGCACCGTTAGGTTCATGCAACCAATTATTTGCCGAAAACCAGAATATGCAAGAAAATGCTTCTTGATGCAGATATGCAATTATATACTAGTATATTTTAATTTCGGCAAGGTACCGTAATATGATTTGATAGTGGCCTAGTGGGTTGACCATTTAGATGGAGATCGGAGAACCACCTCATTCCAATGATCGTAGAATAGTCAAACTTGGCCAATCGAAAGCTGGGAGTTGACTTCCTCTCTCTAATGATCTAATCACTCAAGTCTAGAATGACTCTAGATGCAAATCTCAACCATTTAGTGCAAAATGTCGACACAACCTAGTGAATAATCTCGTGTGGTTGTGGAGTAGGGATAGTGCACGCTTGCCATCAACCCACCAATTTGGTTCCAGGGAACTTGCACAGACATTTGTATTTTTTTTTTTCTGATTTGTATTTCTACTTGTCTAAATTGGAGAGTATTAAAAGGTGCCCCATATGTGCATTTCTCATCTTCCTCAGCCGAAAGTGATATCCACCAATAGAATTAATATCTAATAATTTTTGTCTCCATGTGTTTGTGATTGCATAAGATGTAATTATGCACTTTTCGATTTGATTTCAACTTTTCCTCTACATACTTACAAGAAGAAAATCCTTGCCAGGAATGGGACAAAAGGAATTCTAGGAACCAAATTAAATAACAAAAACAAATGTTAGGGACACAACAAATTAGGTGTAACAAGTTTGATGGAAACGCACTTCTTGATTGGCCACGATGAATTTAGAGCAAAGGTCAACAATATTTACGTATATATGGTAAAGGGGCAGAAACAGGTGAACTCGTTCAAAAGGTATTAACCATGTGTTTCCGACTCAGTCAAGCAGGCGAGTTGTCTCCTTCCGTTTCGGACCAAAATACCCTTCTAGTTGATACTACCGGTTGGCTGGATACCTAGTTTAATTTATACGACCCTTGAAATCAGTTACCCATCATATTTTTTTATACTACCGACTGGGTTGGGTACCTAGTTTAATTTATATGACCCTCAAAATTAGTTACCCATCATAATTTATAGTGCCATGAAAAATAAGATACCCATTGAAATTTGCGAGTCAGTTATTTGGGAAGACATATATTCGCTGTTTCAAAATGAAATTAAAAATAATACTATGAGACTATGCGAATTTGAATGGATTAGTGGAATCAGTTCTGGATACACACTTTATTCCCAGCCTTTAACAATCGCTTCTTGCAAAAACAAGCACTTATAACAACTTTTCAGCAATTTCGAGCAGAACCTAATGTCCTAGAAAGCACTGGAATTATCTCTAGTTGATCATCACGAGGAAAAGGAAACAATGTATGACCATGGCGAGGTATCAGACCTCAACTCTGGAAGGATAATCCAGCCAAGCACAATCCCATCCTTCTGTGAAATTCTAGCCATCTGACTGAAATGAAATTCAACTGTTATACTAATATACATTGATGCCATAAAGAACTTCCTTCGGATGAAAATTCTAAGTCCGCATTTGGATTTCAACATATCAAAAAAAGGAGCTTCTGAAAACTAACACATAACCAGAAGTCTACTGCAAAACTTAAACATAACAAAGAGAAAACATAGGATACCAACCAAATATCAGCCCAAACTTCGCCATTTACATACTCCAGCTCGTTGAGATTATGAACCTCTTGACCTTTATATCTGACTACATCATTCCTTAAGAATGCATTGATAAAGCTAATTCAGAAGCAATAAAATTTCCAAATACTAAGGAAACTAGAACCGGAATGACAAACAAAAGATCACAAGAGGAGAAAGTTCGGAGAGATTAAATTGTTGTCGCTTGAGGTACCTTTGAATGTTTTTGGATGAAGGTGATAAAGAGAAGAAGATCTATCGGTCCCAAATAAGACTTTTCCATCTGTTGCCAGTCCCCATCCGCCCTTCATTCCATGGGTACGCTTGCCAATCTAAATTAAGAAAACGAAATGAAAGGGTGAACAGAATCTCTTATGGAAATTATTTACTGCACCCTATCCACCCCCTATACATATCGTGTTGCATCTTTGCTCTTTCTCAAGAAATCTGCTAACATTATACACTAACATAATGTTCTGAAAAACACCTTAAGTACGAACAAAAGCGAAGCACAAACCCTGCTAAGGTTATGTCGATCATATATGAAACCAGCTGGTTCCAACCAAATTACTTGGATTAGCCTACAAAAACAGTATGAAGTTTAACGAAATTGCAGATTTTGTTACAAACCTGTACTTTTTTTAGCTTTAAATCATTCCCACTACCAACAAATTTAGCAAGAAAAAAGAACTGTAACTAGTAAGTACTCCTCGCGTACCTATCATCAAGTAGAGTAAGCCCCTCTCCAAAATGACTGTCGCTCATTTTTTGAAGAACCTCCACCTATGAAAACAACAAGATTACTAACTGCATAACAGGCATATCAAGAACCACAAACATAACAATTCTACAGAACTAATCCTCACCTTCCCAGTCTTGATATCAACCTTTCATACCGATGACTGTAATAGAAAAGAACAAAACCAAAGTCAATTACAATGACTAATGAATCCGACATCTATCTCCACTCATTAAGTAATTCGTATACTAAGTGGGTAATGTTTGCACGATTCATATGAATAATAAAAATGGCTAAACTTGACACCGAGCAACGTTAAATTTGATATTATAGTCTGCATTGAGATGATGTCAGTACAATTACTTACAAAATCCAGTTATTGCTTACTCCATTATATCAAGCAAATTCATCTCAATAACTGAACTCACCCTATAATGCCAACTACACAAAATAAAACGGAACATCGAAAACAGGTGGAAATAAAACGGAACATCGAAAACAGGTGGAAATGACCTATTTCCTTGTAAAGACCAGTTGATTCATACAGAAAATCATCACCTCCACACAAAAGACCCTAATTCACACACACAAACGAAGAATCAAACAATCAATCATGTAACAATAGAGAATAACAACTAACAGGGATACTTTAAAAACAATCAAAAGAAAAGGTGGGAATTGCTGTGTACCTGGGTAAATGCTTTTGGATCATGAGGAAACTCATTAACAACTTCAATTGAGAGAAATTCATCAGTCAATGGAACAACATGATCAATAAATTTCCTTTTCTTATTATTATTTGAAGTCAGATAAAGAATAACAATCAAAGATTCAAAAATGACGATAAGATAACTAGGGTTTTCCTTTTGAATCTAATTGAAGAAGAAGAAGGTGACATGGGGATTGAGTGATTGTTTGAAATTGAGTTTTTTCTTCCTCTTAATGAATTTTAGAATCAGAAAATCAATAAAGGTTTCAAATTTATGTGAGGTGTTGCAACACCGACTCTTTACAACAGTTTACCTTATTTAGAACTGCCTTAATTAGTTAATGTTTCCTAGTTTAAGTTAGTTTCCTTTAATTCAGTTTTATTACCGTGTTTATCAAGCAAGTTAAACTATAAATACTTGCTCCTGGTTTTGTTTCGATAGAGAATATAATAGAACTTAGTTTTCTTAAGCTCCTCTTCTTCTTATTCTCAACTTAAACTCTCTTCTCAAAAGGTGGTTAACCTCCAACTCAAAGGGTTTCTCTAGGGTTCTTTAGTTCTCTTTTAAATGTATACCTAGTGTTTGGTCAAGAACCCTAACACCTGGTTCAGAGCAGGTTCGAATTCTAGACCAATTTTTTTCTTCCCTACAATGACTTATACAGAAAATTTGGAGCTTGTAAACAATGGTATTACAAGTATTACTGAAAAACTTGACAAGTTGGTGGATACTATTACCAAAGATCGTGAATTGGATGAAGTTGCAGTCAAGAAGCTTCGTGCGGAAGAAAAATCAGCTCGTGAAGATGATCGAGCTAACCGTAAACTTGATCTCGATGAACATGAAAAATCTCTTACAGAAAACTTGACAAAAGCCATAACCTCTTCGTTACGTGATCTGTTTCAAGAATTTCTTCCTCAGTTTCAATCTAAAGAAGGTACTCCTTCACAGCCCATCCATCGCACAACTCATACTAATCATAGCAATGGTTCTGGTGTTCTTGAAACTCCAATTCGTACACCACCAGTTACACTGAAGTTTTCCTCTTTTGATGGTGATGATCCTGATGGATGGATATTTCAAGCTGAACAGTATTTTACTTGTCACACTATTGCCAATAATATGAAGGTTCAACTTGCAGCCGCTCATCTTAAGGGCGATGCTAATGCATGGTTTCATTGGAAGCGAACTACGATTCTAAACCCAACTTGGCCACTATTTTGTTCTCTAGTTCGTGAAAGATTTTATCCTGAGAAATTTATTGATGCTAAGATGGCAATTAGCACCATTAAGCAGAAAGGTACGGTTAAGGATCACATCCCTGATTTTGAACGTCTCTTGAATTTTGTAGACTTTCCTGAAGCTCACTTGATAAATCTGTTCATCCATTCCTTGAGACCTGAGATTGGTTCTGTTGTGAAGTTGTTTGCTCCAACTACTTTAGCTTCAGCTTTCAAGAAAGAAATAAATCAGGAAGAGGTATTGTTGACAACATCAAAACAACGATTTAACCAGTCTAAATCGTCTACTGCTCCTTCTAATTCTCAAATAAAAAAGAATCCATTACCTCCTGGTTATAAAAAACTTTCATGGGAAGCAATGAAGGAGAAACGAGAAAAAGGGCTTTGTTTCAATTGTGATCAACTTTTCCAACCTGGTCATGTGTGTGCGAAGCCTAGCCTATTGCTATTAGATGGACCCTCAATTGCTGAGTCTGACAATGACGAACTTTCTACAGAACATACTCCTATTGTGTCAGATGAGTTCACTACTTCAAAAGTCACAGATTCTTCTATATCTTTTCACTCTTTAATGGGTTCTACTTTTCCTTCCACAATGAGAATCAATGGTTTTTCAAAAGCTCAACCACTTACATTCTTGATCGATTCTGGTGCAACTCATAATTTTTTGAGTCCAACTTTGGCAAAGCAATGTGGTTATCATGTTACTTCTCCGAACAAAACTTTGAAGGTTACAGTTGGTGATGGAGGTATAATAAGCACCCATGGTCTGTGTTTGAATGTGCCATTTCAATTGCAAGATCATCAATTCCAAGCTGATTTTCACATATTAGATATCAGTGGTTGTGATGCTGTTCTAGGGGTACAATGGTTAGTACCTTAGGGCCAATAACTTGGGATTTTGAGAAACTATTAATGAAGTTCCGATTTGGCGGTATGAGATATCCAATTACTTGGTACTAATTCTTCTGCATTAATGATGTTAGATACTTCTTCAATGCGGCGATTACTACAGAGAGAAACTATGGTGTCTTCTTACAATTATCTGAAATTAATACTTCAATAATTACTCCTCCACCAATACCACCTGAGATTCAACGGCTAATTTCAGATTTTGCTGATATTTTCAAGACTCCAAACTCACTTCCTCCTGCAAGAGTGCATGATCATCATATTCCTTTAATACCAGGTTCTTCTCCAATCAATATACGGCCTTATCGATACCCACATTTTCAGAAAGATGAAATTGAGAAAATAGTTTCTGAGTTGCAACAATCAGGTTTGATACGTCCTTCTTCCAGTCCTTTTTCTTCACCTATATTAATGGTTCGAAAAAAAGATGGTTCATGGCGCATGTGTGTTGACTATAGAGCTTTAAATAAGTTAACAATCAAGGATCGATTCCCTATTCCGATGGTAGATGAATTGCTCGATGAACTTCATGGTGCATGCATTTTTACAAAACTTGATTTACGCTCTGGATATTATCAGATAAGATTATACAAAGGAGACATTCCTAAAACTGCTTTTCGAACTCATGATGGTCATTATGAATTCCTTGTTATGCCGTTTGGACTTTCGAATGCACCAGCCACATTTTAGAGTTTGATGAACAATATCTTCAGGCCTTATTTAAGAAAGTTTGTTCTGGTATTTTTTGATGATATATTGATCTATAGTAAGAGTATGTCAGAACATTTAGAGCACTTATCTGCAGTGTTTAAAATTTTACGACAGCATCAATTGTTTGTTAAGCAATCTAAATGCACATTTGCTCAACAATCAATTGGTTATCTTGGCCATGTGATTTCATCTCAAGGAGTAGCAGTCGAAAAAGAGAAGATTCAAAGCATTCTATCGTGGCCTATCCCAACTACAATTAAGGAATTGAGGGGATTCTTAGGCTTAGCTGGATATTATAGAAAATTTGTCAAAGATTTGGGCAAAATTTGTGCACCATTAACTCAGTTATTAAAGAAGGATGCGTTTGTATGGACTGAATATGCCACTAATGCTTTTCATTTGCTTCAACAAGCATTGACTACAACTCGAGTTTGATACTTCACGATTTCTCAAAGGAATTTTCATTGGAATGTGATGCATCCGGAAATGGTTTAGGTCTTTGTTTTTAATGCAATGTGGAAGACCAATTGCTTATTATAGCAAAAGGATTATCTGGAAAGAATCTCAATTTATCCATATATGATAAGGAGATGCTTGCAATAGTTTCTGCAGTTCAAAAATGGAGACCATACTTACTTGGTCGACACTTCAAGATTTATACTTTTGATCATCAAAGTCTAAGGCATTTTACAATCAAAAAATTTCATCTATAGAAGCGTGAGAAGTGGTTAAGTAAGTTGTTAGGCTATGATTATGAGATCATCTTTCGCCAAGGCAAGGAAAATGTTGCAGCAAATGCATTATCTCGCAATACTGAGCCGATTTTTTTCTGCTCTTTCTACACCCGTTTTACGGGTTATTCTTGCTATTATTGAAGAAACCAACAAAAATGCTTTCCAATGCAAGTCATTATTAATAAAATTCGAGTTCAACCTACCGATTAAAACTCACTATACATTTATTGATGGTGTACTTTGCGCTACAAGAATCGAATTGTGGTAGTCTCTACCTCGGCTTGGTGTTTTAAACTTCTTCAAGAGTTTCATTCTTCTCCTTTAGGTGGTCATTACTGGTTTTCTACGCACTTGACGTCTACAACAAAGCTTTTATTGGAAAGGGATGAAACACTTTCGATTAAGGAATTCATTGCACATTGTGACATTTGTCAAAGGTAAGTCTGAATCAATTGCTCCACTGTGAGTCTGACCACCTACCTATTCTGGCGATGTTTGGTTGGATATTTCCATGGATTTCATAGATGGATTTCCAACATTTAATCGTAAAAACTCAGTTTTGGTGGTGGTGGATCGCTTGTCAAAATATGCACACTTCATAGCTCTTGCACATCCTTATTCTGCTGCTGTTATAGCTGATGTGTTTGTCAGAGAAGTGGTCCGTCTACATGGTATGCCTAGAAGCATTGTCTCTGATCGTGATCCAATATTCTTAAGTAAATTCTGGGAAGCATATTTTGCTTTACAAGATACTCAATTATGCAGGAGTTCAGCCTATTACCCACAATCAGATGGACAGACTGAGGTAACTAATACAACACTTGAATGTTATTTATGTTGCTTTGCTAGTGTTAAACCAACTGAGTGGTCTAGGTGGTTGCCATGGGCTGAGTGGTGGTACAACACCAGGTCATCATTCATCCATCAATATGACACCATATGAAGCATTATATAGTCGAGCTCCTCCAACTATTTCAAGTTATTTACCTGGTTCAACTGCTGTTCATGATGTTGATCTCAATTTACGGGCTAGAGATCGTGTTTTGAAGCTCTTAAAATTTCATCTTCAAGCAGCCCAATCTATAATGAAGGCTTTTACTGATGAGTATCGAACTGAAAGAAGCTTTGCTGTAAATGATTGGGTATATCTACGATTACAACCTTATAGACAATCAACTATATCCAATCATTCCTTCTCGAAACTTTCTCCGAAATTCTATGGACCATTCCGTATCATTGGTAAGATAGGAGAACTTGCCTACAAACTACAACTACCTGCCTCTAGTAGAATCCATCCGGTTTTTCATGTTTCACAGTTGAAGCTTAAACTTGGCTCTTCTGTTGTTGCTGAGACTGTTTTACCCAATATCGTTGACTATGATAAATGGGAACCTAAGGCTATTCTGGAAAAAAAAATGTTCAAGAAGGGAGCTCAAGCTGGCACCAAATGGTTAATCAAATGGAAAGATCACACTACTGAAGAAGCAACATGGGAAGATGCAGATGAGTTAATTTTGCGATTTCCAGAACTCAATGCTTGAGGACAAGCAATTTTTCAACCGGGGAGGGATGTTGCAACACCGACTCTTCACAACAGTTTACCTTATTTAGAACTGCCTTAATTAGTTAATGTTTCCTAGTTTAAGTTAGTTTCCTTTAATTCAGTTTTATTACCGTGTTTATCAAGCAAGTTAAACTATAAATACTTGCTCCTGGTTTTGTTTCGATAGAGAATATAATAGAACTCAATTTTCTTAAGCTCCTCTTCTTCTTATTCTCAACTTAAACTCTCTTCTCAAAAGGTGGTTAACCTCCAACTCAAAGGGTTTCTCTAGGGTTCTTTAGTTCTCTTTTAAAAGTATACCTAGTATTTGGTCAAGAACCCTAACATGAGGGGATGAGTGTTTCAATGGTGGGGCACCAATGGAAACGGTGCAGATTCAATTCAACTTCTTCTGCAGACTGCAGTTATGTTCAGTCAAGATGGTTGTTAAACTGCGCCGCCTCCATTACAGAGAATTTTTGTGTAACTCAACCAGGAGGGTATTTTGGTCCGAAACGGAAAAAATAAACTCACTGGGTTTGACTGAGTTGGAAACGCACGTGGTTGTAACTTTTAAGCGAGTGCGGGGAGCATGGAACTTCCTTACCACTCTTGACAAGTCTTGGCGCATGCTGCACTCGGCCCGAAGAAAACTCCACTTAGGGTGCAGCCTTGTAACCATAAACCCTATAGGTATAAGGGATAAGAGGCTGCGAAAACAACTGGTTGTTGTTAAGACCGGATGGGAGGAGCTAGCCTTGTATGGCCGATGTACGCCTCCTTGAAGGGGCAACCAGGGAGGTGATAAGGGCGCACCCTCCATTAGGGAGCTGATAAGTGCCAAAGACGCAAATGTCATGAGGCTCTGTTTTCGCAAGGAAACTTAGGCTTGTCATATTTGTGCAATGATCCTGCAGAGGCAATAATACTAACGCGAGGGTAAGACGAGATCAATGGGTCTTTACACGAAAGTGTCTTGACGCGTCTGCGATTTCGTCGCAAGACTAATGTCATGGGGCTTTATGTTCGCAAGGATATTTAGGCCTGTCATATTGTCGCAAATAAAATATCTGCAGAGGCAAAAATACTTGAAAAATGATAAGGCAAGGTCAATGGGTTTTTACATGCAAGTGTAAAGACGTCCTGCGATCTTGTCGCAATAACGGAGTGGCGAGTAAGGCCTTTAATTAGGAAGGTCAAACTTAGAAGACCACCAAAGATGATAAGGCAAGATCAATGGGTCATTACGTGAAAATGTAAAGACGTCCTGCGATCTTGTCGCAATGATAAAATTCAATGTAAAGCAATAAAGAGAATGAAGAAATAACTCACTCATTCAACACTTTTTCAACAATTCTACCTTCGAAGATGAAGAACAGAGGCAACTATGGATAACCAAGAAAACATTTTATGTTTTTCATCTTCTCAGCAAGAATCATTTCCAAAGTGGATGTTCACTAGTGAATAGCAAGAATCTTCACCAAAAATGGAGTAATAATTTCGCATGAATAGAGGCAATACTTACTACTCTTATTCAAGGATAAATACTTCTTATATTTCGAGGATTAATACTTCTTATACTTCATACTTCTAATTTCGCATGATTAGTTCGCAATACTTCTTATTCGCAATTAAGGACGGATATTTCTTATACCTCTTCAAAGATACTTCATACTTCGCATACTTCAAGAGATGATACTTCTTATTTACTTCATAAAAGCTTGAACTTCGCAAAAGAATAGAGGCAAGTACGTACTTTTCAAGTCCAGTATTCTTCCGCTCGTTCCTTCATCAACAAAGATCAAAGATTACTACAACAATGATTTTTTCCTTAAAGATCGCTCTTCAAGCAATATTCAAGGAAAAAGAGGCAAGATGTAGGATCGTAATATCGCAACAACAACGTACTCGCGATATTGTCATTAGCAACATTGCGAAACCGTCGCGACTAACATCAAAAATAACGTAATGAGACTACACCAGCAGAAATACGAGAAAAGGTATGAAGAGTTCGCGAGAAGGTAGTAAGAGCCTGCGAAATTATCAAAGAGCTCGCGAGAATATGAGCTGTCACCCACTATGTAATATCCTATATTAAGAAGAGAGCAGGAGGGAGAAAAGGGAGGATAATTTTAGGAGGAGAGAGAGAGATATTTTGGAGAGAGATATTTTTTAGAGAGAGAAAGATTTTATTTTCTTTATCATCTTCTTCCCCAAATAATTAGATCTAGAGCTCTACAAAATATCCATCAATGGAGATTGTAAATATAATACCAATGTAACCTCAACAATCATAGTGAAGAATCGTGGATGTAGATCACATTGATCGAACCACGTAAAAGATCCTTGTGTCCATTTTACAATTTTAGCATTTTTATCTTCATTTTCATATCAGATAAGTTTAGATCTAGAAATTATTATCAAGATATAGTGAGGGGTGTAGTGTGGGATTTCCTGCAACTACAATTACGCCATTATCTTCTAAAACATCTCTTGACTGGTTTAATAGACGTGCTTGCGGGGTCCTTACATGAGATTTTACGGTTGTGATTCAATCACCATTCTGATGCGTGAACAACCTTCTTGCGGACACTTTGAATTCATCCAAGGGCATTGAATAAGACTGTGGTTATCCATGAAACATAATGGACAAACCTCTTTTGCTTCGACACATAATATTAGCTTCGCTTTGCGTTTAGAAAACATGGTAGATGTTGTTGGTTTGGTTGAGAATCAACCCTAGTGTTGTATTTATAACAAAAAATAGACGTTGGTAATTCAAACGGGCGTTTGTAGTAGCACGCAGTTTTACTACAAACGCCAACGACTCGATTTTCTTTCTCGCCCTGTAAATTACATTCTTCCCATATACAAATTCACATCTTCTTCTTCTTCTTCTTCTTCTTCTTCTTCTTCTTTCTTTCTAAAACTCTTAATCTCTCTCACTCTGCATAAATGTCTGCTAGAATTCGTGGTCCCAAGTTTACTAAAGAAGAGGATATAAATATATGCAAAGCATATTTTTTTCATAGGGTAATCGTTGGTATGGGCTTTCAAGACAGTTCTTTTTGGGAGAATTTTTTTACAATGTTCGTCTCATTGACGGGGAACCCGGGAAACCGAGATGCTTGTCGATTGTATGCTCGTTTTCAATATATTAGGCTTGCAATCCAGCCATTTCTTGCTCTGGTAAGGGAAATTGATTGAGAAAAGTTCATCGGTGTAACTGAAGATGAAGTGATCCAAACAGCTCTTGATAATTGGGAGGAAGCTCACGACAAACCTTTTCTTTAAGAAGCATGTTTCCACATTCTTAAAGATGGTCCATCTCAAGCACATCTTTACTGCATTCGAATGCCTCTCCTAGTATTTATAATGGAAGAAGATGTTACTCTTGTTCGAAGTTGGTTACATCGTATGATGAGACCAATGGACTGTGACTATTTCTGGGAAAGCGTATTGGACCATTTTCTAGCGTCGCGGAACGAAACCATAAGAAATAGTAAGAGCCTAGAACTAATAATTTCATTCATCACTAATGATGTCAAACATTATACAGAAATTTTGTGGATGGTTCACCGTAGCAATTCTGGATTATCCGACGAAGAACTGGTGAGTATCTTAATACCTTTGTCCTCACTGATCAACTATATCATAATATCTTAACTTGCTATTTATCTGTTTTACAGAAAACCATCGCTCAGGCCAAGTTTACTGAAGAAACTGGAACAAAGTTTAAGCATTTTGAATGCTATGAACTCTATAGAGAGAATGTCGCTAGATTTGATGTAGTTCGATATTATTGTTGTGGTTTATCAAAATGTATTCTGATGTTATATGCAAGTTTAAAATGTAATAATATCCCTTAATCTGCCTGGTTTGATTGGGGTATACACAAATTAATTGGGGTATACCTATGTAGATGGGGCAAAACGATTTGCTGGTTTTTACGGAATTGAGGAGACGACCGTACGGAGGAGACTCCTTGAACCGAGCGAAATGTTCAACCTCACAGATGCACTTTGCAAAGAAGGGAGTGCTTTGAATTCGAGAGATCAATCTGTAGTACTCCGGCCTAAACCAAGACAATAGACGTTCCAGAGTAAATTCGGTCACAAGAGAGGATGGGTTGATCTGTAGGAGGGAAGCTTAGAAATGTGTGGAATCAATAGTAATCAAAGATTGTAGGTGTGTTGAGAATTCTGAATATGATAAGTTCTGAATGATTGAAATTGTTCGATTGAGAGTAATTGCTACATTGATGAGTTGTTGATCTCGTGTTGTGTATGCAGAGACGTGAAATCGTTGTATATTCAATCATGATTCAGAGACTTATTTATATTGCTGGAATTATAGACACCATGATCGCATGAAGTGTGACAGTTGATGGAATCAAAGAGTGGGGAAATGGAAGTCGTGTTTGAAACCAGTTGCTCATCGTGCGGAGACTTGGTTGATTTTCCATCCACTACTTTGTTAACTCCTTCAACTGATTGCATGACTTGCTCACATTCCATCGTGTGTATGAACACACGTGCCGTAGACCGCCAGACCAAAACCCTAGTTAATATCCCCCCATGTAACACGATTGATGTCTCGTGTGATTGTGGAGTCTGCAAGGCAGATGTGTATTTAGTTAGTCAGTTATTGACTTCATGACTTCATGGGACGATGAGTCCTTGTATTGTTGAGTCGAACGTGGTTTGGAAATGTTCTGAGACTCATGAATTGAACATGTCTGTTGAGACAAAGATATGATGTGTGAATAAGTTAACGTGAGAAAATACTGCTCATTCGATGAATTGTTGAATATTGATAGTTGAACCAATATTCTTTGGTTTGAGCAAGTATTGCTCGTTTGATGAATTATGGTAGCATAAACAAATAAAATATTAAATCAGAATACTGGCAATTGAACCAAGTATGATAAATAAAATGTTGATCACGTGACAAACGTAAAATTATTAGCGTTTGAATCTGGAATCATTAACCTTGGACTCAAAACCCTAATTTAATCAATTAATGATTTACTGACGGTTTATTGAAAATTAACCATGGAGTGAAGAGGACCGACTACATGAGATTATGGGTTGAACATGTAGCGCCTAGATGCTCACGTGAGCAAATATCAAGGTCTCATGAAGACAAGTTGATTTGATGAAAGGATGATTAAATGCTGGTTTAATCATTTATTAAGATAATGGTCGTTTGAACCTTAGGTGACAAAACCTAATTAATTATGAAGAGATGAGGGACCGACCAAAGGGTCATGAAACCGGACCTGGGTGGTCACGGGATCAAATATTGGTCATTTGAGCAATCCCCAGATTGGTTGAAACCCTAATTAGCGCCCTTTACTAGAATCGATGTAGAATTCTCATACGGACTCGGATTTTGATGGTCCGCCCCTCCATTCTGTACGGAAAAAAATTTCCTATCTCCTAACGAGGGAATATTTAGGTTTTAAGCTCGTTTGGGAGGTGAAAACAGCCCGAGAGTAAAACACAGGAAGAATTCAAGAGGGACGGTAGGAGAGAGTTTGGGCCCAATATGAGCGATTGCGCAAATTAGGTCAAATTGTGAAAATACGAGGGACCGGCTCCTTGCAAGCCAAAGAGCCAACCTTGGTCGGTCAAGGTAACATGCTCACGTCACCAAAGTGTTCGTGTCTTAGTCCTGAGAATTTCGATATTTTCTGATGTGGTTTGAGCAATCATTTGAGAATAAATGAAGAAATCAGGGATTTTTGCTGAAACCGTGAATAATTCATGAGATGAAGGAAAATAATTATAAAATAAAGGAATGATGAGGCGTGGGACCGCTTAGACCAAGGCATGGCCGGCCGGCCAGTGACTATGGTCCCGTGGTGCCTTTCCTAATTTTATATTATTTTTCATGAATTTATGAAAATATCATGAATTTAGGGAATTTGTTGAAATCAAGGAGTTTCCTTGCAGGGAAGGAGTTTCCATGGGATCAAGGAAGCAAATAATATTAAAATAATAAAAATAAGGGTGTGTGGGACCGGCTAGGGAATGGTCGGCCGGCTTGGGCCCGGTCCCACGAGTTTTCCTTAATTTTATGTATTTTTGATATATTTTTCCATGATTTGAAGGAATTTTCATAATTTGAAGGAAATATCATGAAATCAAGGAATTTCATGAGATCAAGGAAACCTTAAAATAATAATAATAAAATAAAGGGACGTGTGGGAACGGCTAGGGCATGGCCGGCCGGCTTGGGCCCGGTCCCACGGGTTTCCCTAATTTTATATTATAGTTTTCATGAGTTTATGAAAATACCATGAGATTAAGGAGTTTTCATGAGATTAGGGAAATAATAATAAAATAATGAGGAACCATGGGGTGTGGGGCCTGCCAGGATCAAGACATGGCCGGTTGGCTAATAATCACGGCCACACAATATTTTCCCTAATTTTATATTTTTTCTTTATGTGAAGGAAACACCATGAAACTGAGGAGTTTCCTCAAAACGAAGGATATTTGTTCAAGTGAAAGGATTTTCATGAAATCAAGGAAAATAATGAAAAAATATGATAAAATATAAAACTGGCGTGGGATTGGCCACGGCACGGCCGGTCGGTCGGTGAGCCCAATTCCCAGCGCCTTGGTCAATATTTAATTATTTATTATTTTCCTTCCTATTTGCATAGGTTCATCGTTTCGTCGTATTTTGAAATACTCATTCGTGCGTGGATTGTTAGTATATCGTCGTTGAGTACACTTGCACCATTTAAATCGGGGCTTACTCGGAGGTAGCTCGGGCCGTGTGTTGAATATTTATTACTAACCCATGGAATTCTGCTGGGAAGAACCATAGATTAAAGTAACGAAATATTGTGAAAATATTTGAATATTTTCAGAAATTCAGTGGATGAATCCAAGAATTTAAGAATAATTAACTGATGGCTCTATACTAGCAGAGCAAGCTATCTAGGAGCATTAATTATTCTGACATGAGCCTGCTGGAGTTTCATATCCTTTATATAGTCAGGGAAAACTGTTGTTTGTATCCTGAAGACGTTATCGCTCTATACTAGCAGAGCAAGCTGTCTAGGAGCCGTCAATCTCGTGATTCTATATAGAAATAATTATCAAGTGTCCAAAGTATTCATGAGATATGCCGTTGTCCGGTAGAGACTACATATCTGCATGTACTCTGAGAGACAGTATTCTCAGTCAGAGATTTGATGAGAGACCCGTGTCTCAATCCTCACGTCTGATTGCTGGATCAGAAGTTCGTATAATTATGGGTTTACGATTTTAGCCTTTGTAGAAAATCCACCATCTACATTAAGTCCCCTGCTTAGTGAGGAAAGTCGTGTTCCTCAGTCAGCATTGAATGGTGATTTTCCGGTTATGAACAGTGTAAGTAATTGAACTTAGTCGTAAGTTAAGACATTACCGGATTTTCGATTGCGCGAGCAAACCACGACTTGAACGAAGATCCCAGTGGAATGATAGAGCATCGTCTGACGAGCGTAAATTGGCGCAGCACCGCTTTCTTTTTCCGAAGTTGATAACTTGTTCGTGTTAAAATTATATATACATATGCATGTATAGACGTGAGTTTTGTAAAAACCTTTGTTTTAGGAACGAACGTTCGTTTGATCGTTAGTTTAAGAAACTAGCAATAATCCTTAATGTAGGAGAGATTTTTTTATATATATAAATATGTGAGATTTTAATAAACTCTCGTTTCAAAGGTGGATGCTTGTATGAGAGAAAAAGTTTTTTTTTTTTAAATAGACGTGCGTCTGTTAAAAAATTTGTTTATGAGCTTTCATGAAATTTTTTATTTTCGATATGTAAGCTTTCACAAATTTTTGAAATATACTCTCGAGGGAGCAAAAATATATATAGACGTGAGTTTCACGTTAAAACATTTTTTTTTTAAAATCAATGTTTTGATTTTGAACAACTGTTGAAAGTAGACAATTATACATGGTGAAATAATGTCTGTATGTGAGTTTTCACAATTGTAGAATGGACGTCTGTCCAATTTTTTGAAAAACCAGTGGATGTTAAAATTCACGTGGGTTGTTCACGGTTTTATGAAAATCAAGTTATGATTTTGAATAATGAGTTTTGCTCGTCTTTGCAGGTTTGAAGGAACGAGCAAGTTTTCGAAATTCAGACGTTATAATCACTACAACTAGTGAAATTGTAAATAAGTAAGAGTTGAGAGTTACCATTTTTGTAGAAGCTGATGTGAGCATCCTAATTCCATGATTCATTGTTTTGTCGAATCCTGCGCTTGTATGAACGATGTGCTGAAATAGCCACTTTGCAAGAATGAATGACTCCAAGGATGATACTTCCAAAGATGATGTTTCCAGAGATGACATCTCTACGGATGAAACTTTAAGAAATGGTATTCCTAGGACATCTGAGTGATGGTGAGAGATCCTTCATACTGAGTTATAATTATGCTTATTTCATTAGTTTTTCCACAGGATGATCGTATAGTGAAATCTCGGATAAATGTAGATCCCACAGAAATGGAAGAAAGTCTACGGGAGCGGAGAACCCAAGGAATACAGGATGTTAGCAAATGACGCGCAGTCCCCAGCCATTTCTTTGGTGAGTTGTTAGCGCTCCTTGTGTCATGACTTTTCCCTGCCCGTGCAATTAGGATCACGATACCAAGGATTATTACTTCTTTTAGTCTTTTTCTCCATCGATTGACGGCCTTCAACTTGTTCCCTGGAAAACAATCCAGCACTAATGAAGAAGTCGATGTAAGCATCTCTTTCGTGCAGGCGATCGTGGCATCTCCTTGAATGAAATAATAATAATTATTGTTGATGAGTCCAGGAAGAAATCATTGTAGATAAGCATCATGTTGATGAAGCGCACTCTTCTTTGGGGCATGGGAATATGGAGAATTCCCGAAATCACGAACCAAATGGAGTTAGCGGCGTTATCAATGGAGATCCCGGCATTGTCGAGCCTTCAAATGATTTAGAGACTCCCTTAGTAATTATATATCCTGTAATCTCTTCATAAAAGTATGAAATTGCTGATTTTTGAATGAATGATGAGAATCCATGTGAGTATACGAGTAATTTCGTCGAAATACGTCGCCAGAAAATTTCAGACTTCATCCTTTAATAGAACCGCTGTAGAATCTTCGTCCGAAGTCGTATTTTCGCGGTCTGCCCATGTATCCTTATGCCCAGGAAATTTCCAAGCTTTAGTGAATAAGACTTTTAAGTTTTGAGAACGTTTAGGGGTCTAAATCGATGAAACAGTAAGCTTCCAGGAGACCTTTAGAAAATTTTCAGCTGGCATGTGGTCCAATGTTTTGGCTACAACTCTTCGCTCGTTTCTCCAATTGTTGTGAGTTTTGGATATATTGTAGAAGACATCCATCCGAAGAGAATGGTATATTACCCATCCCTAGATTCTTCACCAATTGCTCCCAGCTCGCCTCTTTGTGCATGACAGTAAAAAATCATTTTAGACGAGCGTGTTGTAAAACACTCTTGTTGTGTCTTTGGACCATTCGCTTGTGTCTTGAACGGTTGGTAAAGGATTTTGATGTCATTGATTCATTTGAGGTCAGGAACCCTTGATTGATACATGAGCATGGTGGTGCTTGCAGCGCCATCTTCTGTCACTAGTAGAAACATCACTTCTGAAACCCTGGTCACGGGACCATAGCATGAGGTTGCTTTCAAGAGAGGTGATGTAATGACCATGGTTTCATGTCCCGGTGGTAGCATTCCTTTTATGATGAATGATTATCACATGAGAGTCTGGTGCCACGGGTCTTGGACTGTGAAACTGATCTTCATGATCAGTGGACCGTCGGTCCCCAGTATTTTGTTAAATCTCTCCTTTTCGTTTTGTCTTCTTCTGGCAGGACTTGGATAGAGGACCCAGGTAGAAAATTGATGTAAAGACCTAGGTGTTCGAATTTGGAGGTACCTTGATGAAGTACTTAGTGGAAATACCTGGTGGACACCGATCGACTGTGGAAGTTCCCGTCTAAGAATTGCTGCTTGCATGTTGTACGTTCTGGAAGCTGTAGGAACCTCATACGACGTCGGAATTCGATGCTTGACCCAAAATTTTGAAGCTAAGAGACTGGGTTATCACATGAGAAAATAATCACTCAATTTGGAGTTGTATAGGTCAGCCAACGAAGCGTGCACATTTGTAATTTGTAATCCCGTTTAAATTTTTCAGATTTCGTAGACCTGACGGTAAAGGCCATATCTTTCAGCTCGTATGTCTGATTGATGCGCCCTTTTGGTATGTTGTAAAAAAAGACATAGACGAACATCTTTTGTTGAGGAAGCATTGTCCCATTCCTCACCCATTAGTACGTTTTTGTAAACCCATGGACTGAAGTGTGTTGTATCTCATTTGTGGAGGTGATGAGAACATCTTGTTGAAGACTTTGGATTATGCCCACCAGTCATGCAAGCTTTGGGAAGACTTTCATGTGAGAATTTTATCAGGTATACACATCTTTATATGAATCATTAGTTATTGAAGAAGTCTCTACTTCATGTGTAACACTTCGCAGAATGGTTAGTTGATGAAGCCGGATGTTGCACCCGAGACCCGTTGTTGATGCTTTGGGATCACGATTGAATTCTCTACGAAAATTCTTGTTGATGCTTTGAGACCATGAACGGAGTTCCTCCACATATCCTTGTTGATGCCGATACTATGGTCGAAGTTACTTCAGAGATTGAAAAGGTTAGAATCATGATTTATCGACATAGCCTTTACTCCTCCATCCAGTGAGCCTTTACATTCACGAACTAGTTGGAGGTTTGCGCATCCCTAAGATGTAGGTGTACTGGGAGTACAACCCGGATTTTCCTGATCAATATGACTTTACTGTGAACTGGCTTCGTCAGTGAGTCGACGTTGTTGTGGCAGATAGCAGCAGCGGTCTCCATTCTGGGTGTGATCGGTGAATATGGGAAGTTCCTCAGTCGTGCAGGGGCTTGTGATGTAGAGAGATTCCGTTGATAAAGTTTTCATGGAATCGCATCAGGTTGCAATGACTTGAATCTTATCCAATAAGATCAAGTCCCCAGTGCATGTTGAAGGAATTCGTGCCATCGATGGATGAATGATGTTGCATCTGCTTCAGAAGTCTTGTCTTGGAGGACTCAGTGATTGTAGTTCAGTTTCACTTTGATCGTGTCGATGGTGAATCAGTATGTCATCGTCGAGATATTTGTGCTGAAGCTAGAGGCGTCATTATAGAAGGTGTACTCTTTGATTGGGAGTACAATCTGAAGGCTTCTGAAGAATATACCACTCAGAGATGAGAGGTTTTGATTTTCAGTTGGCCTTGGTAAAGTAGGCGATTGATAGTTGTAGGGATTTTCTTTTGGTTTGATAAAGATTTTGATTTAAATAAACTGATGTTGATTGCTGAAAGAGATTCAACTACTGAATGCAAGTATTGCATATGCTTTGGAGGGATTGATCAAAACACGAATAAATTAAGAAAATCATTCTTCAAACTTCAGATGCTTGAGGGTCAAAGCATCAGACCCCTTGAGAGAAATTCTTAGGCATGATCGTCTTGGCCCTGAATATCTTCTGTTCGACTTTTCCTTCATCAGTCCTCTAACGTGTGAGTATTCATGCTCGTACAGGCATCAACACTTTTCCATAATTCGGCGGTGGACATTCCTGAATGTGGAACAAAAGTACATCCAATACATTCCTTGTCATGATTGCATATCGTCTCTAAAATGAACATTCCAGTGAGATGCTCGATTCGAAGAGGTGCGACCACTTGGTAAAATATTGTTGTGGTGAAGATATCCATTCATGACATCTTGCAGCAGCTAAGTTGTTAGCGGAATTGAGTCCCCATGCTAGGAGAGCATGTAGGAGAATATATGATATGGACATAGGAGGAATAAGACTTGCCTGAGTGCATAATGTTTTGAGAAATGTCAATGCATCTTCTTCAGGTTTTTGTTTCAACCTCATTAGAAATTCCTCCCAGTGCCATGACGACGAAGCGCTCACCAAATCCCCTGGATCGAACCTTCTTCGTTGGAGAGATGTGAAAACAAAGGCGTTTTTTCAGTAGCTATCTTTTTCAAAGATGGATCCATGTTCGTCCGAGGATCGTGTCATATCCCAGATCTTCCTTGACTATGAAAACTTGGTTGCTGTCTATTTTTATCTTGAGAGAAATATAGCCATAGGCATCTCAGAGCGTTCCTTCATGATTCTTGATTGAGATGGAACATGAGTAGCTTCTTTTCGAGTGATTCCTGTGGATCTAAGAGTCTTCAGTGGAATTATGTTGATGGCGGATCAACGTTCTTCCAAATTTGTTTCCTTTGGGATCGACTTTGGTAAGCAGTCCACGGTCGTGCATCTCCTTGTCTGTGGATGAAGGCCCAGGGAGTATTTCCGGAAATGGACAGTCTTCTCCCTGGAATGATGTGATTCAGTGTTGTGAACATGTCTTTCCTTTGTGCCTTCGACGGATAGAACATTTCACACATATGTTCGACCATGAACCGCTTATTTGACAGAGTTATTCGAGACGAAAAGTCCTGACTGAGAGAGGATCCATGTGCACCCCTTCAGTCCCCAGGTTAAGTTCTCCTGATTCGACCTTTTCCTTGAAGACGCGCTTCAAAACCTTGCATTCGCTTGTTGGATGATTGACGAACCTATGAAAGCGACAATAACGAGGATTCTCCATTTCTTCTTCAGTAGGCTTTTTCCTGACGTATGGAAATTTGATTGCACCATCTTGGATCCAGCCTTTTAGCAACTCAATCACTTTTTCAATGGGAAGAGGGAAGTCTGGATCTGTCTGGTCATTTCTTGACGCCTCGAGTCGATATTTGTGCATTTCGGGTTTGATTATCCTTCCTTTGTGGAAGAGCCCGGGATACTTTGAGAAGCATGCCCGTGTTGATGTGCCTCGGTTTTCCTTTTACTTCTTTCAAAGAACAACGTTCATGGAAGGATAGAGGTTGAGTTTCGGATTGGAAGAATACCCGTTTTTCCTTATTCCCTTGCAAACTTCTTTATTCTGGAATGGCTCGGATTTGCTGAGTAGAGCGAAGACAATCAATCGCCTGTTGCTTCGCTACGTTCCGAGAATGTAAATCCTCCAAAAGGGATTTATAAAATGACATTATACCTTCATCGTAAGAGTCTTGATTGAAGCGTGACAAAATGGACGGGTCTTCTTTATGAATCCGTGAGAATTGTTCCGAGCTTTCACGAACGTCCAAGCTAGATTGGTGGAGCCTTTTGCGCTTAGAATGGGTGTGGACTTTTTCTTCGTCGTCTCTGGTCGAGGTATGGATCTTAGAAGAGAAATCAACACCATTGGTAACATAGGAAGGATTACCAAAGATCATTCTTTTAGAGCGATCATATGTTGGTTCCCTTGATAACGATCTTAATAACTTTCAAAAAGGCGAACACCTCGTTCTGTATCTTAACAATTTCCGCTTGATTTGTTACTATATCATTTAGGATTTTCATCAGATCAGCATTGGTGGTTGAGCTTTGAGTGTTCATACCCTCTGTGGGAGCTTGACCAGGCCAGCCGAGTTTAGTAGTAATTGAAAGAAATTCGCCAATAGGAGATAATAAATTGAGATTGGATGTTTCTGAGACCTCCCCATAATCGACCATCTTTGATGAAATTGTGAATTTCAACCGAGAGAATGATCTCCCACTGTGGTCGCCAATCTGTAGATGGGGGCAAAACGATTTGCTAGTTTTTACGGAATTGAGGAGACGACCGTACGGAGGAGACTCCTTGAACTGAGCGAAATGTTCAACCTCACACAGATGCACTGCAAGAAGGGAGTGCTTTGAATTTGAGAGATCAATCTGTAGTACTCCGGCCTAAACTAAGACAATGGACGTTCCAGAGTAAATTCGGTCACAAGAGAGGATGGGTCGATCTGTAGGAGGGAAGCTTAGAAATGTGCGAAGTCAATAGTAATCAAAGATTGTAGGTGTGTTGAGAATTCTGAATATGATAAGTTCTGAATGATTGAAATTGTTCAGTTGAGAGTAATTGCTCAATTGATGATTTGTTGATCTCGTGTTGTCTGTGAGACGTGAAATCGTTGTATATTCAATCATGATTCAGAGACTTATTTATATTGCTGGAATTATAGACACCATGATCCCATGAAGTGTGACAGTTTATGGAATCAAAGAGTGGGGAAATGGAAATCGTGTTTGAAACCAGTTGCTCATCTTGCAGAGACTTGGTTGATTTTTCATCCACTAGTTTGTTAACTCCTTCAACTGATTGCATGACTTGCTCACATTCCATCGTGTGTATGAACACACGTGCCGTAGACCGCCAGACCAAAACCCTAGTTAATATCCCCCCATGTAACACTATTGATGTCTCGTGTGATTGTGGAGTCTGCAAGGCAGACGTGTATTTAGTTAGTCAGTTGTTGACTTCATGACTTCATGGGACGATGAGTCCTTGTATTGTTGAGTCGAACGTGGTTTGGAAATGTTCTGGAGACTCATGAATTGAACATGTCTCATTGTGACAGAGATATGATGTGTGAATAAGTTAACGTGAGAAAATACTTTTGCTCATTCGATGAATTGTTGAATATTGATAGTTGAACCAATATTCTTTGGTTTGAGCAAGTATTGCTCATCTGAACAAATATTGCTCGTTTGATGAATTATGGTAGCATGACCAAATAAAATATTAAATCAGAATACTGGCAATTGAACCAAGTATGATAAATAAAATATTGATCACGGGATCAACGTAAAATTATTAGCGTTTGAATCTGGAATCATTAACCTTGGACTCAAAACCCTAATTTAATCAATTAATGATTTACCGATGATTTATTGAAAATTAACCATGGAGTGAAGAGGACCGGCTACATGAGATTATTGGGCTGACCATGTAGCGCCTAGATGCTCACGTGAGCAAATATCAAGGTCTCATGAAGACAAGTTGATTTGATGAAAGGATGATTAAATGTTTGGTTTAATCATTTATTAAGATAATGCTCGTCTCGAACCTTAGGTGATAAAACCTAATTAATTATAAAGAGATGAGGGACCGACCAAGGGGTCATGAAACCGGACTGGGTGGTCACGGGATCAAATATTGATCATTTGAGCAATCCCAGTTGGTTGAAACCTAATTAGCGCCCTTTACTAGAATCGATGTAGAATTCTCATACGGACTCGGATTTTGATGGGCCGCCCCTCCATTCTATACGGAAAAGAATTTCCTATCTTCTTAAGTGGGAATATTTAGGTTTTAAGCTCGTTAGGTAGGTGAAAACAGCCCGAGAGTAAAACTCGGGAAGAATTCAAGAGGGACGGTAGGAGAGAGTTTGGGCCCAATATGAGCGATTGCAAATTAGGTCAAATTGTGAAAATACGAGGGACCGGCTCCTTGCAAGCCAAAGAGCCAACCTTGGTCGGTCAAGGTAACATGCTCACGTCACCAAAATGGTCGTGCCTTAGTCCTGAGAATTTCGATATTTTCTGATGTGGTTTGAGCAATCATTTGAGAAAATATGAAGAAATCAGGGATTTTTGCTGAAACCGTGAAAACTTCATGAGATGAAGGAAAATAATTATAAAATAAAGGAATGATGAGGCGTGGGACCGCTTAGGCCAAGGCATGGCCGTGCCCAGTGACCATGGTCCTGTGGTGCCTTTCCTAATTTTATATTATTTTTCATGAATTTATGAAAATATCATGATTTTAGGGAATTTGTTGAAATCAAGGAGTTTCCTTGGAGGGAAGGAGTTTCCATGGGATCAAGGAAGCAAATAATATTAAAATAATAAAAATAAGGGTGTGTGGGACCGGCTAGGACCCGATCCCACGAGTTTTCCTTAATTTTATGTATTTTTGATATATTTTTCCATTTGAAGGAATTTTCATAATTTGAAGGAAATATCATGAAATCAAGGAATTTCATGAGATCAAGGAAACCTTAAAATAATAATAATAAAATAAAGGGACGTGTGGGACCGGCTAGGGCATGGCCGGCTGGCTTGGGCCCGGTCCCACGGGTTTCCCTAATTTTATATTTTAGTTTTCATGAGTTTATGAAAATACCATGAGATTAAGGAGTTTTCATGAGATTAGGGAAATAATAATAAAATAATGAGGAACCATGGGGTGTGGGGCCCGCCGGGATCAAGACATGGCCGGTTGGCTAATAATCACGGCCCCACAATATTTTCCCTAATTTTATATTATTTCCTTAGTGTGAAGGAAACACCATGAAACTGAGGAGTTTCCTCAAAACGAAGGATATTTGTTCAAGTGAAAGGATTTTCATGAACTCAAGGAAAATAATGAAAAAATATGATAAAATATAAAACTGGCGTGGGATTGGCCACGGCACGGCCGGCCGGTCGGTGAGACCAATCCCCAGCGCATTGGTCAATATTTAATTATTTATTATTTTCCTTCCTATTTGCATAGGTTCATCGTTTCGTCGTATTTTGAAATACTCATTCGTGCGGTGATTGTTAGTACATCGTCGTTGAGTACACTTGCACCATTTAAATCGGGGCTTACTCGGAGGTAGCTCAGACGCCCGTGTGTTGAATATTTATTACTAACGCATGGAATTCTGCTGGGAAGAACCATAGATTGAAGTAACGAAATATTGTGAAAATATTTGAATATTTTCAGAAATTCAGTGGATGAATCCAAGAATTTAAGAATAATTAACTGATGGCTCTATACTAGCAGAGCAAGATTTCTAGGAGCATTAATTATTATGACATGAGCCTGCTGGAGTTTCATATCCTTTATATAGTCAGGGAAAACTGTTGTTTGTATCCTGAAGACGTTATCGCTCTATACTAGCAGAGCAAGCTGTCTACGAGCCGTCAATGTCGTGATTCTATATAGAAATAATTACTGAAGTGTCCAGTATTCATGAGATATGTCGTTGTCCAGCCGAGAGACTACATATTTGCATGTACTCTGAGAGACAGTATTCTCAGTCAGAGATCTGATGAGAGACCCGTGTCTCAATACTCACGTCTGATTGCTGGATCAGAAGTTCGTATAATTATGGGTTTACGATTTTAGCCTTTATCAAAAATCTACCATCTATAACCTAATAAGACAAAAGCCATGTCATTTTGAAGTAAAACAGGCTACCCCTTAACCTTGTATTTTCTAAATGGCTAATATACCCTTGTTTAATTAACACTAAAAATTCCGATTAGATTAATTAATTGAGTTTAGATGAATTAATTAATTAGATTAAAACTTATGAATTTAAGTTATCAAATTTTGTTTTTGATTGAACTCATGTGGGAAGATTTTTGATGATAAAAATTTGTTTTGAGAATTTTTTTGCAACGGAAATGAAAACATACTACCCAAACACTTCTAAAAAGGGATTGCAAAGCTGATGTGTGAAATCATACTCAAAATTAAAGAAGAAATCAACACTTTCGATTACAAACTATGAAAAATCGGCGGGGGTCGATTTAATGAAGAACATGCCGACTATATCTGGCCAGCAAGGTCTACGGATGAATAACATGTCGACTATATCCGGCCGGCAAGGTCGGTGAAAGAAGAAGATGCCGACTTTATTATTTTTGACACATATGAGATTGTTGTAAATGTTTCACTAGTCGTCATCTTATTGATTTTTTACCTTGCCGGCTACCTTACGATTGAAATAAGGTCGACAAAAAAATACCTTGCCGACTATAGGATTTTGACATACGAGAAAGGTGTTACAAATGCATGATTAGTCGGCAAGGTATTAATTTCATAACCTGCCGACTAAACTATACTCGGCAAGGTATAAGGATGAATACCGTGCGACCACCGTAAATGCAAATTTCGAGATGAAAAGTTGGCACAATATTCAACCTAGGAAGATGCCGACTAATACAAGTCAAAGGTCGGCAAAAAGAAACCATGCCGATTTGTTGATAAAAATTTGGATCATACGGATTTGAGATTGGGTATGATTTTGTACCCAATCTCAAAAAAACAAAGATAATCCAAATTTGATTTTTTTTTCTGATTGCTAAATTTAAAATTTAATCTTCTAAAGGATCATCAACCGGTAAAAAATTAGTTGGAAGCCTAGCAACAAGCTGAGCCCCAACCCCCTTTTGAATGACCACTCCCAACCTATGAAAAAGGAAATCTCCAGCACGTACATTAGCATCATAACTAGCAATATATCGACGCAGTCGTTTCAAGAAGTCTATGAAATGATCGCCAAGTTCTCCTAAGGTTGTGAAAGCAAGAGTCCCAAAACTGAGCCCTTGTGTCGTGCACTTCTCCAAATACTTAGCATTCTTCTTAGAAACAACGTTCTTGATAGCAATCCCAAGTGAAAAATTACGGACCCCACCACCAGTAAAGGGTGAGACACCAGTCACATCAAAGCACATATCACGCCCACTATCCCAATTATGAACAAGTATATCAGCTGGTCTCAAAGCGGTACCATTATTAGAAAGAAGGCCTAAGTCAACCTCTTTCCTAGTAGGCACCCCCGCATGATAACACATGTCAGCGATAATGTCACGCACTAAGTCATGCCTAAACTTGAGACCCACTTCATTAGCACAATGTAGGGCATGATCACAAAAAGTATCCATATCCCTTTTACAGAAGGGGCAAGTACCATCCAACTCGAATAGGGGAATTCCTAGTCTATATCGGAGCACCGCACTAAATTGCCTGGCACCAATACATTGATTGAGGCCCAAAATTGGGATTGCCATCAAAAAGTCCCACGCATGCTTTGTCTGATTGCATTGCCATAGAGCAGAGTCACGCTCCGTCAAAAAATAATTGGTGGGTATGTTCTTCTTTATTGCATCAAAGTAGATAACCGCCAAGGAATTCATGGAATGGGTGGAAGAACTACTAATACAAATGGGAGAGACATCCCCACACAGGGAATTGAAAGAGTCCATAGCTCGCTGAAGGGAAAAACTACTACCACTTATACCAGTGCTCCTCAAGATAGTGGATTGCAAATCTAAAGTCTGCAGACAAGAAGCAAGATAACAATAATGTTTGGTGTCTTGTAAAGTGTAGACACCCAACCCACCATGTTTGAACGGTAAAGTAGATAGTCTCTGCTGAAGAGGTCCATAGCCAGGCCCGTCCCCTGTGATAATATTCCTAAGGAACTGAAACAACCTCGCATCAAATAAGTCTTGAGCTTCTTGTAGAAAATCAGGCTTGGTAGTTCGCAGTGCAAACTAAAGCCTCGAAACACCCGTGCAATTTCTAAACAAGAACATTTCGCATTGAGGGTCTTCTAATTTTTCAACAACATCAATAAGAGCCGAAGTTTTGTGCACACGACTTACCAGCATATCCTTATTAAATTGAGCATCAAGACTGACCGGTCCACCCCCAGAAGTTTCACCCCTTTAGTCGGCTTGCTAATATCAGGAGGAAAAACACCAGCGGCTGTAGATCTAGGGTCAAGAGAGGGCCAAAACAACTCAGTTTTTGCTATGTTCAAATGCAGACCCCTTGAAGCCCCTTCATCCTGAATAATTTTCAAAGCCTTAGCAACCATCAAGGTATCGCCTATCAAGGTACCATCATCAAGATACCAGGCTTGCATATCAATCTCGCAACGTGACGCAATACTCTTAACCAAGGGATGAAGCGTAAGCGCAAATAACAGTGGTCCCAAAGGGTCGCCTTGTTGCACTCCTTGGGCAGAGGAAAGGACATGATCCATATAGTACACACGAGCAGGAGAGGCATAACAGAATTCTACCCAACAAGAAATTTACGGGCACATCTTACGTACCTCAGATATCATAGTCGTGCGATCAATAAGGTTGAAAGCATTCGAAAAATCGACGAGCAACATGGACATATTAGTCAGACCCCCTTCTCCTCAAGCGTACGGTTAACGGCATGCAGAATCGCCTCACCTCCACACTTCGCCCCAACACCAAACTGGTAGTCTCCCAAATACGCATTAATTTCCTTACCAACATGAGTTGCGGCACACTTAGAAACCAACCTCCTCCATATTGTTCCTACAGCAATAGGATGCAAACCTCCACCAGGCTTAACTAATGGAGTGAGAGAGGCGCTAGCAACAAATTAACCCAAGGCAGATGGGCATGAGCCAGACATCCAAAGGTTGGCAACGTCTGTGATTGAAGTGATGAGGTCTTCGGATATGGCAGCAGCTGATCCGCTAAGAGCGTCTAAGATATGTTGTGCCCTAAGGACATCTCTTTTTCTGATTTGGTTTCATAGTTAGAGTTTTGGAAAAATGTTTTGAAATTTTTTTGGATGAATTTTTGGTCGACATGTTTTTTTGGGGGGCAATTTGGTCTTTTAACACCTTTTAGACACCCCTTAGCACACTAGTTTGGATGGGAATAAAATGGGTATACCCCAATCTCACCAGGTTAATCTGAAGTAGAAATCTATTTTAAAATTTAAATATTTTCATTCATTGATATTACTGCCAATTCTTTACAAGATATAAACTTAGACAATAATAAAAAATACTAAACAACTTCAATAAAAATCAAGTACAAGCTTTGGCCTCCTGTTTATCTTCATTTGACGTGTTTTCCGTTCCAAGCATTCTTTGACAGTTTCACCTTTGTTTTTGAATTTTGTGTTGTTAACTTTCAAAACTGGAGCTCTTCTATGCCTTTTAGCGGAACATTTTCTTGGAGCAATTTCAAAAACCTGCACTTTCCTCTTACAATTTTTAATCTTTTTTAAACTTCCACATATCTTAGAAATAGCAGCTTCAAGTTTTGCATCGCAAAAAAAGTGTGATCGTCTTTTCAGCCATTTCACCAACAATAAAACTAAAAATTGAAATAGATTTAGAAAAGAAAAGTCAAGAGAAGTGAATTTTGGTGTGAGTGAATTGTTTGAAGATGGTAGTAATTTATAGACCTATAAAAATGAACATTTTTAAATTTTGTAAAACTATTCGTTGGCGTTTTTTCTTCACACACCAGCGTGTGCACCAAGCACGTTGCGTTTATCCTACAAACGCTAGTGTTTCTCATACGCATGCCAGCGGCAGCACTTCGTCCTAGCGCTTGACTGTCAACGGCCCATTTCTTTTCCATAGTGCACAATCATGTTTGTGGTAGGCCTGAAAAATGTGTATATAAATTGGCCTACGGGTTATACCGCAAGTGCACGGCGTCTATCGGAGACGCGGCAAGTACGGGTCGATCCACAGAGACGAGGGGTGCTTTCAATGATCTATGGCTATGCTAAACTGAGCTTCCTAATGTGACAGAGTAACAAAATAGTGTTTTGCCGATACGGCTGAGTTTGAACTGAGTTGATGAACCTAAACTAAGGTAACAGATACAACTGAGAGAGCACTAGGGTCTTTAAATTCACCACTAACCCACACTTGTAACTTCAGCTAATTATCTTACTCTTGCCCTTATAACAGGTAATGGAAAAGTGTCAAGTCTACCATTACCTAAGGTGTTTCACCAATGGATGAGTTAATCACAACTAAAGAATCAAGTTTTAGTACTAACTGTCTAATTAAGCACAGTTAGTCAAGGGATTAATTGAAGTCTCTAAAGCATGAGTTGTAGCACTATCAATACAGTTTTTATTCTAACTACAGTGGATGCTTGACATCCACTGTGAGAGCAAAGTATTGAGCACTGAGATTAATTCTTTCCTAGAAAGTATTCAAGCATTCAAGAGAACTATAAGTAACATGAATCACATAGCAGAGAGCTAGGGCTTCATCTCAAACCCTAGCACATTCAATTAAAACATCAAAATGAGAATTAAGCTACAAAGTAAACAAAATAAACCTTAATTGACTGCACTGGCTAATCCAGGCGTAACTAATTTCACTCTCTACTCCTCTATTTATACATACAACTCCTCCAAATACCCAAACCCTAAATTCGATTAAAAATAGAAAATAAATGACAATTAAAGCAAACCCATACTCGACCCGCTGTTCCTCTTCTTCGCGGCTCTCAAACGCCATGCATGGTTGTTGGCTAACCTAACCCTAGTTCTTATCTTCTCTAAGTTAGCTTCTAGGGTTGCGTAAGCTAAGAGAGAGAAAGTAAGAGCTAGAGAGGTGGGTGAAGTGCGGTCACTTGTTGTGGTGATGATGGTGACGAGAGATAAAGGAGTTGGTGGTGGTGATGGCTCTGCAAAACGTCGTGGAAGAAGGAGGTGGAGGTATGGTGTGGGTAGGGTTTTGCAGAGAGGCGTGGGAGAGGAAAGAGAAGGTGGAAGTGAAATGAGTTAGGTCGAGTGGGGGTATAGGGGTATGGGTGTTTCGTTGTGAGGCACGAACAGCGGGGGATGATGAGAACGCTGCACCGAGCGTTGGATGAAGCTGATGGAGATCTGAACGGTTGAGGAAGGTAGCCGGTTTTGATGTGATCTGGTGTAGCACGGGAGCAACGATCTTCGATGCACGTGGAAGCAGCGACCGTTGGATGAGGGAGAAAGAAATCTCAACGTCTCAGAGGAAACGGGCTCGGATCCGGGTCGTGGGTAGCTTTAGCCCATGTCTTCCTTGTTGGGTTGCAACCGATTTGCGCGCGGCTTTGGCTATCTCGCTCCATAGACGCTTGTCTCCAATTCCTCGCTCCTTTGGCTCCTCGATTCTCCGAGCTTTATTTATTACCTAAAAACACAAAATTAATTAATACAAATATTTATTCTTGAAAACAAGGAAAACTCGAATCTGGGATAATATCGATTTCTAAGCGCAAAAGATGAGTAAAATGCCAATAAAAAGGTGTATAAATATGCACTATTTGGCACTCATCAAATACCCCCAAACCTGAATTTTACTTGTCCTCAAGTGAAACAAAAATAAGAAATCCTAACTATACCCCCCGTCATGCAGTCTCTCGAATGCATTTAGCGTATGCACTAAGCCTTTAAACCCCTAGGTGTCCCTAGTGGACGAGTTGTAGTCTCGTGAGGGTTTACAAGAGGTGTACCCACAAAACCTTCTCCAACTTCGTAGTGTAAAAGAGTCTCAAGCCTCCAAGAAGCTATGAGGACATAGAGTTTCTGCATGCTAGTAATGAGGTTAGAACTATCGAAGAACGCATTCTCATCCTTAAGTCTTTGAGCGAGAAGTAACCATACCATATGAAAGAATTCGGATTCGATTGTGATCATAAGCCTCGACTTCTGCCTCACCATTAGGTTTTATGATAATTGCACTCAAAAAGATCGCTTTTTAGTCTCTCATGTGTGCAGGCAGGGCGAATAAAGAGAGAAATCCCGCACACGTTGTAGGTAAGAAGGATAACCTTCCGAAATAAATCTGAGACTCCACAAAAGTGTGGACAAAAAGAATCTTTTCTAATGATCTCTAAGAAGGGAAAATCAACCATTAGTAAGGGGTGGGAGTACTCACTCACTTCTCACCCGATCGGCAATTAATATCACTCTCTCATAAGAAACCATAGAAACGTCTTCAATCTTCGGTCTTCGGTCTTCAACTATTGATGACGAACTTCTGAACTTCACAAAAACTTAATAATAATAATTTTTTTTTTTTTTTTTTTATTTATTATTTTTTTTTTTTTATCTTATGTACATGAAACGAAAATAATAACACAACAATTTTTTTTTTTTTTTTTTTTTTTATATCTAAGTTACAATAAAACGATAAAACTCAATTTTTCACAAACTTCATTAATTCTCATCCTATTTTCTTTTCTTTTCTTTGTTGCACGTAAACCTTGGACTATATCAATTTTTCTTTCAATATTCTGATTCTCTCCGGTTCTTGATGATGATGTGTTTCTATGGGTCTTGCTGATTGAGAGAGAGAATGATGCTAACTACAAATCGGTATTTAGAAGGAGTTTTCATCTTTAGACGTCACCCTCATGATTGACGGAATTAGCACTCAAGAGAACAAAAGTAGTGCTGAAAGTGGTGCGAAGTTGGGTAGCTCACCATTCCTACCCGGAATTTACGTACGGTGACACACACTCTAAAAGCTTTTCTAGAAAGTCACAAAGAGTGAAGGTCGGTACCTCGCTTGATGTAAAATGGGTAGTCTCCACTATGGGTGATCACAATTCTACTACCGAATATCTAAACAAGACCTAATTCGCCCCCACATGGTTAAATCCAACTTTAACGCTCTAATCAACTAAGAAACCCGATTGTGTTCTCCGGTACTTCCAATTCTGTTATTTCGGTCAGATTCTCTATGTAAACATAGCTAGAAGCATGCTAGTGACTCTAAAATCTCTAAAAGTTGGAGGTTTTTACAAAAAGAGTTTTGAATTTTTTTTTTTTTTTTTTTTTTTTTTTTAAATGAAAATAAAAGATTAAAAAGACTAAAAACTCTAAATGCAAAATATGCAAATGTACCCCCAAACCTAAATCAAACATTGTCCTCAATGTGTCACGAGATAGGAAAAATTTAAACAAATCCGTACATCACTAAACTATGCGATAAGATAAAAAGGGAAGAGATTACCGGATGTCGGCAAGAGCAAGGTTGAGCTTCTTTAATCAAGGCAAAATCCAACATTCTCAACGGAGGTCATATCGGATTAGCATAATATATGTGCGAGAAGACTCAACCGAATCAAGAAAAGAAAAATTTAACAAGTCCTACTGGATATATACAATGAAAATGCACCATAAACCAACAGTCTAAAGAGTTGAGGATCAACCCAAAAGACGATATGTACAACCAACAACAATCTTACACAAATATAACATGAGAGTGCAAGTAAGACTGTATATGGGAATGAGTTTCCCCCAAACCTAAACTTGTGAACGGGTGTGTTTGAAAGCACAAAGTCTTGCAATTTTAAAGGTACATCATGCAAAAGGTCTAACTCAAAATGAGTTTTGCTAAGAACAGGCAGACATACACATACCAACTGTGGCTCCTTAAGAGTGTTATACTTTGATGCAAAATAGTCCAAGAGGACTTGGGAAGCACAAAGCTCTAGGCCTAAGTTAGGCATTTTTAGAAAAGTTGGTTTTGCAATTTTGTGACAAACTACACCTAGGTTGGGTGAAGGAGTTTCAATTTGTGACTCGGGGAGAGAGGTTAGGTACATCTAGGTTGTTTTCATTTTTAAAATCATTTGTACCATCACACACTTTCCTAAAGTCAAAAGAGGGTAAATCATGTTCATTTTCACAGATAATTGCACAGGTTCCACATCAATATCACATGCATGAATATCGGAAGAAGCATCATTCATAGGGTTCACTGGAGAGACACTTAATGTCTCGAACCTAAAGATTCTATTACATTTTCAAAATACACATGCTCTTCATATTCATCATCATCATCATCATCATAGCAAAATCCATCTCTCCATTCAAAATTGTAGCATTTTTAGTGTACTCATCTACCTCTAGATTAGGTTCATATTCAATGTTAGTTGCATGAGTAAGACTAGAAACACTATTTTCAATCCTATCATTTTGTAACTCAATCAGTTCCTTTGAAGAATCATCTTGAGTTGTTCCATTGAAGGAGAGTCTTCACTAGTGGGTATGCATTCCTCATATGGATATTCATTGTATAGTTGAGCATGAGGTTCACTAGAGAAGGGAAATTCAGACATGTTGCTATATGGATGGTCATGCATTGCATTCATTTCAAGCCTAGCATTTTGCTCTATGAGTGTTTCCATTATTGATTGCAAACTAGGAGTTGGGGGAGTATAAAATTGTTCATCTCCCCACCGTGGTGAATGATGCATGTGTGCAGGTTGATTATGGTCCCAATAGTCACTTCTAGACACTTCGTACATTGGATTATCATGATTTTCCCTAGATCGTCTAAAAGCATGCAAAATATAACAAGATTCAGCAGGGGTGGTCTAAGCCACCACATAAGGTGCAAGCATGCATTTCATAATGATCTAAAAGTGATGACTGGGTATGAGAAAATTGTTCATTTTCAACCCGTGGTGGATGATGTATGTGATCATAATGATTAGGGTACGTGAGATCGGGGGCCCCGAGAAGGCCCATATAATTCCCTAAAGTCACTATGGTATGTGGGGTGTTCATCCCGTGAAAGGTGCCCAGAAGTAAGCAAGCTCTCTAAGGGATTTGTTTGAATCCCCAGATGCGGACCAAAATCCTGACATGATTTATCAACTCAAATTGAACTCAAAGCCCAGTGAAGTGGACTAAGTTTGGTTTATTGGGTTTTTGGTTTGTTGGGTTTCATTTGGTTTTGTTGGGAGCTTTGGTTTATGTGGGAAATCTAGTAGTTGTTGGCTCAATTTGGTTTTGATGGGCTTAGTTTGGTTGCAGCCCAAAGTGTTTGCAAAACTTAATGGGTGTGGGCTGAAATTTTTGGTTTTGAGCAGCCCAGCAGTGTGAAACTGCACAGCCCAGAAGTATGCTCAGCCCCGTAGGTTGGGTTGAGTTAAGTGGGCTAGCTGTGTGTAGAGCCCAGGTTGTGTTAGCCCAGTAAAAGTACACAGCCCGACAGATGTGGGCTTCAGTTTAGTTTAAGCCCAGATAGTGTGGGAAGGCTAACAGCCCAGTTGCACAGTAAGGCTTGGCAGGTACAGTTTATGTTGAGTTGATCAGCCCAGCAGTTGGGTTAGCCCAGGTGCACAGTAAGGCTTGGCAGCCCAGGTTGTGGTTTGGTTTATGTGGGTTGGCAGCCCAGTTTGTTGCAGCTGCACAGCCCAGGAGTAGAGGCTGAAGTTTGTGCACTGGCTAGGCCAGTCTCTGGTTATGTGGCACAAGATAACTGAGTCTTTGCAACTCAGTTTAGCCTATGCTGGCAGGTGCACAAGTACACAGGCTAGTCACAGGTCGACAGCCTAGGTTGGCTTGTCTCACAAAGACTCGAGCACGCACAGATTACACAAATTGGCACATTGGCAATTTACACAAGACACATATCGTGTCACAAAGACAAGAAAACATTCACAAGACAAAAATTTTTGGCTTTTGCAAACTCACGAAACAATGACAAAGATACAAAGACACAGCTTACAACTGTGCACTACACAGGTTACTAGCTCTCACAGATATATGCTCAGGTCAACAGGCTGAGTTGATGGCAACTCAAAGCTCACAGCTACAGGGCACTGTAGCTAAGGACAGGGCAGAACTCACTATGCACGGAGCACACGGCAGCTGACTCACTAGGATACAAGCATAAATTTCAGGGCAATATAATTTCAGTTGACTCAGGGTTACGGCACAGGCCTTGGTTAACCAAGTTGCAAGGACCAGGCAACTAGTTTATCATTCAGCTATGAGGCACAAAAGCATTCAGCTGCGAAGGGGCCACTCACCTGAATTCGATAAGTTGCAGTGGCTGCTCAAGGCATTGCACCTTTTTCTCTCACTCCCAGGTTTGCTCAAAGAAGACAAAGAAGACAAATGGCACAGGTGGTTCCTGGCGAACCAAGCTTGGCAATGCAAGGTTCAATTACAGCTTAAGTTCTGCGCTTTTCGTGTCTTCTTTGGTTGGCTCGGGTGCTCAAGCGAGACAGGGGGTACTGCTCTAACTCAATGAAGATTTTCGGTTTTCAAACGTGTGCAAAGCTACAGACAAGTGGAATGAATACTTGCAACCGAAATTTACTTGACCGAAAGGGATCAAGAGCTACCAATATGCTAAATTACACTAAGAACATAAGCTAAGTTACACTAAGAAAATAAACAACAATGCACAGGATGGATGGAAGATATGCATAGGTGATAGAAGTAATGCAATACTAATGAAATAAAAACTAAGAAAGAAAGACAATAAAATCACAGCTAACTAAAACAAGGTTTTAAGCAAAAGTGTAAGTGAATAAAACAAGTTACAAGTGACAGATGCAAGGGTGCAAAGAAATGAACTAAGTATAGACAGCGATTGGTAGCAGATGTAAACAAGATTGAATGCAAAAAACAGATAGAATAGTTAAGTTACACTAACACATAACTAGTAATGACAATGCAGTGTGACTATTTACAGGGATGAAATGAAATCAGAAGAGACAAGCCAACAACCACAGGGCACACGCCAAGTCCCTGACAAGAATCGGCCAAAAAAACTTGGTAGGCCTGAAAAATGTGTATATAAATTGGCCTACGGGTTATACCGCAGAAGTGCACGGCGTCTATCGGAGACGCGGCAAGTACGGGTCGATCCACAGAGACGAGGGGTGCTTTCAATGATCTATGGCTATGCTAAACTGAGCTTCCTAATGTGACAGAGTAACAAAATAGTGTTTTGCCGATACGGCTGAGTTTGAACTGAGTTGATGAACCTAAACTAAGGTAACAGATACAACTGAGAGAGCACTAGGGTCTTTAAATTCACCACTAACCCACACTTGTAACTTCAGCTAATTATCTTACTCTTGCCCTTATAACAGGTAATGGAGAAGTGTCAAGTCTACCATTACCTAAGGTGTTTCACCAATGGATGAGTTAATCACAACTAAAGAATCAAGCCGGAGTACTAACTGTCTAATTAAGCACAGTTAGTCAAGGGATTAATTGAAGTCTCTAAAGCATGAGTTGTAGCACTATCAATACAGTTTTTATTCTAACTACAGTGGATGCTTGACATCCACTGTGAGAGCAAAGTATTGAGCATTGAGATTAATTCTTTCCTAGAAAGTATTCAAGCATTCAAGAGAACTATAAGTAACATGAATCACATAGCAGAGAGCTAGGGCTTCATCTCAAACCCTAGCACATTCAATTAAAACATCAAAATGAGAATTAAGCTACAAAGTAAACAAAATAAACCTTAATTGACTGCACTGGCTAATCCAGGCGTAACTAATTTCACTCTCTACTCCTCTATTTATACATACAACTCCTCCAAATACCCAAACCCTAAATTCGATTAAAAATAGAAAATAAATGACAATTAAAGCAAACCCATACTCTGAATTCGCTGTTCCCTTCTTCTGCGGCTCTCAGAAACGCCATGCATGGTTGTTGGCTAACCTAACCCTAGTTCTTATCTTCTCTAAGTTAGCTTCTAGGGTTGCAGAAGCTAAGAGAGAGAAAGTAAGAGCTAGAGAGGTGGGTGGTGCGGCTTTCTTTGTTGTGGTGATGATGGTGACGGAAGAGATAAAGGAGTTGGTGGTGGTGATGGCTCACGCAAAACGTCGTGGAAGAAGGAGGTGGAGGTATGGTGTGGGTAGGGTTTTGCGAGAGAGCGTGGGAGAGGAAAGAGAAGGTGGAAGTGAAATGAGTTAGGTCGAGTGGGGGTATAGGGGTATGGGTGTTTCGTTGTGAGGCACGAACAGCGGGGGATGATGAGAACGCTGCACCGAGCGTTGGATGAAGCTGATGGAGATCTGAACGGTTGAGGAAGGTAGCCGGTTTTGATGTGATCTGGTGTAGCACGGGAGCAGCGATCTTCGATGCACGTGGAAGCAGCGACCGTTGGATGAGGGAGAAAGAAATCTCAACGTCTCAGAGGAAACGGGCTCGGATCCGGGTCGTGGGTAGCTTTAGCCCATGTCTTCCTTGTTGGGTTGCAACTGATTTGCGCGCGGGCTTTGGCTATCTGCTCCATAGACGCTTGTCTCCAATTCCTCGCTCCTTTGGCTCCTCAGATTCTCCGAGCTTTATTTATTACCTAAAAACACAAAATTAATTAATACAAATATTTATTCTTGAAAACAAGGAAAACTCAGAATCTGGGATAATATCTGATTTCTAAGCGCAAAAGATGAGTAAAATGCCAATAAAAAGGTGTATAAATATGCACTATTTGGCACTCATGTTTGTCCATCCACCTGGCTCAACAAACGTATTGGTTTGTACATTGCCATAGGAATTTCCCTAAGTAAAGAAATACATTCATTCTTATTTACATGACAGATTTGGGAACCTGCATGAGGGATCTTAAATAAGGAGAGAGTCTTAAAATAGAAAAATAGCTCACGAACTTGCATAAGATTCAAACTACCTAAACTTGGTCATTCATTATTGTTCGTGGGAAAAAAACGGTTTACTAGTTTTTTTGGGTAGAAGTGGTGGTGGAGAAAAGTGCTCTTTGGGTAGAAGTGGTGGTGCGGAAAGTGCTCGATGAAGCAAATCGTTTAAGCTTTTCAACAAATGTATTGCACATGAGTATTTTGAGTTCAAGAGACTAATCTGTAAACCTCTGGCCTAAACCAAGATATTGGCCGTTCCAGATTCAATTCGGCCACAAAGTAGGAGAAGGTCGGTCTGTAAGTGTAACACCCTGTTGTTTTGGGGCAAAAACTGATTCTGCTGGTTTTTGGTAAATTTGGGTGTGCCGCCGAGAAACGAATCTAAACCCTAAACAAATGCACTGCACGGGAGTACTTTATATTCGAGAGATCAATCTGTACAATTCTGGCCTAAACCAAGAAATGACTGTTCCAATCTTGCTTCGGTCACAAAATGAAGGAGAAAGGTTGATCTTAGGGAGGGAATTGAAGAAGGTGTTGAGATCCGAATGGTTAACTCTGAAGGTGTGGCTATTATATGACTTGTATCATAATATGGAACTGGCTTGCGGAACGTAAGCTATTAGTTCTTGGTGTTTTTCTTGATACTTATGTTGTTAACCAAAACTCTGTTGTTGGTTGAAATAGGTAGAAAACCTATTTATATCAGTCATCTTTGCACGTACCCTGATCTCATAGGAACTGGGAATAGTTGAGTGATGGAGGAGTGGGATCGTGCAGGATGGTGAAAACCACGTCTCCACTATGAGGGGAAGACTGGGTGGTTTCGTCCCACTACTTCTCTATCATCACTAACTGCTCGACTTTCCTGACACTTTCTCATAATGGGCGTGTTGCACGCCGCACGATGTAAACCACCAAACCAATACCCTGATGAAAATCCCACAGTTTGTGACACGTTTGATGTCTCGAGTATTTTATAAAAAATATGTAGCAAGTTGCTGGGCGGGTCTTGCCTAATTATGCTGACCAATCACGCGCAAATTAGTAATGTGCATTTGCTAGTTGGAGATTTTCTAAGAGATTTTTGGTCATTATTTGGACAAAGCATTTCCAGGAATTATGGAAACCAAATCTGGAATATATTGCATATCTTGAGAATATTTTCGGTTTTGGAAATTCCTTGGTGTCCAAACTTCCTTGGTCTATAAACATGAAAGTTTTCATTTCGAGCAAACTAATCCTCAGAGACAGCAAAAACTATCTCAGTTGTGCTGATATTGGTGAAGCCGCCTATTCGGAGAGGAGAGTAACTTAATTAGGCGAAATCTCTTACGACCGCCTAATTTAAAGACTTCTTTGGGATTGAGAAGCTATATTAGTACCGTTGGTGGGACACTAGATAATTTCGGTTTATCTTTTGTTTTCGATTGATTTGATTGACTAACGGTGGTTGAACTTTGATTGCACCTAGTTTGTTTATGCTTGAGAACCTTCTCTTCTGATATAAGATTCACTCAAACTAGATCAAATTTTTGACGGGGATCTTTAGACTATTTGTAGATCTAAAGACGTCTTGTGATAATCCATTATTAACAGACTCCGTTCTGTGCGTGATTGATCACAAGAGATTCAAGTTGATTGTATGCAGGTGTTTATTGAAGATCTAAGAAGATTTAAAGACAAAGAAGACTTTAAAGATTTCTGATTTGGGTTCATAATCTTTGGTGTGCACAATACTTGTTTCAGTAAAAGAGGATCAAACTATAATCGGTTTATCCATGTAGTAGATTAGATTGATTAGTTGTGTAGATCGACGTCAATACAATTCTTTGTGATTAAAAGTATTGATTGCAAAATCTTAACAATTACTTTGGTAGTTGATAATAATATAAATCTAAGAACCTGACAAACAAGTTTATTAAGATAAACATAAGAGCTTTTTGTCGAACTCACGTCACTTGGTTGAAAAGAGTTGTGTTTATGGGTAAAAACTGATTCTGATGTTTTTGGTAATTTGGGGGTGTGTTTATGATAAACAAATTCAAACCCTAAACAAATGCACTACACGTGAATGCTTTTAGGTTCGAGAAATAAATCTGTAAGGCTCTGGCCTAAACCAAGAAATGGCCGTTCCATATTCAATTTGGTCACAAGGTGAAGGAGAAGAGTTGATCTTAGGGAGGGAAGCGGAGAAGGTGTTTGAGATTGTGAAGGTGTTGGCTGTTTATGACTTGTATCAGAATGTTGAACTGGCTTGCACAATGTAAGCTATCAAATCTTGGTGTTTCTGGATACGGTGTTAACAACAACTTGGTTTTCTCTGTTGTTTGAAGATAGGTTGAAAAACCTATTTATACAAGTCGTTTGAGCGCAATCTTCATCTCGTAGGAAGTGGAGGAAGTTGAGTGATGGAGTAGTGGGGTCGTGTAAGTGATTGTCACACGATCACGGCTTTGCTCACTTCCCTCATCATCGTTAACCGTCCATGCCTCCTATCACGTTCTCGTAATGGGTGCATTGCACGTCGCACGCTGTAAGCCGCCAGACCAATACCCCAATAAGTATCCCCCAGTTTGTGACATGTTTGATGTCTCGAACGAGTGGGTCGAGTCGTGGGACCCACCGCAGAAAATAACATATGGTGCTATTAGGTTAAATAACTAAGTTTTTTGTGAGGCCAATATAAAATATTGTATGTATTCTATGAATGTGAAGCATCACAATTAAGCAGCTGAAACTAATCGATGTGTATGAAACATCATTATTTTAGAGCCTGATTACATAAGTCGCGGATCGACGTCTTAAAGGAGGCATGATCGACCACATTTGAGTGATCGTTTGAGGGCCCTACGGTCAAGTCATCACTTGGTCGATCACCTTATATGGAAGATGGATAGCCGGTCTTCACAATGTTGCTTTGCTTGTTTTCTAAAAATAAATCTATACCATTCAACTAGGTTGGCGAAGTTGGATGGTCATGATCATTTGCGGCAGTTTCAAACTGCCATTGACGCGACTTTAGGGTTTAAAGGGCCATGCGGCCAAACCTCTTTGGGAGAGCGATTTCGAGGCATTGAGCCCTAGTTTGCATAGGTCGGTCAATCACGTGTAAAGGTGGATCCATAGTGATCACATTGACATCTTCGGAGCCATTTAAGATTAAATCTAAGCCACTCAAATCAGTTGGCGAAGATGAGTGGTCGAGATTGATTTGCGGCAGTAATGTGTTGCCGCAAAGCGATTTTAGGTTTTTTGAAAACAGCGTGTTCACGCTATTTTGGGTTGGCGATTTGATGCGTTTTGGCCTTGCTATGAGCAAGTCGTTCGGCCATGTGTGGAGTTGGTCCGATTGTGAACGCATTGGCATCTCTTTGGTTGCTCGAGATGCGATCCAAGCCGTCTAACTAGGCCGGCAAAGTTGGACGGTCATGATCGATCTGCGACAGCTATGCATCGCCGCAACCCAAATTAGGGTTTTGCTCACAACGTGTTTGGGTGAGCGATTGAGCACTCTATAGGCTTTCCGCAGGAAAGTCGACCGATTAGGGCACTAGTAGGCCTGCAAATGATCATGCTGGTATTTCTTTAATCATTTGTAGGAAGATCCAAGTCGTCCGACTAGGCTGGCGAAATTGGATGGATATAATGGCTTTTGAGACCGTTTTTTACGGTCTTAACTCATTCGAACTATTCTTGTACAGCACGATCGCCCATGTTTGGGATCGGCGTTCAAAGCACTTTGTGGCTGGGAAATTGGGATTCGATCGGCTATGGCACCGGTGGGCCCGCCGGTGATTGATGAGTGCCAAATAGTGCATATTTATACACCTTTTTATTGGCATTTTACTCATCTTTTGCGCTTAGAAATCAGATATTATCCCATATTCTGTATTTTCCTTGTTTTCAAGAATAAATATTTGTATTAATTAATTTTGTGTTTTTAGGTAATAAATAAAGTCCGAAGAAATCGAGGAGCCAAAAGAGCGAAGAATTGGAGTCGAGCATCTATGGAGCAGAAGCCGAAGCTCACATGCAGCGCAATGTTGCAACCCAACAAGTAGCAACTCATCTACAAGACATGGGCCCAAGCTATCCATCTCCGACCCGTGACCCGGATCCGAGTCCATCATTTCTGAGCCGTTAAGATCTTCACTCGCCACATCCTACGCTCGCTGATGCCTTCCCATCGACACTTCGCTGTACCCGCTCAACACCCTATCAACCTAACCCTATACCTATCGAGCAAAACCAATTCATTTCCTCTCTCCATCTTCTCTTTCTTCTCCACCCGCACCTGCAGAACCCATCCCTTCTCCTCCACCTCCCATACCAGTGCAGAGTTCATCATCACCACCATCTCCTTCTTCTGTCAGCCGCGTCAGAGCCATCACCACCTTCTCTGCCACCCTCACATCACTCATCTCCATCCGTAGCTTCTCACTTACCCTAGAAGCTAGGGTTGAGATGATTGAAGTTAGGGTTTCCACCAAACCCTTTGCATGGTCGATTCAGAGGTCGAGACGATTGAGTAGAGCCATCACGCGATTCCAGAGAAGTGGGTGAGAGTTTATTTCATTTTTAATTTCTGTTTTATCAAGAACTAGGGTTTGGGGTTTGTGTATGTATAAATAGGAGTGAACTGAGTTTGTTAGGGTTTACGCCTGGATTAGCCAGTGCAGTCAACGGCGTCTATCGGAGACGCGGCAAGTACGGGTCGATCCACAGAGACGAGGGGTGCTTACAATGATCTATGGCTACGCTTAACTGACTTCAAATGAGTAACAAAGTAACAGCAGATAGTTTTGTGCCGATACGGCTAATTTTTAACTTGCTGTTAACCTTACATCATCTTGTAACTTTATTTCTGCATCTTTTATAACCATCTGTTATTGCATTCCATTTCACATCCTGCATCTTACTTTTTGATTTGAGCTATAAGATTCATGGCCTTGTAGCTTAGTGTTAGTGTAACTCTTCAAGCCCCTGTGACAGTCCAACTACACCCAGCTACTTTGTGACCTCCAATCACTTATTGCTAAACCTGCATATTAGGCTAGCTGAATCTGTGTAGTGGTTCTGTTAGTGCATCTGTGCATCTGTGCACCTTGTTGTGTCTTGAGCACTGCACAAATGAGAACTGATCATCTCTCTTGAGCAAGCGGTGTGCTTGTTGTGCTACTGTCTTCTTTGAGCAAAGCCTAGGAGGCCAAGAAAAAGCGCAAGGCCTGAGCCACAAAGCTCTGAGCAAACTACAAACTCAGGTAAGTGACTCCATGACTCCACAGAATATGTTAAACTAGCATACACCCTTGTGTGAGCACTGTGAAACCACCTTGCTAGCCCCCTGAAGCTGCAAGTGTTGGGTCACAACTAAAGCCAAGTTAGCTGAGTATAACCCCTTGCATACCCTGAGCACAAAATCAGACCCTGAATTGTTGCCTTGCCTTGGCTGATTGCACAGACCTGTTGACCCTGCCACCATTGAACAAAGCCAACCTGAAATTGTTGAGGTCAACTGAGTGAGTTGACATCAACCCTCCCTGTTGACCCAGCTAAACTTGTTGATACTTTGCGAAATATTGCTCAACCCCTGCAAATATCTACCATCTGCCCTGAAATTTTGTGTATGCTTTTGTGAAATTGGGGTCATCCAAGCCAGTCGACAATTTGTTGCATGTTAAATCGGCTGTAAAGTGCTGAATCCACCCATCAGTTGCATATACCCTGCATTTTTACACATTAGTTGTGAAGCTTGAGTAGCATGCTGGCCTGTTAAATTTGAGCCGCACTTGAATGACCATGAACCCCTGTGTCTGCCTGTATATTCTCTGGGGCATCATATGCGCACACAACCTGTGTTGTGCAAGCTAGCAAATCCGCGCTTGGGCTGTCAACATTCAAGCAATCTTTGCTTGACCTGACCAGAACATAAGCTGCACTGCACTCAGACTTGTGTGGCTATATATTGTGCAAAAAAAAAATTGAAAAATTGTTAAACTTGCTGAGCCTTCTGCCTTGTGCAATTGTGTGCTTACAGTTGTGCATCTGTGGTTATTTTCCTTGGGTTTATGCATGTACTATCTATCTTTTAGCTGCACACAACCTGCACAAGCTGTGAGTATCCATTTGCAAACATGTGCATAGCCTGACTTGCACACCAAACTGTGCATATAACTGAACCCTAACCAGGGCTCTGCACAAGCCTTCTGCCAAACTGAGTTGCCAGCTGCTGGCCAAACTGAGCCCACATCTGTTGGGCTGTGCATATAACTGAACCCTAAACAGCTAAGCCCACATATAGCAGAGCCGTGCAGAAAAACTGAGCCCACATCTGTTGGGCTGTGCATATAACTGAACCCAACCTGGGCTGCCAAACCAAACTGTCAACTGGGCTCAATCCACTTCTGGGCTACACATTTTGCAACTACTGGGCTTCCCACAAAAACCAAACAACAAGCCCACAACAAACCAAAGCCCAATAAACCAAATCCCAAACAAACCAAAGCCCAATAAACCAAATTCCCACATAAACCAAAGCCCATTTTCATGTTATATTTGTAAGAATGTTAATGTTTCTGTACATTATCTTTTGGGTTGACCCTCAACTCTTTAGATTATTAGTAAATTTTTGTATATAATTTAGTAGGACTTGTTAAATTTTTCTTTCTTGATTCGGTTGAGTCTTCTTGCGCATATATGATGCTAATCCGATATGATCTCCACGGAGAATGTTGGATTCTAGCCTTGACTAGTGAAGCTCTAACCGTGCTCCCGCCGACATCCGGTAATCTCTTCCCTTTTCTCTTCTCAGCATAGTTCTCTCGGTATGTGACTGTTTAAATTTTTTCTATATGTAGACACATTGAGGACAATGTTTGATTTAGGTTTGGGGGTGCATTTGCATTTAGAGTTTTTAGTCTTTTATTTTACCTTTTATTTTCAAAAAAAAAAAAAAAAAAAAAAAAAAACTCTTTTTGTACAAACCTCCAACTTTTAGAGATTTTAGAGTCACTAGCATGCTTCTAGCTATGTTTACATAGAGATTCTGACCGAAATAACAGAACTTGGAAGTACTGGAGAACGCAATCGGGTTCCTTAGTTGATTAGAGCGTTAAAGTTGGATTTAACCATACCGGAGGGCGAATTAGGTGTCTTTGTTTAGATATTCGGTAGTAGAATTGTGATCACCCATAGTGGAGACTACCCATTTTACATCAAGTGAGGCACCAACCTTCAATTTTTGCAACTTTCTAGAAAAGTCATGTTAGAGTGTGTGTCACCGTACGTAAATTCGGGTAGGAATGGTGAGCTACCCAACTTCGCACCATTTTCAAAGACTACTTTTGATCTCTTGAGTGCTAATTCCGTCAATCATAAGGGTGACGTCTAAAGATGAAAACTCCTTCTAAATACCGATTTGCAGTTAGCATCACTCTCTCTCTCAATCAGCAAGACCCATAGAAACACATCATCGTCGACAAACGGAGCAACATCGAAATATTGAAAGAAAAATTGATATAGTCCAAGGTTTATGTGCAACAAAGAAAAGAAAATAGGATGAGAATTAATAAAATTTATAAAATCAAGACAATACAAGTTGTGGAAAAATTGAGTCCTTTGTCCATGGAGTAGTTGTTTCATTATTTTTATTTTTATTTTCACTTATTGTAATATCAAAAAAAAAAAAAAAAAAAAAAATCAAAAATCAAAAATCAAAAAAATATTGTAGTTTATTTTTGCTACCACCATGGTAAAGAAGAATTTAAAAAGAAAAATCCAAACAACAAGGAATTTGAGTAGAAAAATTAAAAATTTTCAAGTTTTGTGAAGTTTAGAAGTTCGTCATCAACATTTGAAGACCGAAGACCGAAGAGTGAAGACGTTTCTATGGTTCTTATAAGAGAGTGATATTAATTGCCGATCGGGTGAGAAGTGAGTGAGTACTCCCACCCCTTGCTAATGGTTGATTTCCTTTCTTAAAGATCATCAGAAAAAGATTCTTTTTGTCCACACTTCTGTGGAGTCTCCAGATTTTATTTCGGAAGGTTATCCTTCTTACCTACAACGTGTGCAGGATTTCTCTCTTTATTCCTGCCTGCACACATGAGAGACTAAAAAAGCGATCTTTTTGAGTGCAATTATCATAAAACCCTAATGGTGAGGCAGAAGTTGAGACTTATGATCACAATCGAATCTGAATTCTTTCATATGGTATGGTTACTTCTCGCTCAGCACTTAAGGATGAGAATGCGTTCTTTGGTAGTTCTAACCTTCTGTTACTAGCACGCAGAAACTCTATGTCCTCATAGCTTCTTGGAGGCTTGAGACTCTTTTACACTCTGAAGTTGGAGAAGGTTTTGTGGGTACACCTCTGGTAAACCCTCACGAGACTACAACTCGTCCACTAGGGACACCTAGGGGTTTAAAGGCTTAGTGCATACGCTAAATGCATTCGAGTGACCTACGACAGTGGTATAGTTAGGATTTCTTCATTTCTGTTTCACTTGAGGACAAGTAAAATTCAGGTTTGGGGATATTTGATGAGTGCCAAATAGTGCATATTTATACACCTTTTTATTGGCATTTTACTCATCTTTTGCGCTTAGAAATCGAGATATTATCCCATATTCTCGTATTTTCCTTGTTTTCAAGAATAAATATTTGTATTAATTAATTTTGTGTTTTTAGGTAATAAATAAAGTCCGAAGAAATCGAGGAGCCAAAAGAGCGAAGAATTGGAGTCGAGCATCTATGGAGCAGAAAGCCGAAGCCACAAGGCAAATGCAGCTTGCAACCCAACAAGTAGCAACTCATCTACAAGACATGGGCCCAAGCTATCCATCTCCGACCCGTGACCGGATCCGAGTCCATCATTTGACGAGCCGTTAAGATCTTCACTCGCCACATCCTACGCTCGCCGATGCCTTCCCATCGACACTTCGGCGTGCCGGTCAACACCCTATCAACCTAACCCTATACCTATCGAGCAAAACCAATTCATTTCCTCTCTCCATCTTCTCTTTCTTCTCCACCCGCACTGCAGAACCCATCCCTTCTCCTCCACCTCCCATGCCAGTGCAGAGTTCATCATCACCACCATCTCCTTCTTCTGTCAGCCGCGTCAGAGCCATCACCACCTTATCTGCCACCCTCACATCACTCATCTCCATCCGTATCTTCTCACTTACCCTAGAAGCTAGGGTTGAGATGATTGAAGTTAGGGTTTCCACCAAACCCTTTGCATGGTCGATTCAGAGGTCAGAGACGATTGAGTAGAGCCATCACGCGATTCAGAGAAGTGGGTGAGAGTTTATTTCATTTTTAATTTCTGTTTTATTAAGAACTAGGGTTTGGGGTTTGTGTATGTATAAATAGGAGTGAACTGAGTTTGTTAGGGTTTACGCCTGGATTAGCCAGTGCAGTCAATTAGGTTTAATTCTGTGTTCTTTGTTAATTTTATTATGTTTTAATTTAAGTGCTAGGGTTTCAATGAAACCCTAATTCCAATTTGGGTTTAAACTCTGTTAAATTGTTCTTGAGTAATTAATGTTATTAGATAGCTTCAAATTTAAACCCCTCAACCCTTTTCTCTCACAAAGGCATGCCAACGCCATGGATGCACTTTGTAGTTAGGTTTAAACTGAGTTGAGTGTGTTTCAGCTCTTGTTTACATTAATAATACTAACTCTCTTGACCGTTTGTGCTTCATCGGACAACCAAGTACTCTAGGTTAGCAATTTAGCTGGTATTTGAAGGTTTACAAGGTGAAACTCCTTAGTTAAGTGGCGTAATTGACACACCGCCCTTAGCTACTATAGGAACAAGACATTTAACTTAGTTGTAAGCACAATAGAGGTTAGTGGTGGATTTGCAGCCCTAGTATCACCCTTTATCTCACTGTTTACCTTAGTTTAGGTTCACTTCAGTTCAAAATCAGCCGTATCGGCACAAAATATATGTTGTCACTTTGTTACTATCATTTGAAGTCAGTAGAGTAGCCTTAGATCAATATCAGAGCACCACAAGTCCTTGTGGGATCGACCCGTACTTGCCGCGTCTCCGATAGACGCCGTGCACTTGCGGTATTACACGTAGGCCATAATTTATATACACTTTCGAGGCCTACCAGTGATCATTGCGGTGATTGCCTAATCCTGTTAGGAGTAAGCAATGCTTGTTAAATCATGTGGCTAAATTATGTGGCCATGATTGTTTCTGAGACTGATATTAACAGTCTAGATTTTCTTTAAGAATAAATGCGTGTTCAATCACACCAACTTTAATAAAAAGTGTGTGAACACATCGATCTATTTGTCAGAGAGATGTAACTCGTATGAGTATTGTTGTGCAGATCCAAATACTGACACTTCGGGAGATTCATGCTACTCTGCTGAGAGTGATCATTCATCGTCATGTCATGTCAGTATTGAGAGCTCGGCTTGGAACATAGCACGAAAAGATATCAGGCGAGTCATGCATTAGTAAATAATGCTGGCCTAAAATAGAATTCACAGGGTACTTGGGATTACTACTATACGCACCATCCTGAATGAATTTCATATATGCTGAGTTGTTCAATACATGTGTAAATAAAGAGGTTTTAGCACTCGTCACTTTCAAAAATTCCTTTACAGGACGACAACGCATTAAATATAGGGTTTCACGATTTTGACCCTGAACTAAAAACCACCATCAACATTAAGTCCCCTGCCTAGCATATAATGGTTGTACTATTTTGGGGTAGGAATTAGATGGTGATGTATACAATGTAAGAAGACGAGATAAAGGAATCTTACCCGGAGGAGCTTTGACCAACTGCTAGTAATCGTCCATGTGGTCGTGCCGGCGTGACCATGGAGCCTTGGTGGGACCGATTTCCTCCTTTGGGCATTCGAGCCAAGAAGGGAATCCTTCTCCTAACAGGATTCCGCAAGCACACTTCTATAAAAGGGGGTCGACCCCTTTTTTTTTCTTTATTATTTGCTCGTTCGAAGGTCTTGTCGTAGCCACGTTCTCCCATCGTCGCCCTCAGCTGTTGGAGCATCCGTGACCAGCAAGGTATTTCTTTGTACCTTGTTTTTCTTGTAAGTGCTAGCTCCAATTTCTCGTGTTGCTCCATAGTCTTGGGAATTTCGTTCGAACCCTGAGTGAATTTCCTTTTGTTGACAGCGTTAATAGTCTTCACCAGCAGAGGCATTCACACCAACAGAGCAAGATCAGTAGGAGCGTTTGCGGTAAGTGCCGCAGTTCGTTGCTCTATTTTCTTTTGTTATACAAACCCTAGCTTTAAATGAGCGGTAGAGTTAATAACAGAGTAGTTTACATCGCTAGAATTGGTAGAACGAGCAAAGAACCCTAAGTAGACGCCGTTCACTCTTATCTTCTTCGCATGGGAAACCTAGCTTTAGGTTGTGATTGTTACAAAACTTAGCTTAGGTTTCGACCGTAGACATAAGACCCACAGAAAGTCTGTTCTTCTAATCGTGTACCTAGTCGAGCATGCATCCCGCGGCTGATGTTGTTTCCATACAACCCTATTTTTCGCTTGAGTAGTGAGGATCCGATTGGGCTCGGCTGTACACGTTTGTCTTGAGGCCAATAGGACGTTCGAGCATGTAGTGATGATAAGGACAATCGAGTGCATAATGGCCTAATCGAGCATATAGTGGCCGTTAGGACGATCGAGCATATAGCAGCCACAATGGTGATTGAGCATATCAAGGCCAATAGGGCGATCGGGCAGTGGCCGCTTCTTCTTACACGTACTTCGACCATCAGTGATTGCGTTGAAGTAATCGGTTGTGCATATGATACCCTCTTAGCATGAAATAATAACTTTCTTTTATTGTGCTTCATTGCAGTTGTCCAAAAGTAAGCCAAGAAGCTTCTCGTTAAGATGTCACCTGGAAGTAATGTTGCTGCCAAATCGGGAGGCGTTAACAACTCCAAAGACATGCCGAATATAGATGATGAGCTGTTTACCGTGCCTTTTCCGAACGTTAGAACTCATCCTAGCCATAAGATGATTTTGCTTACAGACTCAGAAAATGAAGAGACTGCTCCTTCCTCTCCCTTAACACATGTGATGAGGTTCTGTCTTCGGAAAAATGAGTATCCAGCTTCTCCTATTGATTTCAAGGTTTGCCACACTCCACTGAACTCTTATGAAGGATGGATGAGGCATATTTTGGGTAATGAGTGCATCAGAGATAACTTGGCTAAGGCGCAGATTGTTGAAGCTATCATGGCGTCTGCAACACTTCACATCAGGAAAGACGCTGTCGGTTTGATTACTTTCATTTCTAGATGGCGTCCTTTTACACACACGGCTATATGTAGATGGGTAGAAATGACTATTACTCTGGAAAGTGTAGACATGTTGCTGAATCTCCCTATTGCGGGAAGTTTCCACTATAAACTATCCGTCGAAGAAAATTCCACCCTCGAAGCCATACTTAAAAAGGCAGAAGAGTATAATCAACAGAAAAAAGGCGAGAAATGCTTTTACACCTGGTGGGTATCTCAATGGTTTCCTACAAGACCAAGGACGGGCCAGGCACTGGATGATGAACTCAACGTGGTCGCATTTCTGTCTTTGTGGCTGTCTAGGGACATCTTTGATGACGGATCTGGGAAGAAGACTATAAGACACGATCTTGGCATGTTTGCCATAAATTTAGCGAAAGGTGTGGTTCTCCCCATGGGCAGTTTATTCCTTGGATCGCTGTACTCTCATCTGGATGCTTTGGCAGCAGACATGCATGCTTCCAACGGGTACAAGAAAGTGGAGTCGCATGTTCACATAGCTTTTCTCCAAGCATGCTTATGGGAACATTTCAAAGATTATGCTCCCATCCCTGCAACTTCGTTTTCTAGTTTGTACGGTGGTTCGAGAATACTCTGTTGGAAAAACAGACGACCAAAACCTGGGTTAAGGCTTATTGATTTCCTCGATAACGTGTACGCCATAGATTTCCGTCCGTGGGGAACGGTTCATTCTTCTGTGGTTCAGCCAAAAACCTTTGCTACTGCTTCCGACATTGTGTTGCATACTGATGGAAAGGATACGAGTTCTGGGGAGATCATATTACTACGAAGCTGTATCCCATGATATGTTCCATCTTATTTTGATGAATTCCTTACTGCGGTTCCTTATAACATTGATAGAGTCGCCCGTCGGATGGGGTTCGATCAGGGTGTCCCGTTCAATCGTCCGCCAATACCTTCAAAAGAGCTTGTGCCGTCTGTCCTTGATGCTAGCATCTTTGCAACAAAGCAGAGTCTCCCATTCTTGCTCCTTGGAAGAAAACCAGTGACGACTGGTGGGTATAAAAAAATTTGGCGAGAAGAGCTGCTAGCTTTTCAAAAATTATCGGTAGAGGTCGCGACAGTTCCCCGTGGTGAGCCCACTCCTGAAATTTTGAAGCAGCATAAACGGTTGAAGCCGCTTCCGGGAAAGTGAACCAGAGCTAACATTTCCGATGACTGCAGTCCCCAGGATGCAAGAGCGAAGTCTAAGAAGCAGGCAAGTGGACCGGTGGTCCTCAACTCTTCCTATATGCATGTACTTTAAGTTTTCCTTTTGATTTCACTAATTTTATTTATCTCGAGTAATTTTCGCTAAGTGTGCTTCTCGTTCAAAAACCAGGGTCTCAGGAAGGAGAATGTTTTTACGAGGCTAGCACGTAGTCATAATGCATCTTTAGAGAAATTCGGTGATACTGAACCTCTTGAAGGTGAAGGTATGAATGGCGAAGACTCGGTCGGTGACGAAGGAAGCATCTCCAAGTGCAATAGGGAGCGTGGTCATTCCAGCGAGCTAGGAGATGAGACCGTGACAGCTACTAACCTTGATGTTGAGGAGAATGAGGACGCAGGGACCACTGGAGATGTTACATCTATGATCGTAGAGGCGCCTCATGTGACTGACAAAACATCATCTGTGCCTTCCATCGTTGGGGCCACTTTTGACCCTCCTTTCGATGCCCCTTTTGACGATCATGTGTTGGTTGGAGAATTCAGTATGCCAGCTAAGTATGAGGAGTTATACACCACGATATGGAAGAAGCACGGTCATATTGCTACTTCCAAGAAGCTTAAAAGTCGCTTTGCATTAGTCAATCGTGTCCAAGAAGCTTTATCCTCCATTTATGGTATGAGCATCGTGACTGGGCGCACCGTTTCCGAGGAGGTAATTGAAAGCTGAAAGTTCCATCGAGACGTGTTTGTGCAGTATGAGTTCAATGCCTCTTGGTTCTGCGAAGGATTTTCTGAAATCCAGAAGCTGCAAGGTGAAATGAACGAAGTTCCTTCCATGGATTGCATTGCTCGTCAGGAGGAAGAGATCGAGAGGTTTTCTAAGGAGTTAAAGTTGAAGCAGACCGCTCTCCAAAATGCGAAAGCTGCTCTTTCCAAGAAGAGCGAGTTGTTGCTGAAAGACTTCCCTTGATACTTTGCGTCTTCCTTTCTTATACTTCTCTTTTATATATTTTGAGTGAAATGAGGAATTCCTTTCATGGTTTGATTTTTTTTTTTGGTTTTGAACTAGCAAGTGATTTTCTTTTTATGAAGATATTTGAATTTGATTTTTGGGATAATTTATGAGTAGTTTTTTCTGAGAGGAATTATGACTGGGTCAATAGGAATCCTAGAAATTCTCATTTTTGAATGCAAGTAATGTACTTTAGAGAAATTGTGCATGTTGCACGAAAATTGCAAGCATCACACGAAAGGAAAACATATAAAGCAAACATAAGATGGAGATTGAGGATGATAATGACTTCATTCTCAAAACGGGACACATGTGTCGAGTCCCCATTAAATTCCCAAAGATTTCTCATACAAATAATTATTTTAACGAGACTTACTTGTTGACGGGTTCCGACGAACGAAATTGGGCTTCCTGGATAATTGCTTAAAATCCAAGTTGCGACTCGAGTTATTGTAACACGCTTCTGCCGATGAAAAATCCCAAGCTAATTCGATCTCTCCTGTAAAATTGCACACGTCGGTTTGTGGAGAGAGGGAACATTCTCGATTCATAGGCGCATCTCCCTTGAGTTAATTTTCCCACAGACAATGCGTTTCAGGCCGTTACATTCACTGGTGGGGTGATGGATGAATCTGTGGTAATGGAAATATCGCGGATCAATCATCTCTTGATCAGTCGGTGAACGCCATACAAGAGGTAATTGAACTACTCCATCTTGCACCCAAGCCTCCAGCAGTTCCAAAACCTTGCTCATCGAAAACGGGAAGTGCGGGTATTCTGAGCCCAGCTTTTCTTGTGTTTGCAGATGTTGTCGCGAGAATTCTTGCGGCTTTTGATACGATGCTCGTTTCGAGGGTGTGGCTGAGATGTGTGTTGACATAGACACAGACCATTTAGTTTGGCGGTTTTGCCGAAGTGCAACTCCCCCCCGAGGGTCCTACACCAATAATGTTGCGACGTGGTTGAACTGAGTACCGTTCATTAGTGAAGCTTTTGTCTTCATGGTGGTCTTGGAAAATTTCTCATTCTTCTGGCGTTTCTTTATTTGGTAAAGTTATGGGAGTCGGGGCTGCGGATTGTTGGACAGCTCTCCGAACTTCTGCAAGCGTCTTGAGATATATGCTCTCCAACAGAGGTTCATAAGTCGGGCCTTCTTTCTTATTCTGCGGGTATTGCGACACTCCTGGCGAATCCGTCTCCCTGTGAAACTGCTTCGGCTCCTCTTCGCTGGCCGAATTTTTTTGATTGTTTCCTTTCGGATCATATCCGACGTGGCTACGTATCCTGCCTGCAGCGGAAGCATGGATTTCATATAAAGAGCCGACATTATCTTTATCGTTAATGGTGTTCTTTGGGCGAGCGTTAGCCGTCTCCTCCCACAACCGTTCTACCATGCTTCTTAAAAGACAAAGCATCTCGTTCTGCCGTTTGGAGATATCAGCCTGACTTGCGATGACATCTTTTAATACCCTAGCTATGTCCTCCGCGGTGATCGCGCTTCGATCATTCATGACTTTCGGAGAACTTGGCTGACAAGGATGCGTTACAGAGTAGAAGTTGAGATTTGTGATTGAAATACAATTGGGTTAACGAATGTGTTTAGACCTAAGATACACCATTTTGAATTTTGAGAAAATTGGAATGAAATTGAAAATTGATCTTGCAACCGAGGGATTAATCTCCCGCTGTGGTCGCCAGTTGTTTATGGGTAAAAACTGATTCTATTATTTTTGGTAATTTGGGGGTGTGTTGATGAGAAACGAATTCAAACCCTAAATAAATGCACTGCACGGGAATGCTTTTAGGTTTGAGAAATCAATCTGTAAGACTCTGGCCTAAACCAAGAAATAGCCGTTCCAGATTCAATTCGGTCACAAGGTGAAGGAGAAGGGTTGATCTTAAGGAGGGAAGCGGAGAAGGTGTTTGAGATTGTGAAGGTGTTGGCTATTTATGACTTGTATCAGAATGTTGAACTGGCTTACACAATGTAAGCTATCAGTTCTTGGTGTTTCTGGATACGGTGTTAACAACAACTTGGTTTTCTCTGTTGTTTGAAGATAGGTTGAAAAACCTATTTATACAAGTCGTTTGAGCGCGATCTTCATCTCGTAGGAAGTGGAGGAAGTTAAGTGATGGAGTAGTGGGGTCGTGTAAGTGATTGTCACACGATCACGCCTTTGCCCACTTCCCTCATCACCGCCGTCCATGCCTCCTAACACGTTCTCGTAATGGGTGCATTGCACACCGCACGCTGTAAACCGCCAGACCAATACCCTAATAAGTATCCCCCAGTTTGTGACATGTTTGATGTCTCAAACGAGTGGGTCGAGTCGTGGGACCCGCCGCATAAAATAACATATGGTGTTATTAGGTTAAATAACTAAGTTGTTTGTGAGGCCAATATAAAATATTGTATGTATTCGATGCATGTGAAGCATCGCAATTAAGCAGCTCAAACTAATCGATGTGTATGAAATATCATTGTTTTAGAGCCTGATTACATAAGTCGTGGATCGGCGTCTTAAAGGAGGCATGATCGACCACCTTTGAGTGATCGTTTTAGGGCCCTACGGTCAAGTCATCACTTAGTCGATCACCTCATATGGAAGATGGATAGCCGGTCTTCACAATGTTGCTTTGCTTGTTTTCTAAAAATAAATCTATACCATCCAACTAGGTTGGCGAAGTTGGATGGTCGTGATCATTTGCGGCAGTTTCAAACTGCCATTGACGCGACTTTAGGGTTTAAGGGGCCGTGCGGCCAACCCTCTTTGGGAGAGCGATTTCGAGGCATTGAGCCCTAGTTTGCATAGGCCGGTCAATCACGTATAAAGGTGGGTCCACAGTGATCACGTTGACATCATCGGAGCCATTTAAGATTAAATCTAAGCCACTCAAATCAGCTGGCGAAGATGAGTGGTCGAGATTGATTTGCGGCAGTAATGTGTTGCCGCAAAGCGATTTTAGGTTTTTTGAAAACAGCGTGTTCACGCTATTTTGGGTTGGCGATTTGATGTGTTTTGGCCATGCTATGAGAAAGTCGTTCGGCCATGTGTGGAGTTGGTCTGATGGTGAACGCATTGGCATCTCTTTGGTTGCTCGAGATGCGATCCAAGCCGTCTAACTAGGCCGACAAATTTGGACGGTCATGATCGATCTGTGATAGCTATGCATCGCCGCAACCCAAATTAGGGTTTTGCTCACAACGTGTTTGGGTGAGCGATTGAGCACTCTATAGGCTTTCCGCAGGAAAGTCGACCGATTAGGGCACTAGTGGGCCCGCAAATGATCATGCTGGTATTTCTTTAATCATTTGTAGGAAGATCTAAGTCGTCCGACTAGGCTGGCGAAATTGGATGGATATAATGGCTTTTGAGACCGTTTTTTACGGTCTTAACTCGTTCGAACTATTCTTGTACATCACGATCGCCCATGTTTGGCATCGACGTTCAAAGCACTTTGTGACTGGGGAATTTGGATTCGATCGGCTAGGGAACCGGTGGGCCCGCCGATGATCATTGCGGTGATTGCCTAATCCTGTTAGGAGTAAGCAATGCTTGTTAAATCGTATCTCCAAATTATGTGGCCATGATTGTTTCTGAGACTGATATTAATAGTCTAGATTTTCTTTAAGAATAAATGCGTGTTCAATCACACCAACTTTAATTAAAAGTGTGTGAACACATCGATCTCTTTGTCAGAGAGATGTAACTCGTATGAGTATTGTTGTGCAGATCCCAATACTGACACTTCGGGAGATTCATGCTACTCTGCTGAGAGTGAGCACTCATCGTCATGTCATGTCAGTATTGAGAGCTTGGCTGGGAACATAGCACGAAAAGATATCAGGCGAGTCATGCATTAGTAAATAATGCTGGCCTAAAATAGAATTCACAAGGTACTTGGGATTACTACTATACGCACCATCCTGAATGAATTTCATATATACTGAGTTGTTCAATACATGTGTAAATAAAGAGGTTTTAGCACTCGTCACTTTCAAAAATTCCTTTGCAGGACGACAACGCATTAAATATAGGGTTTTACGATTTTGACCCTGAACTAAAAACCACCATCAACAAGTTGCTATCAAAAAATTTGTTATTCCTTTACTGTTTGGAATACGAACCAAAGGAATTGTTGCAAGTACGTGACTTATTCATAAGTTGGAGGCGTGGGAATACAGACGGAACTAGGTGAACTATAGGTTTAGTTGCTTTGTCTCAACTATACAAAGTTGGTTTGATTTTGTATAGCGGCTTAATCCTGAGAGTATTCAATTCTGGACAAGGTCCCGGGGTTTTTCTGCATTTGCGGTTTCCTCGTTAACAAAATCTTGCTGTGTCATTTACTTTTATTTTCTGCAATTATAATTGTTGTTATTATAATTTAAAGTAAATTATACAAACGTTAATTCCTATTTACTTGATAAGTAATCCTATTGTGTTTGGTTAATTCCGAACCTTTTTTATCAAGTAAACATACTTCGTTGTTATATTGTCTGATCTCATATCCATAGACAATCACACGAAGTGTGAACCGATTTGTTGTATTGTCTCGACTCAGTCCATAGACAATCACTTTCGGAGAAAGGACTTATGGGTGGAAAAGTATTAGATTGAGGTATATTTGGGTACCCTCGTCTTTTCAATTGGTATCAGAGCAGGCAAACATGAAAAGATCTAACAATCAGTGTTTAGTGCGATCCAACCTATAAGAATTTGAATCTAATGGTCGATTCAGTTAACGTAATGAGGTTGATGAGTCTCTCTCTAAAACACTCAAGATCCTTGAAGACTCTAGTTGTAGGAGCAGAATATTGCGACATCAATACTTCGCGAGAGTAATAAACGACTACATTGCGAAGGCGTCGCAGGAAAGTAATATAAATGACGCAATGGATGACGACAGTCAAAACATGAGAAAAGTGTGAAGACTTGGCGAAATTTAGGAGTGTCACAAAGAAGAGTGTTTATAACACTCGCGACACTTCGCGAGTCATCCCCGAAAATAAAGGACAGCTTAGCTGTCATCCACTGTGTATTACCCTATATAAAGGGTTGATTTAGTCTGTTGGGGGGTGGGTTCTTTTTGAATTGTTAAACAAGTCATTAGGAGAGAGAAAATCTAGAGTGATTGTAATTTCTTTAGCTCTGTTCTATCTATCCTTGTAAACATTTCAAAAAGATAATCAATAAAAATATATAGTTATTCATCTTCAAAAGGATTAGTAAAGTAAATTCTTGTGAGGGGTGTATTGTGGGATTTCCTGCAACTACATATGCGCTAGAAAACAGGATGAGTAGAAGATCAACCTTGTGAATTGAAAGAATCAGGAGTAACAAGAAAGAAATTTCGGAAAATTCTCAACAATTTACTAAAATTGAGAAATGGCTAGAAGAAGGAATGCATCAGAACAACCAACAATTGTGAGGAGAAGTGGGAGATTAGCTGGAGAAAGGAGAAATGAAGTAGGTGAACCATCAAGAATAAACGCAAGAGATAGAGAAGAAGGTCAAATTCAACCACCAATTCAACCAGTACCGAATAGAGTAGGAGATTATGATAGGGTGAGCGTGCATACATGGAGATCAGATTTCTGTGGAAGAAAGAGAAGAAGTGCAACAATTGATAAATAATGAACAAGTGGAGAGAAATCGAGAAGAAATGGGAGAAACAGCTCATAGAAATGAAGAAATCGTAGCATTAGAAATGTTGAGACAAACAATACATGAAGAAAGACGATTAGAAGCGGAAGAACGCGCAAATTTAACAAGGCAAAACCATGAATTAAGAATGGAAAATATGAGGTTGCAAAATGGGAGGTCGGGAAATAATACCAGGTCAAGGTCAGGATTGGTTAGAGATGATAGAAGGAGAATGTTACCTGTAGAAAATGTTAATGAAGAAAATTTAGAAAGAGAGCTCAATCTCGGTGAAGGATACTGCGAAAGAAGGGAAATGGTGTGTATTCCGCGTCCGAGAGATTTTACTGAGGTGACCAAAATAATGGAAATCAAGGAAATAGGCAGCAAAATAATCCAATTGATGAAGAAAATCCGGAAGAAGGAAGAAGAATACTGCATGAAGAGAAACACAGAGAAAACAAAAGGAGATTGAAGATGATATCGAAAAGCATTATATTGAATGTGCGCGTCTAGCTCGCGAAAGAGAAAGATTAAGAGTAGAAATGGAAGAACGGGAATTGGAGGAAGCAATTCGGCGAGAATAATCATGACAATCGAGAAAGAAGGCGCGAGCAAAATCGCAACAATGGAAATATCAATGAAGAGTATGAAAGAATACAAAGGAGAGCCGATAGACAACCAAGAAGAGAAAACGATGGATATAATGGTGTGCGAATTCGAGAACGAGATGGAGGAGAAAATCGCAGAGAAAGAAGAGAAGAAAATGCTTGAACAAGAAAATCAAGATAGACATGAACGCAGAGGAGAGAAACGGAACTAGAAAGACCAATAAATTCGAACCACGATGTAAATGAACAAATCTTAAGAGAGTTGGCGAGAGATGAGAGGAATGTTGAACAATAGAAGAGGAGGAGGAAGGAGACAATTGGATGAGGCAATTGAAGAAGCCGCAAAACCCCCTTTACACTAGAGGTGCAGTTGGGAGGAATACCTCCAAAGTGCAATTTACCCGCATTAACCAGCATTTTTGATGGAACAACTTGCGCAATACAACACATCAAAGCGTATGTAAGATGTATGTTACAGTGGGAAAATCATGACGCTATATTGTGCAAATATTTCGCATCAAGTTTAACAGGAGAAGCACTGAAGTGGTTTGAAGGTTTACCAAGAAACACCATCACGTCATTCAACCATCTACAAGCTATATTTTTAGGGGCATACATAAGTAACAACTCCTCGCGACCAGGAATTGAAGATGTATTTGGGCTGAAACAAAGGGTTGGCGAAAGTTTAAGACACCTAACTGTGAGATGGAAGACGATGTGTAGCGAGATGGCTGGAAGAGTGGATGAAAGATATCTCATTTTATCATTTATAAACGCTATGTTCGCAACCAATTTGCTATATATTCAAATTTTTAGAGTCAAGAATACAATCACGATGACGGAGCTGCGAGAACTGCAAGAGGAATATATTGCTTTGGAAGAAAGGCAAAATGAGGTGGAGTCGTACCCGGTTGCGAATACAAGTTCAAATGCTGCGAATGCAAGTTTGTTACCTAAATTAATACACACAGTGGCGAGTACCTCGCAAGGGCAGCAAGAAAGAGTGATAAATGATGAACAACCAAAGTTAGTAGCCATGGGAAGCCGAGATCAAGAAGAGTATGAAAGAGAAAGAAACTACTATAACCGTGGCGGCAATAACAAAATTGAGAGACTTGATCACTCGCAAGAAACCTATGGAAGTCAAAAACAGAATTATCATGGAGGGCAGCGACGTCATAGAGTAGTATGGGAAGAAATCAAGATGCCACCACTGAATACTAGTGTGGAAAAGATATGGGAAGCTATACTCTTGATGGAAAACATACCTGCGCCATGGAACATGGGGAATGAGCCACCACCAAGTGATAGAAGTCACGAGTTCTGTTCTTACCACCGTTTTCATGGACATCTGACAAATGACTGCAGAAACATAAAAAGAATCATCCTTAGAATGATTGATCAAGGAAAGCTGAATCACTTTCTAAAAGTGAAGAGAAAGTTCAACCATTGCCGCCACCACCATCAAAAGGGAAAGAAACGTTCGTAATAGAAGTTGGAGCAAAGGCTAAAAATTTATTTTGCAACTCCATTGTTCACTCATATCGTACAATTGAAGATTTTCATGATAACATACTCAGTAGAGTTTTTGCGAGGGATGTTGGTGATAAGGAAGTGTTGAACATTGCGAGGACATCGCAATTAAAAGAATGGCAAATGCAGATTATTTCTTTCACCGCAGAAGAGATTCCCGAAGGCAGAGAGACGCATGATAGCCCATTGGTTGTAAAATTGGAAATTAATCCAAAACCTGTTGATGGCGAAGATGATGAAGCAGAAAATTGCTGGGCAATCAATAGAATATTAATTGATACTGGAAGCTCAGTAAACATCCTCTTTTACCATACTTACAAGACTATGGGGGGAAAGGATGCAGAATTGATACCTTCAACATACAAAATATATGGTTTCAATGGCACAGCAAACAAACCTAAAGGTGAAGTTCATATGAGAATACCTTTGCTGTAGTTGCAGGAAATCCTACAATACACCCCTCACTATAATTCACTTAACTAATTCATTGAAAGACGAATAACTAAGAATGTTTATTAATTATCTTCTTCCAGTTTACACAGGAAAACAGAATTATACTTAAGAAATAACAAACACTCTCCAAGTTTCTCTCTCCTAATGACTTATTTTTCAATCCAAAAAACCTCTCTCACAACAGACTTACTCATCCCTTTATATAGGGCAAATACATAGTGAATGACATGACTAGGCTGTCCCTTTATTTTCGGGAGTGTCTCGCGAAGTGTCGCGAATGTACAAGTATTCATACTCGCGACACTTCTTAACCCTCGCCAGACTTCACATCTTCCTGTCGTCATCCAATGCGTCATTCCTTTTGATTCCTTGCGACTCCCTCGCAGTACTGTTGTTTATTATCCTCGCGAGTTTTGTACGTTGCGATATAATGATCCTACATCTTGCCTCTTCTCATGTCTTCTCTGCGAAGGAGAGAATGTCATGAGAATCAATATTTTGAATTGCCGCAACTGCTTATCTATACCTGCTTCGATCCCACATTTTCACACGGACTTTATTACAGATGTCTATTCTTCCATTATCTTCCTGACACGTCTCTTTCAACCGCTTATTCTTGACCACTCACGTCCCCTCTCGCATTAAATGCCCTCGTTTTACTCGAGGATTTTTCTCTCTATATATAATTTTCATATCCTTCTCTTTTCCTCTTTCGCTTTCACTCTGCAACTTTTCTTTAATTCTCTCCTTCCGCAATTCGCGCTTCTGTTATTGCAAATCTTCAATCTTTTTTTTTTCTTAATCTTCGATTCTTTTTTCATTCCCATACTAACAATGGCTTCACTTAGTCGTATGTACAAACCTCGTTTTAATGAAATTCAAAAGAAGTTGCAAGACAAAGGTTTCACTCTATCTACTGTTCCTGACCAAGAACCTTCATCTATTCTCACTGCAAAGTTATTTTCTGATCATCAATGTGATGATCAAAGAATCATAGTCTCGCTTGGTCAACTCCTCGCAGGACTTCCCATTCCTTCGTATGATCCTGAGATGCCACTCTTTTATGAAATTCTTTCCCATCCAAACTTCTCGCGAGCTGTCTATCAGTTAAGCGGCGATTGTATCCGCCTAATGCTTGAGTTTGCCAATCGTGGCGGCAAAAGGATCTTTATACCTAACAATGTCGGACACCCCAATTGCATAAACTTAGAAATAATCCCCAAAAATACACTTTGCAGAACTTTTTTTGAGAATTATGAAGTAATAGGTATGAGAAATAAGAAGTCTCGCTGGGGCGCTCGGTTGAAAAGAAAAGATAATGTCCCCGAAGATAAATTACTCATGCATGATATCGACTGGCATTCGGGCAATAATACTACTCCTCGCCAGTCCAAAGATGAGAAGTGGTGGGTTGTACCCTTGTTTTTAAGCGGATCTTACATAGCCGGTTCGCATGTACTCCCCGAAAATCTCGCAGGCTATCATCCTTGGGAATTTAAATGGCCCGGGAAGGCAAAAGAGGTATGTCTTCAAATTTTGTTTTTGCAATCTCTCTTTCCTTCTGTACTCATTAAAGTTGTAAAATTTTCAGATTGACAAACTGAGGAAAAGCTTCAAGATAAATCCATTGGCAAGTACCCTGGCAATACTTCGATCGCTTACGGATGAAGTAAGAAATATCCCTTTTGTTACTTAACAATATTGTTGCCTCTATTTCTTATCTTCATTTGTATGCGAAGGTTGACGCTGAGGAAATGGAACTTGCGAAGGTTAAAAGCAAAACTAAAGCCAATGCTCGCAAGGATAAGTCTTCTGCTCCATCATCTAAGAAACGAAAAACTCAATCTTCTTCTCATCTTAGCTCAAGTTCCGGATCTTCCGATGAGGATGATAATGATAATGATAATGACATGAATTCATCTTTCCAAAAAGAATCTCAATCGTCCAATTCTCCTATGGATCAGTTGTTCAGCATCTTCTCGGATTCTCTTCAAGGAATAGGAGATACTCGCTTAACGTCCATATGCGATACTCTCGCCAAAGTGTGCAATGCTACATTGCTGGATGGCAATGACTCTTTCAATGGGGTTTCTAGATCTGTATCCCCTAGTTTTTTAAATGCACTCAATTCGTTGGTATGTATGAACTCATATTTCTCTTTCAATTTCAGTTTTTAATTTATATTTTAATGACCTTTTTATCTTCCCTCGCAGACTGGAAAAACTTCTTTTGTAGTTGCCTCAGATCTTGAAAGGAGGTATAACATTCAATTGAAAAAGAATACCCAATTTTGCACAAGGATCAAAGAATTCGAAGTTGAATCTGCGAGATCTCGCGAGAAAATCCAACAATTGGAGACTGAGTTTTCTGCCCAGAAGGACAAAGTTACCACTCTTCAGAACGCTAATCAGCAACTTTATGGTATGCAATTTTTCTTCTCTTATAATTTTTAGTTTATCAGTTGCCTGTTGCTACCTGACTTATCACTTTCGCAGATATATATAACCTTTCCGAAGAAGCTATTCTTCTCCATTCATTTCCTGAGCCTATGGATAATGACATTCTTCTTGCTCATCTCAACAATTCTTTAAGTAGTTAAGTCGAACAGAATTAATTCCCTTTCATTAAATGAACTCCAAACCAAATATCGCCTCTTAGTAATTGAGCACAGATCTAGCTTAAGTGCAGCCAACCAATTTAAACAAATGTACCTCGAGTCTCATGAGGAAACCAAAATTTTAAGGAAGAAAATTAGCGATCACATAGATGACAAAGATCGTATTGCTAATAATGGTGCCCAGGCATTAGCAACATTTCAAAAGTCCCTTCTCGAAGTACAAACGGAGCGAGATGAATTGCTTCGTCAGAATTCCTTACTTAGTGAGCGAGAGAATCAAATTCGTTCACTTCTTATTATAAATAATGATGATGAATTCGCTTGGGCTGCGAAAGTCTTAGATAACGCCAGAATAATTTAGGTGTTGATGTTAGCCTTCATGCCGAGCATACTTCCTTGGTTAAAGATATGATATCTGACAGAGAAGGTTATTTATTATACCTAACTGTTTCTTATCTTTGTAGTATTGCTGTTAAGTTGTTAACTTTTCGTTGTTTATTTGTAGAATCCGAAAAAAGATTTCAAGCAAGGATTGAAGAACTTGAATTCGAGAAAGCACAACTCGCAAATAACCTCACCCTTCGCGAGAACAGATACTCCAAGTTGAAGAAACAATTTCAAACTACAGTGGCGAACTTTAATAACGATGCTGTTCGTTTTCGCAATCAAGCCATGGAGTACGTTTGCAATGATCACAAAATCCCTCTTTGTTCGTATCCTTGGCTTTCTGAAGAAGTTCCTGAGAATTTGTCTGTCTCAGACGTTTCTGATAGTGAGGCCAGCGAAGAAGAAGAAGCTGGCGATGAGAATAATAGAATTGAAAAATCAGATAAAGAAGAAGAATCACCACGAAATAATTCCTTTTGTTTCTTTCACTTTTGTAATATCTATACATTTCTGCATCTCTTTATTGTAAGTTTCTTGGATTGTCGATCTTCATTTCCTTTTCTTCTTGGCAGTTCTTCTTTGTAATATAATTGGCTAGCGTTATTGATGTATAGCTCTTTCATTAGAAGATGAATAACAATATTTCATCTTTCTCATTCCCATACTTGCCTCTGTTATTCATCTCCATATGAAAGATTTTACTTAGTTATTTTTGAGGAATGAAACTTCTGAAATTCGCACTTATCATTTTGAAATTTATCATCGCGACGAGATCGCAAGATATCTCCATGAAGGAATCTATTGATCTCGTCTTATCATTTGTGGTGGTCTTCTAAGCGCGACCTTCCTAGTTAAAGGTCTTGCTCTGCCACCCTTTTCTGCGACAAGGTCGCAGGACGTCTTTACACTTGCATGTAAAAACCCATTGACCTTGCCTTATCATTTTTCAAGTATTTTTGCCTCTGCAGGATATTTTGTTTGCAACAATATGACAGGCCTAAACTTTCTTGCGACAATAAAGCCCCATGACATTGTCGTCTTGCGATGAAATCGCAGGACGTCTGCACACTTTCATGTACAGACCCATTGATCTCGCCTTACCCTCGCGTTAGTATTGTTGCCTCTTCAGGATCATTGCACAAATATGACAAGCCTAAGTTTCCTTGCGAAAACAGAGCCTCATGACATTTGCGTCTGTTTTGACACTCTCCCTAATGGAGGGTGTCGCCCTTATCATCTCCCTGATTGCCCCTTCAAGGAGGCGTACATCGGCCATACAAGGCTAGCTCCTCCCATCCGGTCTTAACAACAACCAGTTGTTTTCGCAGCCTCTTATCCCTTATACCTATAGGGTTTATGGTTACAAGGCTGCACCCTAAGTGGAGTTTTCTTCGGGCGAGTGCGATGCGCCAAGACTTGTCAAGAGTGGTAAGGAAGTTCCATGCTCCCCGCACTCTTGACTCAACCGTGTACCTCGGCGCCTTGATCATACGGCCCGACTCCTTGGAAGAGACCCTCGGTCGCCCAACCAGGGGTATAACCTTATATATATAGTTGGGAATCCAAGGTACCTCTTCCTGGATAGGCTTTCATGGGCCCCAAGTCTACATGACCCAGGTTCCAGGGGCGGTGTAACCTTTTCCCTGAGCCATGTTAAGAGATACCCCCTTATATGACGCACTTTAGGTCTTACATTTGCCTCTTACGAAATATCATTCGCGAACTAGGGTGTACGCCATAAAGGTTCGTCCCATTCATTTACTCATTTAATCATTTAATTGCTTCAATCATTCTTAATTGCTTCTTGACATTCATCATTTAGTTGTTTCAATCATTCAATCATTCATATTTAATTGCTTGCTTCAATCATTCAATCATTCTTATTTAATTGCTTTTCGACATTTATCTTTGCGAAGCCTTCGCAAAATTCCCTCTTTTTGACATTTAGATTCTCGCATACTCCTTTTTGTTTGCAACATTCTCGCGAATCAATTCTTCTTTATCTTGCCTTATATATCTTTGTCGATTATTTACTTCTTATGCCTTTTATTCATTGCATTCTTTGCCTCATCGATATCCCAGTCCTTGAAGTGCTCCTTTCCATCATAACAATTGTTTACTTCCGCGCACTCACTTGCGATTCTTCGCGATGTTTCTTCATTTCTTATCTCTATGACATCCACCATCAGCTTCTCTTTTCTCTGTTCATCTTTCACATTCTGTTTCCAACCTTTCCTTTTGGCATTTCTTTCTTCGCAGCTTTCTACATCAACCTCGTAACACTTCTGTCCTTCCTCCCAATCTCCTTTTATAATTCCAATACCATTTGGATGAGGGAATTTTATACACTGATGGTATGTTGACGCTACTCCCAAGATTTCGTGCAGCCACGGCCGCCCAATCAATGCATTATAGGGCGATTCCATGTCAACCACACAGAATAAAATATCGGCTGACAATCCTTGTAAAGGTATTCTCATGTGAACCTCTCCTTTAGGTTTATTATTTGTCTTAAAAACCATATATTTTGTATGTCGAGGGGATCAAATTTTCCTCTTCTCCTCCCATAGTCTTATAAGTATGGTAGAAAAGAATATTCACCGAACTTCCGGTATCGATTAGGATTCTATTGATCGCCCAACAATTTTCTGCTTCATCATCTTCCCCATCAACTGGTTTTGGATTAATGTCCAGCTTTACCACCAACGGGCTATCATGTACTTCTTTTCCTTTGGGTACTTCATCTGCAGAGAAAGAGATAATCTGCAACTGCCACCCTTTCAATTGCGACGTTCTCGCCAGATTCATTACTTCTTTATCATTAACATCTCTCGCATAGACTCTACTGAGCACGTTATCGTGAAAATCTTCAATTGTACGATATGAATGAACGATAGAGTTGCAAAACAGATTTTTAGCCTTTGTTCCCACTTCTATTACAAATGCCTCTTTTCCCTTTCTTGAAACTGTTCTTTGCATTTCTGATGGTGATGCTGTTAGTACTTTCTTTCCTTTCTCTTCATCTTTTAGAAAATGATTCAATTTCCCCTAATCAATCATTCTGAGAATGATTCTCTTTATGTTTCTGCAGTCATTCGTTAAATGCCCATGAAAACGGTGGTAAGAACAATATTCCTGACTCCTGTCACCCGGTGGTGGTTCACTCCCTGCATTCCATGGTGCTGGTATATCTTCCATTACAAGTATAGCTTCCCAAATATTTTCCACACTAGCATTTAGTGGTGGCATTTTGATCTCTTCCCATACCACTCTGCGCTTTCTCTGCTCTCCATGATTATTCTGCCTTCGTCCTCCATAAGTTTCTTGCGTATGATCTAATCTCTGAATTTTATTGTTGTTGCCGCGATTGTAATAGTTCCTTTCTCTCTCAAACTCCTCCTGATCTCGACTTCCCATAGCCACTATTTTCTGCTGTCCTTCATCAACTCTCTTTTCCGGTTGCCCTTGCGAAGTGCTCGCCACTGTGTTTAAGAATTTCGGTAACAAACTTGCATTCGCAGCATTCGAACTTGTATTCGCAACCGGATAAGATTCCATTTCATTTTGTCTTTCTTCTAAGGCAATATATTCTTCCTGGAGTTCTCGCAATTCAGCCATCGTAATCGTATTTTTAATTCTAAAAATCTGAATGTATAACAAACTGGTTGCGAACAGAGCGTTTACAAATGATAAAATGAGATATCTTTCTTCTACCCTTCCAGCCATTTCGCTGCACATTGTCCTCCATCTCATTGTCAGATGTCTTAAACTCTCGCCAACTCTTTGTTTTAATCCAAATACATCCTCAATTCCTGGTCGCGAGGAATTGTTACTTATATACGCTCCCAAGAAAGTAGCTTGTAAATGGTTGAATGACGAGATTGTGTTTCTGGGTAACCCTTCAAACCATTTCAGTGCTTCTCCCACTAAGCTTGATGCAAAGTATTTGCACAATATGGCATCATGATTCTCCTATTGAACCATACATCTCATATAAGACTTGATGTGTTGTATCGCACAGGTTGTTCCATCAAAAATGTTGGTTAACGCAGGCAGATTGCACTTAGGAGGTATTCCTCCCATTTGTACTTCTAGTGTAAAAGGGTTCTTCGCAGCTTCTGCGATGGCTTCATCCAATTGTCTTCTTCCTCCTTCCTTTCTACTATTCATCAACTCTCTCATCTCTGCTAGTTCTTTCAAGATTTGCTGATTTGCCTCAGAACTTTGTTCTGCTGGTCTTTTTAGCTCTGCTTCTCTCCTCCTGCGCTCATGCCTGCGACTTTCTCCTTCATCTCTTTCATCAATTCGCACACCATTATACCTATTATTCTCTCTTCTGGGCTGCCTATCAGCTCCCCTCTGTATCCTCTCGTATTCTTCATTAATATTTCTATTGACACGATTTTGTTCTCGTCTCCTTTCTCGGTTGTCGTGATTATTCTGCCGGATTGCTTCTTCCAATTCTCGATTCTCCACTTCTGCTCTTGCTCTCTCCCTCTCGCGAGCTAAGCGTGCTTGTTCAACATAATGTCTCTCAATGTCATCCTCAATCTCCTTTTGCCTTCTCAGTGCTTCTCTTCCATGCAATATTACTCTTCCTTCAGCCGCTGGATCATTCGTCCCCTGAAATCGCCTAATTCCTTGATTTTCCTCGTTCTGCTCCTCTTGGAAATTCTCGGGATGTGGAACATAACGATCTTCTGTTTCCTCTCTTCTTTCATGATGTTCTGAACTTGGACTTTGTGTTTCTCGTTGGTTTTCTACCTCGGCATTTTCTGTTGGTAAGACTCTCCTTCTTTCTTCCCTAGTTGATCTTGAACTCGATCTCGCAATGCTTCTCGATCTTCTACTTTGCAATCTCATATTCTCCATCCTTAATTCATGATTCTGTCTTGTCAAATTTGCTCGCTCCTCTGCCTCTAGTCGCCTCTCTTCATGTATCGTTTGTCTCAATGTTTCCAATGATGTGATTTCTTCATTTCCTGGATTCATTTCCCCATTCATTCTTTGATCTCCTTCTCCTTGTCCATTGTTTACCAATTGTTGCTCTTCTTCCCTTTCATCCTCAGAATCCGTCCTCCAAGTGTGCACACTTACTCTATCGTAATCCACAGTTTCATTTGCTATCGGTGGAATTAAAGCTTGGACATGATTCTCTTCATCATTCCTCATATTCATCCTTGACGATTCTCCTCTTTCATTTCTCCTTTCTCCAGCAAGTCTTCCACTTCTTCTCACCGGTTGTTCAAGTACATTTCTTCTTCTAGCCATTTCTCTTTTATTAAATTTTTTGAAAATTATCTCAAATTTCTTTCTTGTTAATTCAAATTTTTCCAAATCTCTACGCCAATCTCTTCTTATAATGTTGTTCAAAGCCTGTTTCTAGCGCCAATATGTAGTTGCAGGAAATCCTACAATACACCCCTCACTATAATTCACTTAACTAATTCATTGAAAGACGAATAACTAAGAATGTTTATTAATTATCTTCTTCCAGTTTACACAGGAAAACAAAATTATACTTAAGAAATAACAAACACTCTCCAAGTTTCTCTCTCCTAATGACTTATTTTTCAATCCAAAAAACCTCTCTCACAACAGACTTACTCATCCCTTTATATAGGGCAAATACATAGTGAATGACAGCTAGGCTGTCCTTTATTTTCGGGAGTGTCTCGCGAAGTGTCGCGAATGTACAAGTATTCATACTCGCGACACTTCTTAACCCTCGCCAGACTTCACATCTTCCTGTCGTCATCCAATGCGTCATTCCTTTTGATTCCTTGCGACTCCCTCGCAGTACTGTTGTTTATTATCCTCGCGAGTTTTGTACGTTGCGATATAATGATCCTACATTTGCAAGGGTTATCTACTGATATTTTGTTCTGTGTGGTCGATGTGGAATCCCCTTATAATGCATTGATCGGGAGACCATGGTTGCATGAAATTATGGGTGTAGCGTCAACCTATCATCAGTGTATAAAATTTCCTCATCCTAGTGGTGTTGGAATTATAAAAGGAGATTGGACGGAAGGTCAAAAATGCTATGAGATCGATGTGGAGAGCTGCGAAGAGAGAGCTAAGAAAAGAAAGGGTTGGAAGCAACATGCAAAAGATGAGAAAAGAAGAGAAAGATTAATGGTGGATTCCATTGATATAAGAGGAGAAGATACATTGCGAAACAAGTGCATGGAAACAGTTGGAAATTATGATGGAAAGGAATCATTAAGAGATTTGAATGGTGTAGAGGCGGAGAGTAGCAAGAGCAAAAAGTGTAAGAAGTGAATAATCATCAAAAAGCAACAACAAAAGTTTGTTCAGAGTAAGAGGAAGAAACAATAATTGAAGAAGAAATATATGACAATTTGATTGAAGAATTGAAAAACAAAAATGATTAAACAATGTAAGATTGTGCGATAGTTTCGCAAACAAAATGAATGATTGAATGAATTAACAAAAATGAAAGAGTGAGTGAATGGGACGAACCTTTATGGCGTACACCCTAGTTCGCGAATGACATTTCGCAAGAGGCAAATGTAAGACCTAAAGTGCGTCATATAAGGGGGTATCTCTTGACATGGCTCAGTGAAAAGGTTACACCGCTCCTGGAACCTGAGTCATGAAGATTTGGGGCCCATGAAAGCCTATCCGGAGGAGATACCTTGGATTTCCAACTATATATATAAGGTTATACCCTGGTTGGACGCCCGAGGATCTCTTCCTAGGAGTCAGTGTATGCTCAAGGCGCCGGGGTACACGGTTGAGCCAAGAGTGCCTGGGGCATTTGAAGTGTCTCGGCCATTCTTGGCAAGTCTTGGTATATCTTTGCACTCGGCCCGAAGAAAACTCCACTTAGGGTGCAGTCTCGTAACCATAAACCATATAAGTATAAGGGATAAGAGGCTGCGAAAACAACTGGTTGTTGTTAAGACCGGATGGGAGGAGCTAGTCTTGTATGGCCGATGTACGCCTCCTTGAAGGGGCAACCAGGGAGAAGATAAGGGCGGCACCCTCCATTAGGGAGGTGATAAGTGTCAAAAGACGCAAATGTCATGAGACTTTATTTTCGTAAGGAAATTTAGGCTTGTCATATTTGTGCAATGATCTGTAGAGGCAATAATACTTGACGCAAGGATAAGGCGAGATCAATGGGTTTTTGCATGAAAATGCAAAAACGTCCTGCGATTTCGTCGCAAAGACGGCAATGTCATGGGATTTTACACTCGCAAGAGTATTTAAGCTGTCATATTGTCGCGAGATAAAATATCCTGCAGAGGCAAAAATACTTAACAAATGATAAGACAAGGTCAATGGGTCATTACATGAAAATGTAATGACGTCCTGCGATTTTGTCGCAACGAGGGGTGGCGAAATAAGATCTTTAATTAGGAAGGCAAAATAAGACCACACAAGAATGATAAGACAAGATCCATGGATTTCTTCATTCGTAAAGACATCCTGCGATCTTGTCGCAATAATGAACTTCAACATAACTAAAGATACATACATATATACAATTGAGGAAGCGAGTAAGCTTGCGAAAACGATTATGTTCCATCATAGAGTTACAAATAATAAAGGATGAAGTCAGAGATTTCATTACTCAGATATAATTGGTCAAATCTCTCATTTGAAAATGAATAACAGAGGCAAGTATGGGAATGAATAGGATAAAATCTTGTTATTCATTTCCACATGATGGATTTATGTATTCATAATGATGGTCAGTTGAATTATAAAGAAGAATTGCTTGACAAATACGCGCAAGTAAAGAAAACGAAGATTGAATTCATATTTGACAATCCAAGAAGATTGAAAGAGTATATGTATTACAAGAAGCGAAAGAAGAAAAAGAAGTTATTTCTTTGAGGATTCTTCTTCTTGGTCAGATTCTTCAATTCCATCATTCTTTTCGCCAGAATCTTCTTCTTCGCTAGCTTCACTATCAGAGACATCCGAGAAAGGCGTATCTTCAGGAATAACATCGCGAAGACAAGGATATGAACTAAGAGGAATGCGGTGATCATTGCAAACCATTTCAATAGTTTGATTGCGAAAACGAACAGCAGTATTGTTAAAATTCGCCACTGTAGCTTGCAGTTGTTTCTTCAACTTAGAATACTTATTATTGCGAAGAGAAAGGTCTTTTGCGAGTTCCCCTTTTTCAGACTCAAGTTCTTCAATCCTTGTTTGAAATCTCTTCTCGGATTCTCAAAACATATGATAATGAATTAACAACACAATAACAATACTACGAGAGATAAAGAGCGAAGTAAAGTATAATAAACAACCTTCTCTCGGATATCATGTCTTTAACCAAGGCAGTATGCTCGGCATGAAGGCTAACATCAACACCTAAATTATTCCTGGCATTATCTAGAACCTTCGCAGCCCAAGCGAATTCATCATCATTATTTATAACAAGAAGCGAAACGAATTTGATCTTCTCGCTCATTAAGTATAGCATTCGACGAAGAGATTCATCTCGTTCAATTTGTACTTCGAGAAGAGATTTTTGAAATGTTGCTAATGCCTGTGCACCTTTATTAGCAATGCGATCTTTGTCATCTATAAGGTCACTAATTTTCTTCCTTAAAAGTTCGGTTTTTCTATGGGAATCAAGATACATTTGTTTAAATCGGTTGGCTAAACCTAAACTAGATCTATGCTCAATCTCTAAGAGACAATATTTGGTTTGAAGTTCATTTAATGAAAGGGAATCAACTTTGTTTGACGAATTACTTAAAGACTCGTTGAGATGGGTGAGAAGAACATCATTATCCATAGGATCGGAAATGAATGGAGAAGAATGGCTTCTTCGGAGAGATTATATATGTCTGTGAAAATAGTAAATCAGGCAAAGAATAGTAGATGACAAAGTAAAGACGATTTGAAGAGCAAAAATTTTTGTACCATAAAGTTGTTGATTTGCGCTTTGAAGAGTAGATATTTTAGTCTCCTGAGAAGTGAATTTAGTTTCCAATTGTTGAATTCTTTCATCTTTCTTGCGAGACATCGCAACCTCAATTTCTAGTTCTCGGATCTTCTCTTTAAGTTGGAGATTTTTCTTTTCAAGGTTGTCGCGTCTTTTCTCGAGATCTGAGGCAACAACAAAGGAAGCTCTCCCAGACTATAAAGGAAAATAAAGAAATTGTTAAGATAAAGCTTAAAATCGAAATTACATAGAAGCAAAGGAATATGAACATACCAAAGCATTGAGAGCATTCAAGTGGCTGGAAGTCAATGTTCGGGAAACTCCGCGAAAATATTCATTATCCTCTAATAGCGGGGCATCGCAGATTTTCGCGAGAGCTACGCAAGTTGCAGATAAGTGATCATCTCCCATTCCTTGCATGGAATCGGAGAAAACACTAGACAGTTGCGCCATAGCAGAAGTAGTAGAATGATTCTCTTTCGTGAAGGAAGTACCAACTTCATTTTCATCCTCATTAGAACTCTCACTGGTTTGAGAGCTACGATGAGAAGAGGGATGGGTTTTCCGTTTTTTAGAAAGCGGAGCAGAAGACTTGTCCTTGCGAAAAGTGATTTTATTTTTGCCTTTAACCTTCGCATCTTCAGCTTCTTCAACGTCAACCTTCGCATACGCATGAAGATAAGAAACAGAGGCAACAATATTGTTTAAAATAACAAAAGAAAATGTTTCTTACTTCATCCGTGAGCGATCGGAGTATCGCCAGGGTACTTGCCTTTGGATCTTCTTTATACTTCTTTCTCATTCTGGCAATCTAAATTTTTTGAAAGATTAATAAGCAAAGGAGGAAGAAAATGTCGCAAAGTAAAATTGAAAAAAGGAAATATACCTCTTTTGCCTTCTCAGGCCACTTAAACTCCCAAGGATGATAATTCGCGAGGGTTGCAGGGAGAACATGTGAACTGCGATGTAAGGTCCATTCAAAAATAAAGGAACAACCCACCATTTCTCATCTTTGGAATGATGAGGAGTACTATTGTTGCCCGAATGCCAATCAATATCTTGCATGAGCAATTTATCGGATCAACATTATCTTTTTCTTGATCGAGCACCCCACTAGATTTATCATTTCTCATATTTATAATCGCATAATTCGCAAAGAAGTTCTCTACAAGTATACTTCTCAGCAACTATCTCTAAATTTACAAATCTAGGATCTTTGACATTATCGGGATATAAAGATCCTTTACCAGCCACGGTTTGCGAATTCAAGCATTAAACGGATGCGATCGCCACTCAACCGATAAACAGCTCGCGAGAATTTTTCATGAGCAAGGATTTCATAGAATAATGGTATCTCGGGATTGTATAGAGGAATGGGGAGTCCTGCGAGGAGTTGACCTAGTGAGACTATGATTTTATGATCATCACATTGATGATCGAAAACAATTTTGCGAAAGTATAGATGAAGATTCTTGATCAGGAATGGTTGATAAGGTGAAACCCTTTTCTTGTAACTTCTTTTGAACATCATTAAAAAGGGGTGCGTATGTACGACCAAGTGAAGCCATTATTAGAGTATGGGAATGAAGGGAGAAACGAAAATCAAGAGAAGGAAAAAAGGATTTACAAGATGCGAAACACAAATTACGGAGGAAGGAAGCTGAAAGAAAGTTGCAAAAAGAAAATAAAAGAGAAAAAGAGAAGGGTGAGAAAACTATATATAGAGAAGAGAATCCTCGAGAAAACAAATGCATTTAATGCGAGATGGGACGTGAATGGTCAAGAATAAGCGGTTGAAAGAGACGTGTCAAGAAAAGAGTGGAAGAAGAAACACCTGTAATAAATTTCGTACATGAATAAAACGAGTAAAAATAAACAATCGCGAGATAAAGATGAGCAGTTGCGGCATTTTAAAATATTGGTTCTCATGACATTCTCTTCTTCGCAGAGAAGACATGAGAAGAGGCAAGATGTAGGAGCAGAATATTGCGACATCAATACTTCGCGAGAGTAATAAACGACTACATTGCGAAGGCGTCGCAGGAAAGTAATATAAATGACGCAATGGATGACGACAGTCAAAACATGAGAAAAGTGTGAAGACTTGGCAAAATTTAGGAGTGTCGCAAAGAAGAGTGTTTATAACACTCGCGACACTTCGCGAGTCATCCCCGAAAATAAAGGACAGCTTAGCTGTTATCCACTGTGTATTACCCTATATAAAGGGTTGAGTTAGTCTTGGGGGGTGGGTTCTTTTTGAATTGTTAAACAAGTCATTAGGAGAGAGAAAATCTAGAGTGATTGTAATTTATTTAGCTCTGTTATATCTATCCTTGTAAACATTTCAAGAAGATAATCAATAAAAATATATAGTTATTCATCTTCAAATGGATTAGTAAAGTAAATTCTTGTGAGGGGTGTATTGTGGGATTTCCTGCAACTACACTAGTAGAGTTCAAAATAAGGTTAATGAGTTTCTCAAAGAACTGGACAACTCAAAGAAAACTAATAATTCTAAAGGAAATCATCTCATTCATGAGTACTTAATGAATTATACCTCAGAAGAATCTGATATTCTTCAAGATGACCTTCTATATAATTCTTCAGAAGAATTATATCTTGAAGATTATAATGACTCAGATATAGGTTGTAAGCCTACTAAAACTGGTCTTAACTTTTCCAGTGAAATTTTATTGACTGATAACTTCATGTCAACGCCTAGTTTGTCCAAATTGTCTAAACCTGGACAACTTGTGAATGATCAAAGGACCGGTCCTTGGCTATCCCCTATCAAGTTTCGGTACGTAGTTTTTGATCCTATTTGGATCCGGATCCACATCCAAATACAAAATAGAGTTGGTGATATAAACAAAGAAAGATGGGACTATCTCTTTCTCTATCATCTTCGGTTTCAAAGAAACCTCTACAGCATTCAAGGGTTCAAAAATTTCTCACTTGTGATTCTTGCATGTTCGATTCAAGTGGAAATCTTTGCTTCAATCAATCCTACGCTGCAACAAGAACAAAGGGTTTGTCTCAAATCGCTCCAATTCAACTCAACCAAGGAGAATCAACATTCAACATGGCATATCGATTGTAAGTGGGTTTTTACTTTCCTTGTTGATTCTATGGCTAATAGGGGTAGAAGAAATTTCAAGAATATGCAGCTCTTTTGGAATTGTCTGGCCAAATGCAAGGGAAAAAATTCCAAACAAATTAGGAGAAGGAATTCTCAACAAAATGAGAGGACAAGTCTTCAATGCTCCTCCTCCTATAAGAGTTGAAGGGGATCCACAAACTCTTAAGAGAAAACTACAGAGGAAGAATGATTGTATAGTAAAACTAATTGATCATTCTACAAACATTCATCCAGATCTTACTGAAGCCTTGAGTGGCATCTCAGACAAGTATCAAGATACTTCTTCGGAAGAGGATACTGACTTGGACATCTCGGATTAGGTTCTACAACTATTATTGTATGATATTATGTATATTACTATGAGTTTGTCTGGTAAACAATCTTTTAAATGTTGTATGCCTAGTAAGAACCTTTGTGTAATAGTAAGATGCTTTAAGGTTTTAATGCAGTTTATATACCTCTTTTGGTTTAAATTATCATTGAAAAATTATTGAGATATATGTTTATGGGATGTTTGATTTCGGTTTTATTACCTTGATATTCGATCTCATAATGTTGTGAACCCTTATTGTTAGGGTGACTTTTTGATTTAGCATGATTAAGTTCTAGCCCATGTTGGTAGGCTTTATTAAAGGATCATGAGGGGTTCTGATAGAAACAAAATGTGAAAAAGTCACAATATGTTGAATCGGTTTTGGTTTAGCATAAAAGCATATGTGTTTCGGGGTTTTCAAATTTTTCTTGCAATAGTTAAAAATCGGTTTTCAACCTTTCTCTGGTAAAGGTTTGTGACGGACAGGAAAATTATGCTTTTGGCGCGTTGCCCCACAGGCCGTAACTTCCACGATGCGCCATGATGAAGATACGATCCGGGCCCTAAAGCTAGGAAAATGCACGCTCATTTGACCTCGCATGCATGCTCGACGAGCATGATACGGCAAACTTAGCTTCCACACCGTTCCAACTTACCCTTATTCCGCAGAGGGTTTATCAAGAAAATAAAAACTTTCTTAATACGGAAAAAACGACCTTTTGAGGCCCTAAACGATGGAATTTGGCTAAATTCTGGTGACCATGTGGATCTATAGATCACATTTCTTGATCTTTGGGCCGTTTCCCATCAAAATGGACTCCTCTTGATCTAAATTACGACACTCGGGTTTTTAGCCTATGTCAAACGCCTTGATAGGAAGTATGAGCATCCAGTGAATGGAATGCAACTTGCCTCATCAAGTTTGGCCACAATCATATCTTGCGTCGAGCTACCGATCCAGATGATATGAGAGGCCAGTATGTCGCAATCATCCCTCAATTAGATGATATGAGCGACAACGTGCTGGACCGGAAATGCTGCAACTTATTGCGGCTGCCTACGTACCCTTCCCTATTCTAAAGGGATCAAGCACAGACCGTAGTTCATCCACGAAGGGACAACAACTCAAGCCAAACTCGTTTGCAAGGCTGTGGCCTAGCAAATAGTGGTAATGGCCTAGTCCGTATAGGCTATTCCGCCAAGATGCACAATGATCATCATCGGGTCCACAACATGGCATAGTGATGCCTGAGCATCAAATGCCCTATTCGCAAGGCTACGCAACTATAAATGAGCCTTAGGCATCATTTATACTTTTTTCGGCTAAGCTATGAAGCTTACTTGGTACATGGTCCGCATATGCACCTTCAACCAACTACCCATACCTATATATTTCTTAATGGAATTTCTACAAGTATGTAAAGGGGACCATATTGACATGCCTGCTTCACTATTAATGGTCGTTGCCATGTATTTCTGAATGACCGGCCAAGATGGTTGTACATTCAGTTCTCGCCCCATAGGACAATTGTGATACCTGGCCATGTTGGCTGTCCACTGCCAACCTGATGTGCATCCATGTTGGATGTCCACTGCCAACCCGATATCCATCCATGTTGGCTGTACATTGTCAACGCATTGGCCAAGGGCCAATGTTCCTTTTCTTACGTAACGGAAGCTTTGGATGAAGCTTCATCTCGGGCTATGATGCATCTTTACCCTTTAAAGAATTTCGTCCCCGAAATTCAACCAATCTAGGGTTCAGATTCCTTAAGTACTCGTCCCATACCAAACACTAAGGAATCCTCAGATCTCACAGGGTCGTTTGTCAAGATTTTGACAAAATCCAACGTGACAAGTCATTCTTTCTACAGTACTGTATGGCCTAGTGCCAGAGTAGTTGGATTCACCGGTCTTTCAGCGTCCCCAACTGTTTACTCCCCCAGAATACTAACTCACCGCCCCAGACGGCATGTCCGCAAGTTTTGTCAGACGTTAGTAATGACATCACACTCCGTCCAATGAACGAGTGCGAGGTGATCAACCCAAATGCCATAGTAGGATGGATACCAGCCAACTGTCCCAGACATTCTCCGGTGGTCAAGTGCCTAGATTAGGACATGCAGTGTTACAGTACTGAGCAAAGTCTATACTTGCCGCACAAATGTTGGCCTACCCTACCAACTTGCGCATAAGTTGGCCTACCAACCAACTTAGAATTTCCTTCGAGGAAATACTCGTTGTTGAGTCCATTACGCACAGTCCCTAGAGTTATCTCGGAACTTGCTCTGATACCAACTGTGACGGATGATGAGTGCCAAATATTACATATTTCTACATCTATTTATTGGCATTTAACTCATCTTTTGTGCTCAAAAATTAGATATTATCCCAGATTCTGTGTTTTCTTTGTTTTCAAGAATAAATATTTGTACTAATTAATTTTGTGTTTTTAGGTAGTAAATAAAGTTCGGAGAAGTTGAGGAGCCAAAAGAGCAGAAAATTGGAGACGAGCGTCTATGGACCAGAAAGCCAAAGCCCGCGCGCGCATCAGTTGCAACCCAACGAAGAGCAACCCATTTACAAGACATGGGCTTGAGCTATCCAAGACCCGGCCCATAGCCCGGATCAGAGTCCGTTCACCCTGAGCCGTTGAGATTGCTATCACCACATCCTACGCTCGCTCCTTCATGCACATCGAACCTCGCTGCACCCGCTCAACACCACACCACCTATATATCCCCCTAACCAACCAAACCAAACACACCCTTCTCTTCTCTTCTCTTTTCTCTCCCGACAACACCAGAGAGACTCCTTACCTCCTTCTCTTCTCCCGACCAGTAGCCGCCCTCAACACCACCACCATCTTCTTCCACTGACACCAGCACCATCAGAGCCACCATAGTTGCCTGCTTCGCCGCTCCTAGTGTTATTTATCTCTTACATAGCTTCTCTAACCCTAGAAGCTAAGTGAGAGATAATTGAAACTAGGGTTTGTACAACAGCCCCTGCATGGCGTACCGGAGCCGAATTCATAGATGATAGAGGTTTGGGTGTTTGTCAATTACTACTTTTTGAGTGATTTGTGAGATATAAATGGATGTTTTGGATGTAAGAGAAAACACAGCATATTTTAGGGTTTAGTTTTGCAATTTTAATTTCAATTTGTTTTTATTTCTGCATAATGTTCTAAGCAATTAAACTAGGGTGTAAATGAAACCCTTTGATTTAATATGAAGCAAGTAGATTATCAAATTGTTCTTAGTGTGTGTGTTGTTTAGGAAAATAGTGAACTATTGAACTAAATTTACCTGTGATCACCGGCATGCGTAAGAAGACCAGTGATACTAGGGGTAGGTAAGGAGATTTAGTGCATCAATTATCCAATTAAGGCCTTCAAGGAAGGCAGTAGAACAAAGTGAAAATTTGCATTGCTTTAATATAAGATCAGAGGGTGGATTTGATCACCTTAGTACCACTCAACCAATAGCTTTCAACACCTTTTGTTATTTCACTGCCTTAGTTTAGAGTCACAACTCCAACTCAGTCGCATCGACAACAAACCAAACAACTTTGTTACTCCTTAGAAATCAGTTAAGTGAACCTTTAGATCATCTTTTAGCACCTCCAATTCCCTGTGGATCGACCTGTGCTTGCCCGTGTCTCCAATAGACACTGTGCACTTGCAGTATCACAAGTAGGCTATAAAATAAACCCATTCCCTAGCCTACCAAGTTTTTGGCGCCGCTGCCGGGGAACTGGTAGTGTCCTGTGTAGTTTATAGTGTTTTCTTTACTGCATTTCAGTTTATTCTTGTACATATATGCTTTAATTTTTGCTTTTAATCACTGGCATCATAACCCCATTTAGCTCATTGTCTCTTATCATATGTAGCTGTAGCTGTAGTTTAATAGTAGTTCTGTGTTTTATTTAGCTTCTATAGTTAACTTTTGATTATCAGTTGCATACAACTAGCATAACTTGCATCATTGACTGATGAGGCTTGTTAGTTTGTTATACCTCAGTAGCCACTGTGAATAGCTTATTGCATTCTGTAGCTTAGTATAATCCAACTCTTTATAAAGTTTGCATTTGGTTCATCTCAGGGCATCTTATCTCACTCCATCTGGTGCTCTATTTTTCATCATTGTTATCCATTGCTTGCTTGAAAAAGCTGCTTTTGCATTCATCAATATTCTGCAGCTCTAATCCATTGATCCTTATACTCTTGCTCTTCCTGTGCAAAAAATGTGTACTAAAACCTTCCTTTGAGCTCACAGGTACCTTACTTGCTGTTGAAAAGCTAAGACAAGGAAAGATAAAGGAGCAGCAAAACTTGTGGATTTGCCTAAACCCAGTTTAATACTGGTGGTATTGTCTTCCATCCTTGCTCTGTGTGATGTTTGTTGTATGATAACCACAAATGCATGATAGCCCCTGCTCCCTTGCTAGCCCCTGAAGCTACAAGTTTGAGCTACCGCTTTGTGAAAGCCAAGTTAGCTGAACAATCCCGAGTTGAAGTCAACAGAGATAGTTGACATCAACTAACCTTGATTGACACCCCTTGCATGCTCTACCCAGCCTGACAACCCTGTGTAATTCTCTGTATGGATGCTAAAGCATATTCATTTTTGCAAATTTGCAACTTGCTGCCTGTATGCATAAACTGTTGAGTGACTATTTTGGTGTTAGCATTGATCTGATCTGTTGCAACCTGGTTAAGATTGAGTTAGCTGATAGCCCTGTACTTCAGCAAGCTTTTCTCTGTTAACCAATTCTAGGAAGCCTTGTGTGAGATATAACCCTCCAAGTTGCTGTCATCATCACTTATACATGCTTGCAATATATGGCTTTTAGGTGTTTTGTGCTTTAAACCCTAGACCTTGACAAGCCTTGTGTTCAACTCCAGCCCCTGAAGCTGTGAGTTGAGCTGTAACTTGGATAGCCAAGTTAGTTGAAAACTCAAGTTGGTGTCACACACCCTCTGCCCTTAAGCATGCTAGACCCTGAATCTGTGAGACCCTGATTAACTCTGTCACCCATTGGCTGATCTGTGCATCTGAGCATTTGCTAACCTGTCACTTGCTAAGCCATTTGCCCTGCTAATATATGCATACTTGTGAGCTTGATCTCTGAGAACTGAGGTCAACTGACCCAGTTGACATCATCTGTGTTAGCATCAATTCCTGCAATTTGTGTGTGAATGAACTTTTCCAACTGTGTTATTTACATACCTGTGTGAATCAGTCTCTGCAATTTGTGTGGATTGGAATGAGTGTTAAAAAGCAAGGTTAGTGATTGCATTTAGCTTGTTTTTCAAAAACACAAACCTGCACATGCTTCACCTTGAGTGAGCACAACCATTACCCTGTACACTTCACACTGTTTTTACTTTCTTGTGAGCTGCACTTTAACCTGTGCTGTGAGCTGCACTTGATCCCGTGCTGTGTCAATTTTTCTGTGAGTTTGCATTGCTCTGTGCACATAAACAAACTGTGCTGAGCATACACCAGCCTGCACAACCACTGGGCTGTGTCATTTTGTGTGAAATTGTATTTTGCTGTTTTGCTCTGTGCATAAGACCAGTACATAAGCTTGAGCTGCACTCAAACCTGTGTTGTGCTCACCTGCCAATCTGTGTCCTGCCCAGAGCTGTGTACAAGTCTTGCATCATTACGCGGTGATGCTTGTCGGTTTGAG